>JAOPSE010000014.1:54591396-54898569 GCA_029449295.1 Zea luxurians
GAAAGATACAAGTAGAAATAGATCTTTAGATGAATCAAGATCCACCACCCGGAATAAAAGTCTCCATTACTTAACCCCCTTTTACCTCCAAAACTTCTCTATACTCACCTAATAGCTAAAGAAAAAAATCTCATGTACCCTTGTTTTCTATACCACACCTGCTATGGGCAAAAAAAATTCAGGTGTATAAAAAAATATATATACTGGAATTTCATAAAGATAAGGTCAGCTTGATATGCTTAACTAAACGATATTCTTAAATAGGCTTATGAAATCTGGTATGATCTAAACTAGTATGGTCTACTTAAACAGATTAGTGATACTAGTAGAAGATATCAGACCCTACTAACCGGGTGTTGCCTTAACTTAGCACATTAGACCAACTCAACCATGAGCAAAAGAGTTAACCCAACCCATGGAGTCATGACGAATGGTATAATCTATCCATCCCCACCTAACATCAGATAAACTTTTGACCCACACCATATAGTTTTCCCATCTTGACAAATTATATTTTAACCTTGGATAGTCATCTTATACAACTAGTCCCAGGCTTGGTATGATATTATGTTAGGAGGAATAATAAGGTCTAATTGACCCATGTTTGTTAATAAATTATGCATCATGCCGAGATTTTTGTTTGTGCATATGTATTGAGACAATATGAGTATACACCCTTTTCTTACAAATCTCGAGGACGAGATTTCTGTTAAGGGGGTAGGATTTGTAAGGCCCAAAATGTGTATAAAAAATATATAAATAATAAAATAAATAGATGAAGAAATAAAAATAGTAAATTCAGATATCTCAAATTATACTTAAGTGTGGAGTTTTGGGGACTGAATTTCTAAAACTAAGAATATTTTAGAAAAGAAGTTATAGAAAGGTTTTCTAAAATGATTATTCATTTCACGAAATGATGCACTATAAGCATTTATTTACATGAATATTAAATTTAGTGACTCAAGTCGAGACTAGGTTTTTCTTTTAAGCCTAACACATAAAATTCTAGTCTCAGAAAAATAAATAATAGGGAGTTTCCTATTTAAATTAATAAATATTTCTTTCACCAATATTACACCTAGAAGCATAAACAATAAAATAAGATAATAAATAAATATTCCACTTTTGCATTCATGCTAGTGTTTTATTTGTGCACTCTCAAGATAAAAGTTTGGAATTCAAATTTTAAATTGATTTGAATTTAAAATAGAAGATTGGAAAATAAGAAATAAAAGAAAAACAGAAAATTAATGGAAACCAGTGCTTTGGGCCCTCTCTGTCCGGCCCACTCCTCCCCTTCGCTACCCCACGACAGCCCACTTCTCTGCTCCTTTTCTTTTCTCTGAAGTCACTTACGTGTGGGTCCAGGTCATCGGTGTCCCACGCCGCAGCCGCTGCGCACCAGCTTTCATCCCAGGCCCAAGTCAATGTCGTGTGGGGTCCTTTGGTCAGACTCCGCGGGCACTTCCGAGTCAATCTGGGTCACCGCCTGGTGGGGCCCGCTCGCCAGGTGCTCCTTCTTCCTCGCAACGACCGCCGTGGAGCTCTGCGTGAATTCCGCGGAAGACGCCCGGGATCGTATCGTGGTCGTTCGTCCCTCCTGGACTCGTTCCTCGCTCCTGGGAGGCCATAAAAATGTGGATCGTGGATTGCTCGGCGCCAGCTTCGGCAGCCGAACGGCTGCTGCGCTTCGTCACGTCGCACATAAAACGCGCCTCCGTACCTTCTCGCCGGTCCTGCTCTCATTCTGTCACGCGCTAGCTACCCCATCCGCACTCTATGCATAAAAGCCATAGCCGCCGGGTTCACCTTCGCTTTCCTTGCGCTTCAACCAGTCGACTGCCCCTGCGTACAGGCACCACCGACAGAGAGAGAGAGAGAGAGAGAGAAAGTTGTGGCACCGTCGATGTCTGCTGCCCATGCTGCCAGTCTGTGGCCGGAGTGGGGCTATGGTCGTTCACGGGGCTGTGGTGAACTTGGGCGTGGAGTCACAGGAGCCGGGGATGGACGGAATCACCCCTAATTCCTCGCCGCTGATTTGGGCGCCGCCCGCGGGCCGCTGTGCCGCGCGGTCAGTGCCTTTGCACCGCTAATTCGGTGAGACTCGTTCACATTTCGATTTCGTAGTACTTCTGCGGTTCTAACGCAGCTTCAATTTGGGTTTGGGGGGGTCACCGTAGCCGTATTTTGGTGGCCGCCGGTGGGGGCGCCGCCGAGGATGGCTCTATACCGTCGTGTTGGTGTGGCTGGTGGGAGAAGTTGGGGAGGATAGCGCCATCACCGTCGATCTATTCGCGGACGGATAGGATCGCGTCGGGCTTAAATGAAACCCTGGCCGTTGATCTCGAATGCTGGGGCTCGGGCTGGATGGATGTAAGGATGGTCTCGTGGGCCGTTAGTCTGGGAATCAGCGGCCACGGCTCCTTGTGGGTTCAGTGAGCCAGGACCTAATTCCAACCGTTAGATTAGTATCCAACGGATGGCACCCAATGATACCCCTTCGGCCTGTGAGTTTTGCATATGAGTCCTCAAGTTCTCAAACAATCAACCCGCAGCCTCAGTCTGTTATAAAACCATCACAAGGTAGTCCTGGAATTTGCAGAATCCACCCTGTGCTTCTAGTAAATGGTGACCGCAACCCAGGAAAAGAATAAAAGGGATAAAACAATTCAGAAAATGATTTTTAGTTTAGAAATAATTCTAGAAACATGTTTACTTCATATTTAATTCGTTTTAACTCCGATTTAACCCGTTTAAATTGCGTTAATCTCATAATAAAATTGTCTACGCAGTAGTAACATTTTTTTACCGTGTCACATACTTGTATAATTAAATATTTGTTTATCCTTTAGTAGTAGATTTATTTTAATAACCAGGGTTGACAAGTCTATAATTATAATTTTACTAGAATATGATTTCTAAACAAATTATAATCTGGATTAAAGTTTACTTAACTATTAGGAGTATACTTTCTCATACGGTGTATATTAACCAATTTATAATATAGTTTAATATTTAAATCACATTATTCTTCCATAAATCATAACTCCTTAACCGTAACTCTGATTTTAGTAGTTCTCGAACCTACGATCTCGTAGCAACGCGTAGATTATTATTATGCAGTTGCTCTTATGGTTGATGTAATGTTAATTTTGTCTATACCATGTCTGTTTGTATTGCTACGACTAGCAGCGAGGTTTCAAGTCACCTAAAGATCACCCTGGTAACTGGATTCTCAAGTGCCAGGCAAGTTGTGCCCTTGATCATATTTGTTACCCAATAATATTCTTTATTATCACTATTATGCATAGATTTAATTTTGATGGGACCCAATAGGTCATCCTAGACTATTTATCCTTTTACCTTGTTTATCCCTGAATCACTTGGGTAGTTATGCTATTGCTCTATATGGTTTTGGGATTATTATTTCATTACATCCATGTTCCAATTATTCTATTATGTTATTTATGTTCATGATAAGACCATTATATTAATTGAAACATGGAGCGACCACCCGGGAAAACAGTGCTACCACAATGGTTTAATGGGACGCCCTTGGCTGATTAACTAGGAAAGCTAGTGGAGGTCTTCCTTACCCGAAAGGGGCAAGGGCAGTAGGGGAGTGGTCAGTGTAGGGAGGTCCTTGGGTTGATTTTGCTGTGATGGCGGTCAGGCGAGGGATTCCTGCACTGGAGCTTCCTATAAACTGTAGCGGGATTTCTGAAGCTAGTGGAACTTTGTAAAGGCCTCGTAGTGTTACCCTGCCTCGCTTCCTTAGTAGAGGTGTATGGGATTCATGACCCTTGGCAGATGGGTAACACGGCTTGTGGGTAAAGATGCGCAACCTCTGCAGAGTGTAAAACTAGTATAATAGCCGTGCTCACGGTCATGAGCGGCTCGGACCCTCACATGATTAATTTATGGAACCTAAACTCAATTTGTCATATGCATTTGCATGGGGTTATTTATTAATTTTGTTCTATTATTTATTATGGTTTGGTATTTACTTACACCTAGTAATTGCTAATAAAATTTTGACCAACTTTAAAAGCAATGCTCAGCTTTAACCATTCTCTTTGGTAAGCCTTACACTTCATGAACTCCCACCTTTGGTGAGTTCATGTCACATTATTCCCCACAACTTGTTGAGCGATGAACATGTGTGAGCTCACTCTTGCTGTCTCACACCCCCCACAGGAGAAGAACAGGTGGTTCAAGTGGAGCCACACATCAAGGAGTTCGATTCGATCTAGGTGGCGTCTCCCAGTTGACTTTCTGGAGCCAAGGATGGATTTTAGATCCTGCTATATTTATCTTTTATTTTTGTAAGTCTTCCACTATGTAATAAGTACTCTGATTATTGTGACATTTATCTCTATACACTCTGTGATTATATATGTTGTCTTCTTTGGTGCATGTATGAGATGCACCCGGCTTTGTCCCTTAAAGCCCGGGGTGTTACATGTTGGCATCAATCACCAAAAAGGGGGAGATTGAAAGGGAAATAGGCTTACACCTTTTCCTAATTGATTTTGGTGGTTGAATTGCCCAACACAAATAATTGGACTAACTAGTTTTCTCTAGATTATAAGTGTTACAGGTGCCAAAGGTTCACAATAAACCAATACAAGTCAAAAGAAAGGGTTCAAACAAGGGAGTAAAAGATAACCGAAGCCAGCCCTGGTCTGGCGCACCGGACTGTCCGGTGTGCCACCGGACAGTGTCCGGTGCACCAAGGAACTCCAACTCCGAACTCGCCAGTCTCGGAAATTCTGGGAGCCACTCCGCTAAAATTCACCGGACTGTCTGGTGTAGCACCGGACTGTCCGGTGTGCTAGTGGAGCAACGGCTACTTCAGCGCCAACGGTCGTCTGCAACCGCATTCAATGCGCTACAGTGCGCGCCAGAGTTAGAGCAGCGCCAGAAGGCGCACCGGACAGTCTACAGGACCTATCCGGTGCACCACCGAACTGTCCGGTGGCCCAGAAGACAGAACCTCCAACGGTCAAACCCTAACGGTCGGGTGACGTGGCTGGCGCACCGGACTGTCCAGTGCGCCCGTCGACAGCAGCCTCCACCAAACGGCTAGTTTGGTGGTTGGGGCTATAAATACCCCAACCACCCCACTATTGATTGCATCCAAGTTTTCCACCTTCCAACACATTACAAGAGCTATAGCATTCAATACAAGACACACCAAAGAGATCAAATCCTCTCCCAAGTCTCTAGTTCAATTCCAATCAATAGTGACTAGTGAGAGAGTGACTTGTGTTCATTTGAGCTCTTGCGCTTGGATTGCTTCTTTTCTTTGTCATTCTTCTTGTGATCAACTCAATTGTAACCGAGGCAAGAGACACCAAGTGTGTGGTGGTCCTTGCGGGGACTAAGTGTCCCGTTTGATTGAGAAGAGAAGCTCACTCGGTCTAAGTGATCGTTTGAGAGAGGGAAAGGGTTGAAAGAGACCCGATCTTTGTGACCACCTCAACAGGGAGTAGGTTTGCAAGAACCGAACCTCGGTAAAACAAATCCTTGTGTCTCACTCTTTATTTGCTTGCGATTTGTTTTTCACCCTCTCTCTCAGACTCGCTTATATTTCTAACGCTAACCCGGCTTGTAGTTGTGCTTAAGTTTATAAATTTCAGATTCGCCCTATTCACCCCCCTCTATGCGACTATCAGGCCCTGATAAGGATTTAGAGCCATGGTCTCAGCTGCCTATGTTAAGTCCAAAACCCACCTTCATAGTGGTCACCAGTTGAAGCGTCCTGAGGAGGTTGCTCCGGACCCTCTGGGCCTAGCCCCAGCGCGCGTCGGCGTCTTTGGTCGAGGCCATGAACCTGTTGGAGCTCACCACGGACGGTGCGCCAACCGAGCCGACGCTGCTGCACGAGTCGTCGGTCACGTCGACGACGCCGTCCAGCATGTGGCCGACAATGTCGTTGAGCAAATCCTAGACCACAGCCATGTACCGCGAGCACGCCACCACCGCGGCGAAGTGCAGCGCCATCCGGGACCGCGCCCACGGCAGCTCGGTCAGGGCGGACCGGCTCGCTCCTGAGGAGCACTGCTCCATCGCGTTCAGCGTGCTGTTCGAGGAAGTGATGGAGTTGGAGCGCAGCGTCAGCGACAACTCCCTCGCCGCCGCCGCCGCGGACGCGTTGGCGTCACTGCAGGCGGCCAGCGGGTAGTGGAGGCCTCCCGCGTCGGAGAGCCTGGCCCCGGCGAGGTGGTATATGTCACGGGCCGGCACGGTTACTGGTCCACCGATGCTGGTACAGATATCGTACGACTTCTTGGACGACGACCAGACCGCCATGGCCCCAGATTGGCTGGGGCACCGCAAGCTTGCCGCGACGTGGCTGTCGCAGCCGGTGACGTTGTACAGCTCGTCGTCCATCTCGTCCGACGGTGTCCTCCCGCTGGCACGATCATCCCGCGGTGGTGCGGGGGCGTTAGCGAGGAGCTGGCTGGCGAAGGAGGCCAACCCAATGTTGTTCATCGCGTAGTGCGTGCCCAGATCCGTCGCCGACCGCCGCGTTGCCGAGGCCGAACCCGAAGCCGCCCTGGTCAAGAAGCACGCCGGGGTGGAAGTGAGGCACCTCGATGCTCATAACACCGCCGCCTCCGTAGCCGAGGTCGAGAAATCCATGGACCGCGGTAATGGGGAGAGAAGATCTGGTACCTTCCATATCAGGCGGGCGCGGTAATGGGAGAGGAGATCTGGAGCTTTGGTCTCAGCTGCCTATGTTAAGTCCAAAAAAAGGAAACCCAACGATCGTCAATCTCGTCATGTCTCTGCGGCACAGATCGGCATTGTTGGGGACTTGTTCTCAAATGCTATAAATTAAGAACAAGGCAACATAGAATATTAAATGTTAATGTCCTTCGTCCGCTGAAGCATTATCTCCTCAAGGGTTTAATGAACTTCGGACGAAGGCCATGATCAGAATATCACGAAGGTCATACCTTCGTGATCAAACTTATAAAATACTGTAAAATGAAGTATAAATTGTAAAACATTAGAAAGAGATATGTTAAAAACAGATAACATTATTCACATATTTTATTATATTTATACCTTCGCCTTGGCAGAAAGCGATAATTCCAGTGTAATGCGTTAGCGATTACAAGATTGCGTGAAAAGTACAGGGGTACTGTTCACCTATTTATAAGCATAAGGTGCAGCCTGTGCATAATTACATATATGCCCTTTACAATTAACTAAAATAATGACACAGAACATCATGGGTTTTTAAGTCATTTCATCTTTAAGTCAGTCCGCCCCTTCATCATGAGATCCGTCATTGTGCCGAAGCTTTATATGTGACAGCTTCGGCGCTGCTTCCGGGAAGATCTTCCGAAGGTGTTTTCTTCCTTTAGGATCTCCGGCTACAAAGCATACCCCCAACAGTAGCCCCTTCACGGTGCTAGATTGTTTGTCGTAACGAGCTTGATCCGTGAAAAAGTCTTCTAGGCTTCGAGATACCGAAGATCCGAAAAACACCTTTCCTGAGCTCGTTGGCGAGAAACGATTAAAATAATCCGCGCGCGAGGTGGCCCCATCTTGCAGCAGTTACGCGCGCCCTAGCGATTCACCTTCCCGGACCCTGTGGCCCACCGTTCAGCGAGTGCAGGTGGCTGTTTATCCAGTGTGGAAGACCTTGACGATTCACCTTCCCACCTGCGGCACTATATAAACAGACGGGTAGGTGTGAAGTTACCACAACATTCATTGCTATTGCACTGTTTTGCTGCCAAAAATTTAACCATAGCCAAAGCTTGATCATCGTGCTCAAACAAAGCGTCGCTTTTGATTCTGCTTCGTCACAAGAGGAAGAGCTTCAGAAAAATCCAAAAAGTCAATAACTTCAAAAAATTTCAAGAAATTCATAATCAAATGGCGAGAGTGCGCTCCACTGCCAGGGTTGATCGTGAGGGAGATGAAACCGAAGCTACTGAGACTGTTCCCATTTCCGAAGTGATGAAGCGGTCTGGGCTGATAACATTGGAGGATGCACCTGCCGCTGAAGCAGAGCAGGCTGATGTTGAGGAGACTGATTCCGAAGATGATTACAGCAGTGCCGAGTAAACCCAGCCACCTGGATTTCGGAAAATCTACCATCTCTGAAGGTGATTTGCCTAAGATGATGAAGTTGGGCTATTTTAGTGAAGCGAAGAAAGAGCTGATTCGCTTTGGTGGGGAAGAAACTACTCCGAAGCCAGGAAAAGATGAAGTAGTGGTCTTCAAAAGTTTCTTTAAAGCTGGTTTAAGATTCCCTTTGAACAAGATGATTGCTGATGTGCTGAAAAAGTTTGGGATCTACCTTCATCAGCTAACTCCTAACGCTATCGTTAGGCTAAGCGTTTACATTTGGGCCCTCCGAAGCCAAAGGGTGGAACCATTTGCCGAAGGTTTTTGCCGAGTGCACGAGCTTCATTACCAGACCAAGGCTAGAGGAGATGGGCTACATGAAAACTTTGGCTGCTACAACTCTGCCTACCGCAAGACTACAAAATTTCCTGTGATCAGTTACCGTAGCAAGTGGCCAGCTGGCTGGAAATCCGAGTGGTTTTACGTCAAAGTTGACGAAGATAAGGAGAAATTGGTCCAGAGTCCATTGGAATTGATCTTCGGAGAGACCAGACCCCCGTGCAACATGACACCAGACGGTCCGACCCAAATTGCTCTGGCTGAATTTAGAGTTATTGCGGAGCACATCGGCACTAGGGACTTAGTGCAAGAATTTTTGGCCTTCAGAGTTGTCGGCGTTCCGAGACCGGGGGGTCCCTGGGCCGACGAGTGAATGTCGTCGCGTGCCCTAGCCCAGTTGGGTCGAGCGCGAGGGCGAGCGTGAAGGGGGGAGAGCGAGGCGGCCGGAGACCGGCGTGAGAGAGGTGGGAATCCCGCGGCCCTCGTGTTCGTCCCGCGCCCAGGTCGGGTGCGCTTGCAGTAGGGGGTTACAAGCGTCCACGCGGGAGAGGGAGCGAGCGGCTCCAAGCGAGCGCCTGTTCTCGTCCTCGTCCCCGCGCGGCCAACCCTCTCTAAGAGGGCCCTGGTCCTCCCTTTTATAGGCGTAAGGAGAGGATCCAGGTGTACAATGGGGGTGTAGCAGGGTGCTACGTGTCTAGCGGAGGTGAGCCAGCGCCCTAGGTACATGCCGTTGTGGCAGCCGGAGAGATCTTGGCACCCAGCTGGTGTGATGTCGTGGCCGTCGAAGGAGCGATGGAGCTTGGCAAAGGGACAGCTGTCGGAGCGGTTGAGTCCTTGCTGACGTCCTCTGGCTTCCGTAAGGGGGCTGAGAGCCGCTGTCGTCACAGAGCATGCGGGGCGCCATCATTTCTTATCTAGCGGAGCGAGCCAGATGGGACGCCGGTCTTGTTCCCTGCGGCCCGAGTCAGCTCGGGGTAGGGTGATGATGGCGCCTCCTGTTGACGTGGCTGGTCTACGCCCTAGGTTGGGCGATGTGGAAGCTCCTCCGAAGCCGAGGTCGGGTCCGAGCCCCTGGGTCGGGCGAGGCGGAGATTGCCGTCTTCTGGGGCCGAGCCTAAGTCCGAGCCCTGGGTTGGGCGAGGCGGAGATCGTCGTCTTCTGGGGCCGAGCCCAAGTCTGAGCCCTGGGTCGGGCGAGGCGGAGATCGTCGTCTTTTAGGACTTAGCCCGAGTCCGAGCCCTGGGTCGGGCGAGGCGGAGATCGTCGTCTTCTGGGACTTAGCCCGAGTCCGAGCCCTGGGTCGGGCGGAGCGGAGTTCGCCGTCTTCCGGGACTTAGCCCGAGTCCGAGCCCTGGGTCGGGCGGTGCGGAGTTCGCCGTCTTCCGGGACTTAGCCCGAGTCCGAGCCCTGGGTCGGGCGAAGCGAAGCTTCCTATGGTGCCTCCGGCAGGGCCTGACTGCCTGTCAGTCTTACTCTGTCCAATGGCACTGCAGTCGGTGTGGCGTAGGCGGTGCTGTCCTTCTGTCAGGCCGGTCAGTGGAGCGGCAAAGTGACGGCGGTCACTTCGGCTCTGCTGGCTGGGGGGTGCGCGCCAGGATAAGGGCATCAGGCCACCTTTGCATTAAATGCTCCTGCGACTTGGTCGGTCGGTGCGGCGATTTGGTCAGTGTTGCTTCTTAGCGAAGGCAGGGCCTCGGGCGAGCCGGGAATATGTTCGCCGCTGAAGGGGGGCCTCGGGCGAGACGGAAATCCTCCGGGGTCGGCTGCCCTTGTCCGAGGCTAGGCTCGGGTGAGGCGTGATCGTGTCCCTCGAATGGACTGATCCCTGACTTAATCGCACCCATCAGGCCTTTGTAGCTTCGTGCTGATGGGGGTTACCAGCTGAGAATTAGGAGCCTTGAGGGTACCCCTAATTATGGTCCCCGACAGTAGCCCCCGAGCCTCGAAGGGAGTGTTTGCACTCGCTTGGAGGCCTTCGCCGCACTTTTTTGCAAGGGGACCAGCCTTTCTCGGTTGCGTTTTGTTCCGGTGGGTGCGCGCGAGCGCACCCGCCGGGTGTAGCCCCCGAGGCCTCGGAGGAGTGGTTTCACTCCTTCGAGGTCTTACTGCCTCACGTAGTGCTTCGGCTGGTCTGGTCGTTCCCTCATGCGAGCTGGCCGTAGCCCAGGTGTATGGTCGGGTCCCAAGTTCTCGGGCTGGTATGTTGACGCTGTCAACGGTTCGGTCGGAGCCGGGTTTGCGAGAGCAGCCCCCGAGCCTCTGCACAGAGCGAGAGGGCGGTCAGGGGTAGACTCGGCTTTTTTACATACGCCCCTGTGTCGCCTCTCCGCAAGGAGGAGGGGGGGAGAGCGCCATGTTGCCCTCGATGGGCGCCGAACATGGTGTCTCCGATGAGCTGCAAGCGAGTAATCCGAGTGGACGTCCGTGCCCCGTTCGTTAGGGGTCGGCTAGGGGCCCAGAGGCACGCCCAAAAGTACCTGCGGGTGATCTGCCAGACCCGGTCCCCTGGCGACGGGGTCCGAGGGCTCGATGCCTCCCTCTGGTGGGATTCTGTTACAAGATCGTTCCCGCCGGTCTCGAAAATGTCCTAGGGTACCTCGGGAGCGCAGCCCGAGCCTTGGTTATGTATCGAACGTACCCATGGTCATCCCTCGCTCGGCGTCTGAGGCGGCTGTGAACCCTTCGGGGGCCAGCCTTCGAACCCCTGATCAGTATTGGGCGCGGAGCCCGAGTAGCCTGAGGCGGTCATTGAACCCTTTCGAGGGGCCGGCCTTCGAACCTCTGACCAGTAGTGGGTGTAGGGCCCACGCGATTTGAGGCGGCTGTTGAACCCTTCCGAGGGGCCAGCCTTCGAACCTCTGATCAGTAGGGGGGCTCGGGGCCTGGTTCCTTCTCGGGGAAGGACCCTTTTCGGGTTATCCCCCTTTCCCGGTCCCTGTTGCAAGAGAGAGAAAGAGGAAAAACGGAAAAGGATGTGAAATCGAACGACGCGGTGTACCTTTTTGGACGCGGTCATTTTGGCGAAGGGGAAGCGTCGCCCGCTTCTCCTTCCAGAGGCGTCGCGTGTCCCGTCGCAGAGTTAATGAGACGGGGCGAGTGGTTGGAGGGGCGACCGTTGCGCGTGCGCGAGCCGCTCGAGGGACGGCTGTTTTGCTTCGCGTTTTTGAATCCCACGTCCGGTCCGGGCGGAACGTTTGAACCGGCCACGCCTTGGTCTTCATATACTCGGGAGAGGGCCGGGCGATGGTTCTTTGCTCCACTTCCTGTTTCCCTCTCAGGTTTTTCGCAGCCTGAGAGACTTAGCCAGAGAAAAGGAAACCGCCCTCCCTGTCCTTTGCGCCGCCACCCCTTCCGCTCGGCGATGGCTGACCGGGTGACCATCATCTCGCCACGCGACCCATGGCCCTTCTCCACGATGACGGCGAGTGATCTGGAGGATCTTGTTGGCGAGGGTTTACTTCGCCCTCTCACCGATGAGCAGCGACCGGAATGGATCCCCACCGTGGGCGGAGCCGCTCCATCCCCACCGCCGGGGTACATCGTGAGCTTCGTCTCCTTCCACGAGCGGGGCTTTGGTGTGCCGGCGAGCCGCTTTATGTGGGCGATCCTGCACCACTACGGGGTGGAGTTGCACAACCTCAGCCCCAACTCCATCTCGCAGGCCGCCATCTTCGTAGCGGTGTGCGAGGGGTACTTGGGGATTGCCCCCCATTGGGATCTGTGGACCCATCTCTTTTTTGCGGAGCTTTTTGCCTCACCGACGGGGGAGAGGAAGGTCCGTGCAGCGGTGCGGGCTGGTGGCTGCACCCTCCTGCTGAGGCAGTCGTGGGCGTCGCTGTATATTCCCGCCATCCTCGCGTCCTCGAACAAGGGGTGGCAGCGCCGGTGGTTCTACCTCCGGAATGACGGCGAGTTGCTCCCGCCGTTCTCTCAGCGAGTAGTCACCGCCGCCGCTGATGCTTGGCGCCATGGGACCCCTCATGAAAGACAGAAGAACCTCAAACCCCTCCTCAAGGCCTTAGAGGTGTTGCGGAAGGGGGGACTCACCGCTGCCAGGGTGATTGCCGCCATCCACCGCCGGAGGGTGCTTCCCTTGGCGGAGCGACGGCTGCCGCTTTGGGAAATGACACCGGAGGCGGACTTGGAGGGCTCGCGGATGTCCTCTGATCCTCTTCCCCCCGACGTCCTCCACGGGCGGGTGTCCGTTGCGTTGGGGAAGCCGGACCCCAGCGCCCTCTCCCAGCCTTTGATGCGCCCTGACCAAGGGTGCGTGACTCTGGTGAGTGTCCACTTCTTTCTTCTAGCGTCGAATTGCCCCTGGTCTCTAAGGTTGGGATTTCCACCCGTCTTCAGGAGGTAGGGTGGCACAAGTCTTCCCTGCCACGGGTCCCACAAGATGCGGCGGACCGAGCAGCGCGGCGGGTCGCCGCAGAGGAGAAGAAGAAAAAGAAGGACGCGGAGAAGGCCCGGGCCCGCGAGCGGAGGCGGGCTCGGGACGCCTTGGAAAAGCTTCGTCGCCGGCAGGAGAGGGAGGGGCTCCCGAGGGAGCCGTCGCCGGAAACGCCCGACGACGATGACGATGACGAAGATGATGACGAGGAAGACGACATGGCTGCCCGCCTTGGCCTCAGCCCCGGCTTGGGGTTAGGCCAGGAGCCATCAATCCAGCCCCCGAGCGGGTTGACGCCGTCAGTCCTCGGAGTCGGGACGCCGGGGTCCCGGCCCGAGGAGCGGGGGTAATCCGGGAGGGTACTTGCCCCCTCGGTTGGAGGAGCCGAAGCGACCCCGGGGAGCCAGGCCGGGGTGTCTGCTCCCCGAGAGCCGCCGCTCACGCCGGCAGCGCAGGGGAGCGGCCCCAGGTCGTCGTGGCAGTGCCTGAGCAGCCCGCCTCCCAGGCGTCCAGGGCGCCCAAAGCAAGGGTGATGCCGAAGCCGCCGGCGAAGCGGACCTCGGCGGCGTTGCCGGGGGTCGAGGTCCGAGAGACCTCCCCCCAGGCACGGTTGATCATGGCCCGAAGCGGGTGAGTATCCTGGAATGTCTTCGTCCTGGTTTTTCATTCGTATGTCCCGGCCGTGATTTTTCTTTTTTCCTTAGCAAGCGAAGCCATGGGCTGACTGACCTGGCGCCCCGGAAGGCCCTTAAGACGACACCGGCTTGCGTGGCCAGCGCCGCTCCGGGCCCTGCCGTTCAGGTGACCTTCTCGCAAGGCGCTCCACAGCAGGGGGCTCAGGCGGCACCAGTCGCCGTGGAGCGGGTTCCCGAGGCTGGCGCTTCTGCTGGGGCGGCCATCGTGATGGGGGTGGTGGCTGACGCGGACGTGGCCCCGGGCCCACCGGACGTGCCGGCGATGCTGGCACCTGTCGCTACTGAAGTCGCCGTCGTACCAGTCGGGGAGCGACCGGCCGCTGCCGACGTCAAGACGGCTGAGGCGTCGGCGCTCGGTGCCTCGGAAGAGGGGGCCGTGGAGGCGCGATCCATCCCGCCGGGCGGCAGCCTCGTCGCTGTGCAGCGGAGCTCCGAGGGCCGGCGCCAGTTGCTCCGGTTCCGGACCCGTGAGGCCTCGGATCCCGGCTTCGTTCTCGACGATGAGCGGGAGGACCAGTCCTGGGACGAGCTCCGCGAGTGTGCCGAAGCAACGGTGGGGTCGCTCCGGTCGTCGCTGGAGGTTTTCTGCAGGGACGTCCCCAAAATCATCTAGGTAACGGTTTCAGGCATACCTCTTCTCTTTCGTGACCAAGGCGTCTTTCGTGACGCCCCGTTTCCTTCCCTCAGGATCTGACGGATCGGAGCGCCGCCAAGTCGTCGTTCATCCGCCGCGAGGTCAACGTCTGGGGCTCGCTGCGATCCCTGAGGACCTCGCTTGCCGGGGCTACTGCACGCCTCTCTCAGCAGGGTGCCGAGGTGGCGGACCTTCGGTTGCTCTGCACCGATCTGAGAGCCGAGGTGGCAGCGGCGCGCGCGGAGGCGGCCGTGGCGCGTGCAGAAGCGCAACGACAGCAGTCGGAGTTCGCCCGGGTCGTCAAGGAGCGGGACCAGTCTCGGGGCCGGGCTACCGAGGCTGAAAGCCAGGCCGAAACCTTTGCGGCCGACCTAGCCGCAGCCCAGGTCGCAGCCTCGGAGCAGCGTACCCGAGCCGGAGGTACGCCTTGGCCATCTTCGGTTTTCGTTTCTGCTTGTTTCCTCTGCTTGTGTTTGAGATCCTTCCTTTGGCTGTTCGCAGAGCTCGAGTCCGCCCTCGATGAGTCCGCCAAGGCGCTTGCCGAGGCGCTTGCCGGGGTGGCCGAGCAGAGGGAAACTGACCACGCGGCCATGTCCGAGGCTGTCTCGAACGTTTACCGGGTCCTTGGCTCCGGTGACGTCCCCTCAGGAAGCTCCCCTCGAAGCCGCCTTCAAGTCTTGGGCGATCATGTGTGCGGCAGGCTCCGCGAGGCGTTACACCACGGCGTCAGGCGGGCCTTCGCCGTACTCGCTTCCCACTACGTTGTGGACCTGGAGCGGGTTAGCGAGGGGTATTGCCTTCCCGACGAAGATGAAGCCGCCCTGGCAGAAGTCTAGAGGCTCGATGCGGCCGCCGCGGGTCCGAGCGCAGTGCTGGCGACCACCTTTGAGGCAGAGATCCTTCCACCTGCGCCGTCGCCGGAAGTCGGGATGGACTTTGCCGATGGTGGGGATGAAGCCGAAGGTGCGGCTCCTTCCCAAGGCGACGCCTAACTCTGTTGGATCAGTTTCTGTCGGATGTACGTGTGTCCTTCTGCGGCCGCTGAGGCCTGAACACTTTGTTACCGTTGCATGAAGTCGTACTCCTTTCCTTTTTGCGTGTCCGGCTTCGCCTGTTTAGTAACAGGGTGGTTTTCCCAAGTAGGGGTCACTTTTCGCGGCGGGTGACGAGTGAGGTGTTCCTAACCCGAAGGCGTAGGAGTCCCTCGGCTCAGTCGGCCTCGCCACTTACATGCACCCGCGTTCGCTCCTTGGGGCCTTGCTTCCGACATAGCCGGAGGGACGCAAAAAGCTTTTTTTAATTGAAAATCTTGGACGCAAAGAGGTCCCTCAATCTTGACGCGGAGGGGTCCCCCCCTTTTAGCCCCCGAGGGAGGGTCGGGCTTTGCCGAGGCGAGGCCGACCCTTCCTTGATGACTAAACTTTGCGTGGGTGCGAGGTATATGATCAACTTGAAAACATCTTAAGGGTAGAAGCGACGTAGCTGTTGGATGTTCCAGGCATTATCATAGACCTCGCCTTGGCTGTTGGCCAGCTTGTATGTTCCGGGCTTCAGAACCTTGGCGATGACGAATGGCCCTCCCAGGGAGGCATGAGCTTGTGCCACCCTCGGGCGTCTTGTCGCAGCCGAAGCACCAGGTCGCCCACCTGGAGGTCTCGGGACCGGACCCCTCGGGCGTGGTAGCGTCGCAGGGACTGCTGGTACCGCGCCGAGTGTAGCAAGGCCAGGTCCCGAGCCTCCTCCAGCTGGTCTAGCGAGTTTTCTCGGCTGACTTGGTTGCTTTGGTCGGTGTAGGCCCTCGTCCTCGGGGAGCCGTATTCTAAGTCTGTGGGCAAGATGGCTTCGGCCCCATAGACTAGAAAGAACGGCGTGAAGCCCGTGGCTCGGCTCGGCGTTGTCCTCAGACTCCAGACCACCGAGGGGAGTTCCTTCATCCATCGCTTGCCGAACTTGTTGAGGTCGTTGTAGATCCGAGGCTTGAGCCCTTGTAGAATCATGCCGTTGGCACGCTCCACCTGCCCATTCGTCATGGGATGAGCCACGGCGGCCCAGTCCACCCGGATGTGGTGATCCTCGCAGAAGTCCAGGAACTTTCTGCCGGTGAACTGGGTGCCGTTGTCGGTGATGATGGAGTTCGGGACCCCGAAGCGATGGATGATGTTGGTGAAGAACGCCACCGCCTGCTCGGACCTGATGCTGTTCAGGGGTCGGACCTCGATCCACTTGGAGAATTTGTCGATGGCGACCAGCAGGTGCGTGTAGCCCCCGGGTGCCTTCTGCAAGGGGCCGACGAGGTCCAGACCCCACACTTCAAAAGGCCAGGTGATGGGTATCGTCTGCAGAGCCTGAGCGGGCAGACGGGTCTGCCTCGCGTAGAATTGGCACCCTTCGCAGGTGCGGACGATTCGGGTAGCGTTGGCCACCGCCGTCGGCCAGTAGAAGCCTTGCCGGAAAGCGTTCCCGACAAGGGCTCGAGGCGCTGCGTGATGGCCACAAGCCCCCGAGTGTATCTCTCGCAGGAGTTCCTGACCTTCGGCGATGGAGATGCATCGCTGGAGGATGCCTGTGGGGCTGCGGTGGTAGAGCTCCTTCTCATCTCCCAGCAAGACGAACGACTTGGCGCGCTGCGCCACCCGCCGAGCCTCGGCTCAGTCGAGGGGCAGCTCTCCTCGGTGGAGATATTGCAGGTACGGGGTCTGCCAGTTTCGATTAGGCGTGACCCCGCTTCGCTCCTCCTCGACGCGCAGTGCCTCACCCTCGGGGGCCGAGGGTACCTCGAACTGAACCGAGGGCGCCTCGGGTCGAGCTGAGGGTGCCTCGGACTGAGCCGAGGGCGCCTCGGGTTGAGCCGTGGGTGCCTCGGACTGGGCCGAGGGTACCTCGGGCTTGGACGTGTCGTCGATCTTGACGGAGGGTTGATGCAGGTCTCGGGAGAAGACGTTTGGGGGAACCGTCGTTCGCCTCGAGGCTATTTTAGCCAGCTCGTCCACAGTCTCGTTGTAGCGCCGAGCGATGTGGTTGAGCTCGAGCCCGTAGAACTTGCCTTCCATGCGTCGAACCTCATCGCAGTAGGCTTCCATCTTCGAGTCGAGGCAATGGGAGTTCTTCATGACTTGGTCGATGACGAGCTGTGAGTCACCACGAGCGTCGAGGCATCGGACCCCTAGCTCGATGGTGATCCGCAACCCGTTGACTAGAGCCTCATATTCGGCCACATTGTTGGACGCCGGGAAGTGGAGGCGTAGCACGTAGCGTAGATGCTTTCCGAGGGGTGAGATGAAGAGTAGGCCTGCGCCGGCCCCTGTCTTCATCAGCGACCCGTCGAAGAACATGGTCCAGAGCTCCGGTTGGATCGGAGCCGTCGGTAGCTGGGTGTCGACCCATTCAGCCACGAAGTCCGCCAAGACCTGGGACTTAATGGCTTTCCAAGGAGCGAACGAGATTGTCTCGCCCATGATCTCCACCGCCCACTTTGCGATCCTACCCGAGGCCTCTCGGCACTGGATGATCTCTCCCAGGGGGAAGGATGACACCACAGTTACCGGATGAGACTCGAAGTAGTGTCGCAGCTTCCGTCGCGTTAGGATCACCGCGTACAGCAGCTTCTGAACTTGTGGGTAGCGGATCTTGGTTTCGGACAGTACCTCACTGACGAAGTAGACTGGCCTCTGAACGGGCAATGCATGCCCCTCTTCTTGCCTCTCGACCACAATCGCGGAGCTAACCACCTGGGTGGTTGCGGCGACGTAGACCAGGAGGGCTTCTCCGACAGCTGGGGGCACCAAGATAGGCGCCTTTGTGAGGAGCGCCTTCAGGTTCCCGAGGGCTTCCTCGGCCTCAGGGGTCCAAGTGAAGCACTTGGCCTTCCTTAAGAGGCGGTACAGAGGTAGACCTCTTTCGCCGAGGCGTGAGATGAAGCGGCTCAGAGCCGCGAGGCATCCCATGACCCTCTGTACGCCTTTCAAGTCTTTGATGGGCCCCATGCTGGTAATGGCTGCGATCTTTTCCGGGTTGGCTTCGATGTCCCGCTCGGAGACGATGAACCCCAAGAGCATGCCTCGGGGCACCCCGAAGACACATTTTTCGGGATTGAGCTTGACGCCTTTCGCCTTGAGACATTGGAATGTCATTTCAAGGTCGGAAAGGAGGTCGGAGGCTTTCCTCGTCTTGACTACGATGTCATCGACGTAGGCCTCGACCGTGCAGCCAATGTGTTCGCCGAACACATGGTTCATGCACCGTTGGTACGTCGCGCCCGCATTCCTCAAACCGAACGGCATGGTGACATAGCAGTACATGCCGAAGGGTGTGGTGAAAGAAGTCGCGAGCTGGTCAGACTCTTTCATCTTGATTTGATGATACCCTGAGTAGGCATCGAGGAAAGACAGGGTTTCGCACCCAGCAGTGGAATCCACGATTTGGTCGATGCGAGGCAGAGGGTAGGGAACCTTCGGACATGCCTTGTTGAGACCAGTGTAGTCTACACACATCCGCCATTTCCCCCCTTTCTTTCTCACAAGCATAGGGTTGGCAAGCCATTCGGGATGGAATACCTCTTTGATGAACCCTGCCGCCATTAGTTTGTGAATCTCCTCGCCTATAGCTCTGCGCTTCTCCTCGTCGAATCGGCGCAGCGGCTGCTTGACGGGTCGGGCTCCAGCTCGGATGTCCAGCGAGTGCTCGGCGACATCCCTCGGTACGCCGGGCATGTCCAAGGGACTCCACGCGAAGACGTCGGCATTCGCGCGGAGAAAGTCGACGAGCACTGCTTCCTATTTGGGATCGAACCCGAAGCCGATCCGGATCTGCTTGGAGGTGTCGCCGCTGGGGTCGAGGGGGACGGACCTAACCGTCTCCGCTGGCTCAAAGTTGCCGGCGTGACGCTTCACGTCTGGCACCTCTTTAGAGAGGCTCTCCAGGTCGGCGATGAGGGCCTCGGACTCGGCGAGGGCCTCGGCGTACTCCACGCACTCCACGTTGCATTCGAACGCGTGTTTGTACGTAGGGCCGACGGTGATGACCCCGTTGGGGCCCGGCATCTTGAGCTTCAGGTAGGTGTAGTTGGGGACGGCCATGAACTTCGCGTAGCACGACCTCCCCAGTACCGCGTGGTAGGTTCCTCAGAACCCGACCACCTCGAACGTCAGAGTCTCCCTTCGGAAGTTGGAGGGTGTTCCGAAGCAGACGGGAAGGTCGAGCTGTCCGAGGGGTTGGACGCGCTTCCCGGGGATGATCCCATGGAAGGGCGCAGCGCCTGCCCGGACAGAGGACAGATCAACACGCAGGAGCCCGAGGGTCTCGGCGTAGATGATGTTGAGGTTGCTGCCTCCGTCCATGAGGACCTTGGTGAGCCTGACATCGCCGATGACGGGGTCGACGACGAGCGGGTATTTCCCCGGGCTCGGCACATGGTCGGGGTGATCGTCTCGGTCGAAGGTGATGGGCTTGTCGGACCAGTCTAAATAGACTGGCGCCGCCACATTGACCGAGCAGACCTCCCGGCGCTCTTGCTTGCGGTGCCGAGCCGAGGCGTTCGCCGCTTGCCCACCATAGATCATGAAGTAGTCGCGGACCTCGGGGAACTCTCCTGCCTGGTGATCTTCCTTCTTGTCGTCGTCGCGGGCCTTGCCACCCTCCGCGGGTGGCCCGGCCCTGTGGAAGTGGCGCTGAAGCATGACGCACTCCTCAAGGGTGTGCTTAACCGGTCCCTGGTGATAGGGGCACGGCTCCTTGAGCATCGTGTCGAAGAGGTTGGCACCTCCGGGGGGCTTCCGAGGGTTCTTGTACTCGGCGGCGGCGACAAGGTCCGCGTCGGCGGCGTCACGTTTCGCTTGCGACTTCTTCTTGCCCTTCTTCTTGGCGCCGCGCTGAGTTGACGCCTCGGGAGTACCTTCCGGTGGGCGGCCCTGGGGCTTCTTGTCCTTTCGGAAGATAGCCTCGACCACCTCCTGGCCGGAGGCGAACTTGGTGGCGATGTCCATCAGCTCGCTCGCCCTGGTGGGGGTCTTGCGGCCCAGCTTGCTCACCAGGTCGCGGCAGGTGGTGCCAGCGAGGAACGCGCCGATGACATCCGAGTCGGTGATGTTGGGCAGCTCGGTGTGCTGCTTCGAGAATCGCCGAATGTAGTCTCGGAGAGACTCTCCCGGCTGCTGTCGGCAGCTTCGGAGGTCCCAGGAATTCCCGGGGCACACATACGTGCCCTGGAAATTGCCGGCGAAAGCTTGGACTAGGTCGTCCCAGTTGGAGATCTGCCCCGGAGGCAGGTGCTCCAACCAGGCGCGAGCGAAGTCGGAGAGGAACAGGGGGAGGTTGCGGATGATGAGGTTGTCATCGTCCATTCCACCTAGCTGGCAGGCCAGACGGTAGTCCGCGAGCCACAGTTCCGGTCTCGTCTCCCCCGAGTACTTTGTGATAGTAGCCGGGGGTCGGAACCGGGTCGGGAACGGCGCCCGTCGGATGGCTTGGCTGAAGGCTTGCGGACCGGGTGGTTCGGGCGAGGGACTCCGATCCTCCCCGCTGTCGTAGCGTCCCCCACGCCTGGGGTGGTAGCCTCGGCGCACCCTCTCGTCGAGGTGGGCCCGTCGGTCGCGGTGGTGGTGCTCGTTGCCGAGGCGACCCGGGGCCGCAGGCGCGGTGTTGCGCGTGCGCCCGGTGTAGACCGAGGCTTCCCGCATGAATCGGGAAGTCGCAGCATGAGGTTCTGAGGGGTACCCCTGCCTTCGGGAGGCAGAGCTCTCGGCCCGTCGGACCGCGGTGCCTTCCAGGAGATTCTTGAGTTCTCCCTGGATTCGCCGCCCCTCGGTGGTTGATGGCTCTGGCATCACGCGAAGAAGCATTGCTGCTGCCGCCAGGTTCTGGCCGACCCCACTAGATGCGGGTGGTGGCCCAAGCCTGACGCCGTCGGCGATGCAGTGCTGGAAGCCCTAGGGTAGATGACGTATTTCTCCGGCCGGAGGTTGGCCCGCCCATACCTGCCCGACGTCCCGACGGATCGGCTCTAGCGCTCCTGCTCCCTCGTCGAGCCTGGCCTGCACCCCGCGGATTTGCTCGAGCTGTGGGTCATGACCCCCGCCTGAACGGGGACCACAGCTAGCTCCCGTGGGATGTCAACGCGAGGCACCGGCCTAGGGAGGTCACCATCCTCCGGCATGCCGAGATGGCTGCCTTCGGGGGGACCCCTTAGATCGACGTGGAAGCATTCGCGACTTGGGCCACGATCCTCGTCGCTGAGGCTTCGGCTACCGTCGGAACAGTCGGAAAGGCAGTAGTCGCATGCGGTCATGATGTCCTGCATGGCACTGGGGTTTCCAAGTCCAGAGAAATCCCAACAGATGCTGGGTTCATCGTCTTCCTCAGACCTAGAGGGCCCGTTGGTCGAGACGTCCGTCAGCCGGTCCCAAGGTGACCGCACACGAAACCCCAGAGGGTCTGGATTTGCCTCTACGAGAGCGCCCGCCAAAGCGAAGTCGCTAGACGGGTTGAGGCTGAAACCGAAAGACACGGGATGGGAATCGATCGGTACCTTTTGGTCGACAGGCGGCGATAAGGTCGCGTCGGGGACTGACTGCGCCGTCGTCTCAGGTACGAGGGTGACGTCTAGCAAGCTTTTCGCGATCGTGCTGGCGTCGTCCGCTTGCTCGAGATTGGCGTGTCGCGGGGAGACGGCGCTCGCCTTCGTCTCAAACGCGAGGTCGACGCCCGGTGCGCCCCCCGTTGGGGTGCCGGGACCATCGACTCGCTCGACAGCCGACGAGGCGCTGCCTCCTGCTTGGCCTTGGTTGCCCCGCCTCCTCCTCCGTCGGCGGGGGAGAGGACAGGGTGAGCTCAAAGGTTGCTCTTCCACCACACGGGGAAGACGTCGCCGATTCCGCCGCTGGCAGGCGGGTTGTCGGCCGCCACTGTTATTGTCGCACGGCGGTGGAAGGAGTATCATGTCGTAGCTGCCGTCGAGGGATATGAACTCAAGACTCCCGAAACGGAGCACCGTCCCGGGTTGGAGAGGTTGCTGGAGACTGCCCATCTGGAGCTTGACGGGAAGCTGTTCGTCAACACGCAGCAGGCCCCTACCTGGCACGCCAACTGTCGGCGTTCCGAGACCGGGGGGTCCCTGGGCCGACGAGTGAATGTCGCCGCGTGCCCCAGCCCAGATGGGTCGAGCGCGAGGGCGAGCGTGAAGGGGGGAGAGCGAGGCGGCTGGAGAACGGCGTGAGAGAGGTGGGAATCCCGCGGCCCTCGTGTTCGTCCCGCGCCCAGGTCGGGTGCGCTTGCAGTAGGGGGTTACAAGCGTCCACGCGGGAGAGGGAGCGAGCGGCTCCAAGCGAGCGACTGTTCTCGTCCTCGTCCCCGCGCGGCCAACCCTCTCTAAGAGGGCCCTGGTCCTCCCTTTTATAGGCGTAAGGAGAGGATCCAGGTGTACAATGGGGGGGTGTAGCAGGGTGCTACGTGTCTAGCGGATGTGAGCCAGTGCCCTAGGTACATGCCGTTGTGGCAGCCGGAGAGATCTTGGCACCCAGCTGGTGTGATGTCGTGGCCGTCGAAGGAGCGATGGAGCTTGGCAAAGGGACAGCTGTCGGAGCGGTTGAGTCCTTGCTGACGTCCTCTGGCTTCCATAAGGGGGCTGAGAGCCGCCGTCGTCACAGAGCATGTGGGGCGCCATCATTGCCTATCTGGCGAAGCGAGCCAGATGGGACGCCGGCCTTGTTCCCTGCGGCCCGAGTCAGCTCGGGGTAGGGTGATGATGGTGCCTCCTGTTGACGTGGCTGGTCTACGCCCTAGGTTGGGCGATGTGGAAGCTCCTCCGAAGCCGAGGTCGGGTCCGAGCCCCCGGGTCGGGCGAGGCGGAGATTGCCGTCTTCTGGGGCCGAGCCGAAGTCCGAGCCCTGGGTTGGGCGAGGCGGAGATCGTCGTCTTCTGGGGCCGAGCCCAAGTCCGAGCCCTGGGTCGGGCGAGGCAGAGATCGTCGTCTTCTGGGACTTAGCCCGAGTCCGAGCCCTGGGTCGGGCGAGGCGGAGATCGTCGTCTTCTGGGACTTAGCCCGAGTCCGAGCCCTGGGTCGGGCGGAGCGGAGTTCGCCGTCTTCCGGGACTTAGCCCGAGTCCGAGCCCTGGGTCGGGTGGAGCGGAGTTCGCCGTCTTCCGGGACTTAGCCCGAGTCCGAGCCCTGTGTCGGGCGAAGCGGAGCTTCCTATGGTGCCTCCGGCAGGGCCTGACTGCCTGTCAGTCTTACTCTGTCCAGTGGCACTGCAGTCGGTGTGGCGTAGGCGGCGCTGTCCTTCTGTCAGGCCGGTCAGTGGAGCGGCGAAGTGACGGCGGTCACTTCGGCTCTACTGGCTGGGGGGTGCGCGCCAGGATAAGGGTGTCAGGCCACCTTTGCATTAAATGCTCCTGCGACTTGGTCGGTCGGTGCGGTGATTTGGTCAGGGTTGCTTCTTAGCGAAGGCAGGGCCTCGGGCGAGCCGGGAATATGTTCACCGCTGAAGGGGGGCCTCGGGCGAGACGGAAATCCTCCGGGGTCGGCTGCCCTTGTCCGAGGCTAGGCTCGGGTGAGGCGTGATCGTGTTCCTCGAATGGACTGATCCCTGACTTAATCGCACCCATCAGGCCTTTGCAGCTTCGTGCTGATGGGGGTTACCAGCTGAGAATTAGGAGCCTTGAGGGTACCCCTAATTATGGTCCCCGACAAGAGTATTCCCAACTATGAAAGAGTGGGCCATGCCGAAGCTTGAAGGAAAAAAGAAGGAAGGGGAGCTTGTTTGGTTGCCTTACCATTACAAATTCAAGAGACATTTTAAAGTGCCTTGCCAAGAATGGCAGGACACGATCGAAGTAATGTGCAACGAAATACTCGGCAATTACTCTAAAAAAGAAGATCAGTTAATGACTGCGGCCTTCGGCACTCATCCAAAGCGAAGACTGAACCGAGTAATGGATGCTATTGACTTTGAATATCCCGACTACGAGCAGGTAGATAAGGGTGCCGAAGGGCAAAAAAGGAAGAAAGTGGCTGATATTCTGAATAAAGATGATGAAGATCAATTGAAGAAGAAAAAACCAAAGCCCGAGCCAAAAATAGATGCTTCGAAGAAGAGAAAAGCTACAGCTCCGAAACAGAAGGCAATTAGCAAAGAAGAAGAAATTGCTACATCACCTTCTACCACCGTCGTGGAGGAAATTTTAAAGGTAATGACTGAATCCTTGCCTGTCAAGCTGAGTCCATTAGGGTCACATCTGACGAAGCTTTTTCAGAAGGACAAGGAGCCTGCAAAAACGAAGAAGGCAGCTAGGCCAAAAAAGCAAAGAATCATTACAGTGACGGAAGTCATTGAAAAGACGCCACCAAGAGCTTCAGCTCCGAAGGCGCTAGCTGTTGAGGACATAACGGCTACCGAAGCTGCACCTTCGGAGGCTACAGCTGTCGAAGCTGCCACAGCCGAAGATATAGAGTTAGAAACCACAATTGCAAATATTGATAAAATACTGCAAGACATGGCCCTAGAGCCTGAGAAAAAGAAAGAAATAGCCGAAGACACTTCGGAAGATGAAATTTTTAATTTTCAAAACATAGTTGGGCAAGAGCTGACAAAGGCCAAAAAAGAAGAGTTAAAAGAGTATGCCATATCTTGCGGGTATCGGCCGAGGGCATTTCTCTTCGGTGGTATCGATGATGAAAAGCTAGGCTGTATCCGGGATCAGACCGGAGCGAAGGTTATCGGTACTCTATCAAAGAGTATTGGTTTCCCGAAGCTCGAAACAGACATCAGCCGCTACCGACGACAGCACATCGTCGGTAGTTTGTTTTATTCTAATTTCAAGGTAAACAACTTTTCTCTAACTTTTTATCGTTTGTAATAACGAAGATGTTTTCTAACGAAGGTTGTTTATGTACAGAGTATGTTGCTGAGCAAAGCTTTAAAAATGCAGCGAGATTTGGAAGACAAAAAACACGAGGTTATAATCGAGAATTTAGAAGGCAAAATAAAAGACCAATCTACTGCTCTTGAAAAGAAAGAATTCGAGCTTCAGACGATCGAAGGCTTATTGGCAGAAGCTGAAGCTAAAATAGCAGAACTGAATACGAAGCTTTTCTGCTAGTCAGAAAGTTTCGAACAAGAAAAACAGAAGCTTAATGAAAAATTTGAGGACGAAGTCCAGAAGGTTTCAGATTTGCAAAAATCATTAACAAGCCTTCAAAATAAATGTTTGGAATTCAGCAAACGATGTGTTCAACGGCTGAAGAAGGTCTTCTATTCGGTCGGGGCCAGCAGCGAAAAATTTACTCCTTCGGCTGAAGATCTACCAGGAGCCTTCGAACACATCGAGGGTGAAATTGATGACCTTGATGATGTTATTGCTGGACATGGTGATTTCTGTGCCCTGGTAGCTTCTCGGGGCACTGCTGCTGCGTTCCTGAAATCTAGCTGCGAGCACGGAAAAATTATCAATAGACCCAATTTTAGCTTATCATCAGCAGATCTGGATGATATCCCCAACCTTGCCCGAAGCATAGAAAATAAATTTATAAAGGTGGTATGGACAAAGGGTGGACGAGACAAAGCTGGTGATGAAGCTCGGAGTCATCTTAAGCCGGTAACAAAATCATACCTTGTGCTTACCTCTTCCTTCGAACTTGAATTTTGCTTACAATACTTTAATTCGTGTAGGATGACGGAGCCGAAGCCGAAGCTTTAATGGATGACTATGCCGAAGCTGAAGCTCGATGAGTACTGATGAAGCTTAAATAGATGACTGTAGAAAAAGCTCTAAAAACTTTTTGTAATAACTTTTGTAAATGTAATTAAATTTTACTTGATGAATTTTGTCCGTACCTTGCAATATATTCCTACCTTCCCATAAATGTATGAAGTGCTTTGGTGTGAACGAAATTAGCATTTTTGAGCCGAAGGCGAAAAACACCTTCCCTTCTTTTCGTACACAGCGAAGCATAAAAACTGCTTCTTTTTCTCTTTTGCCGAAGCCTGATCTTTAGAGCCGAAGCAACTGCCTGTGTTATGATAATGATGATCCTACGTATGTCTAAATGAATGTTTATGAATGCAATTGTTATGATGTAATGTACCGTGCAAATGAATGTCCAAACACATATACGAAGCAACAACCATAGCCTTCATTCCCTTAGGAATAAACAAAGTCTCTTTGTCGTTTGTTTTTCGGCTTCACCGTTTATTTTTCGGTGTATTAGCGCTGACTTTTCGCTGTAAGTTCTGCATTCCCTTAGGAATGTCTTTTGAACTTCTTCGCCTTCTATTTCGGCGGTATCGCGTTGACTTTTCGCACTTCGCCTTATATTTCGGCGGAATCAGCATTGACTTTTCGCTGTAAGCTCTGCATTCCCTTAGGAACGACTTTTTGTAACTTCGTCGTGCTCTGCATCCCCTTAGGGACGTCTTTCGAGCTTCTCTCTGTTTCTTCTTTTTTTCTTTGCACTCGATGGTGCGAGCTCAGTTTTTACATTTACATCTTTTGGGGGATATTGCTCTTGTAGAGCTGAAATAAGAAAAAGGGAAATTACATGCTATGGCCCCATTAAAAACCTTTCTCCCCCTTCGGAAAGGAAAAGGGTGCCATAGGAAAAAATAAAAAGATTACATCAAGCTATACATAATATCGCCAAAGCTCATCCGCATTCCAAGATCTAGGAATGTCGTTGCCGTCCATATCCTTTAATCTGTAGGAACCGGGTCTTGACGAAGATACTACCAGAAAAGGTCTTTCCCATTTCAACTGTAGCTTGCCTACTGTATCTGGGTTGGCAACTCTCCGAAGTACCAAGTGACCTGGCCTGATATTTTTTAACCGAACTTTTCTATCACGCCATTTTATTGTTTCGGCTTGATATTTATTGATGTTCTCCATAGCCTGAAGCCTGATCCCTTCTAAGGCATCTTTTGCCATAGAACAATCAGCTTCGTCCTCTGCCGAAGCCACTGTTCTTATTGATCCTGCTTTAGCTTCTTCCGGAGTTATTGCTTCGTCACCAAACAGTAATTTGAATGGTGAAAAGCCTGTTGACCTTGACATTGTTGTATTGTGGCTCCACACCACTTTGATCAATTCATCTGGCCACTTTCCCCTGGGCTGATTGAAGATTAACTTCATTATTCCCGTCATTATAATGCCATTAGCTCTTTCAACAAGTCCATTTGACTCCGGATGTCTGACTGATGCAAAATGAATCTTCGTGCCAATTTGCTCACAGAACTCTTTGAAAGCTTCGGCATCAAACAGTGTTCCGTTGTCCATAGTAATGGCCTTCGGCACTCCGAAGCGACAAACAATATTTTGCCAGAAAAATTTCTGAACAGTGACTGAGGTTATTGTGGCTAAAGGTTTCTCTTCAATCCATTTGGAAAAATATTCTACCGCCACCACAACATATCTTAAATTTCCTTGTGCTGGTGAAAATGGGCCTAGCAAATCAAGGCCCCACCTTTGCAACGGCCAAGTGGGCTGTATTAACTAAGTCAGAAATGAAGGCTGTTTTTTATCTCTTGCACATTTTTGACAACCTTCACACTTTTGGACTAATTCCGCTGCATCCGAAGCTGCCTTCGGCCAATAAAACCCCTGACGAAAGACTTTTCCCAGCAAGGGCCTAGATCCGATGTGAGATCCACACAGGCCTGCGTGCATTTCCTTCATCAATTCTATACCTTCAGCTCTAGATAAACATTTAAGCAATGGAGAGCAGACTCCATGTTTGTATAACTCCCCTTCTATCATTACATATGGTCGGGCTCTTGCCTCTATTCTCTTATTATATGCTTCATCGTCTGAAAGGTAATTGCCCTGGAGAAAGGATATAATCTCAGTTCTCCAATCTTCACTATGAACAGGAGATATATTGAGCACTGCTCTTTCAAGAAGTTCCACCGAAGGTGCTCTTATTGTTTCGAAGAATACTTCTAGAGGTAAAGGCAGCCCCTGTGCCGCTGACTTAGCTAGCAGATCAGCGTGCTCATTTTCTCCTCGTGGGATATTCTTGACAGAAAACCCTTCGAATGAAGCTTCAAGCCTTCGAACTGTATCCAAGTATTTTTCAAGCTTCGGATCTCTTGCTTTACAACTCTTGTCAATATGACCAGAAATAACTTGGGAATCTATTTTGAGAACCGCCCTTCTTACCCCCATTGCCTTTAACTTCCGAAGCCCCAAAAGCAAAGCTTCGTATTCAGCAATATTATTTGTGCAGCTGAAATCAAGTTTCACTGCATAGCATGTTTTGACTTTGGAAGGTGCAACTAAAACAGCAACTGCGCCTGCCCCGAAGGTTCCCCAGGAACCATCGCAGAACACTGTCCAGGCTTCGGCATCTTTACTTGCTTCTTTCTCCTGAGCCCCTGGTGTCTAGTCAGCGATGAAGTCTGCTAACGCCTAGGACTGAATCGAGGATCTATGTACATAATCAATGTTGAATTCATTGAGTTCCGCAGCCCACTTTCCAATCCTTCCAGTAGCTTCTCTGTTTCTCATAATATCCTTCAAAGGCTGTGATGAAGGAACAATTATATGGAATGCTTGAAAGTAATGCCGAAGCTTCCTGGAGGCCATTAAGACAGCATATAGCACCTTCTCCAACTCTGTATAATTTTTCTTTGATAAACTGAGGACTTCAGAAACAAAGTATACTGGAGCTTGCTTTTTAGTTTGTCCTTCAAGCTTCTCCTGGACAAGTGCTGCACTTACTGCAGAGTGCGAAGCTGCCACATACAACAGCAGAGGAGCCCCTGGCGTGGGTGGAGTTAGGGTCGTTAGGTCTATCAGATACTACTTCAGCTCTTCGAAGGCTTTCTGCTGAGCTGGTCCCCATTGAAAGACTTCGGCTGACTTCAAGCACTTCGAAGATTGGTAAATTCCTCTCTGCTGAGCTGGTCCAATAGAGTTCTATTCTTCCTCTCCACTACACCATTTTGTTGTGGCGTGTAGGGAGAAGAGAACTCATGCTTGATGCCCTCCTCCTCAAGAAAGCCTTCTATTTGTGAGTTCTTGAACTCCGTCCCGTTATCGCTTCTAATCTTTTTGATCCTTAAGCCAAACTCATTTTGAGCCCGTCTCAAGAATCCCTTTAATGTTTCTTGGGTTTGTGATTTTTCCTGCAAAAAGAACACCCAAGTGAAGCGAGAATAATCATCCACAATAACTAGACAGTACTTACTCCCGTCGATGCTTACGTAAGCAATCGGGCCGAATAAATCTATGTGGAGTAGCTCCAGTGGCCTGTCAGTCGTCATGATGTTCTTGTGTGGATGATGAACACCAACTTGCTTTCCTGCTTGACATGCGCTACAAACCCTGTCTTTCTCAAAATGAACATTGGTTAGTCCCAAAATGTGTTCTCCCTTTAGAAGCTTATGAAGATTCTTCATCCCAACATGGGCTAGTCGGCGGTGCCAGAGCCAACCCATGTTAGTCTTAGCAATTAAGCAAGTGTCGAGTTCAGCTCTATTAAAATCAACTAAGTATAGCTAACCCTCTAACACTCCCTTAAATGCTACTGAATCATCACTTCTTCTAAAGACAGTAATACCTATATCCATAAAAAGATAGTTGTAACCCATTTTACATAATTGAGAAACTGAAAGCAAATTGTAATCTAATGAATCTACAAGAAAAACATTGGAAATAGAATGGTTAGGTGATATAGCAATTTTACCCAATCCTTTGACCAAACCTTAATTTCCATCCCTGAATGTGATGGCTCGTTGGGGATCATGATTCTTCTCGTAGGAGGAGAACATCTTCTTCTCCCCTGTCATGTGGTTTGTGCACCCGCTATCGATGATCCAACTTGAGCCCCGGATGCATAAACCTACAAAACAAGTTTAGGCCTTGTTCTTAGGTACCCAAACGGTCTTGGGTCCTTTCACATTAGAAACAAGCACCTTGGGTACCCAAACACAAGTCTTTGACCCCTTGTGTTTGCCCCCAACATATTTGGCAACTACTTTGCCTGATTTATTAGTTAGCACATAAGAAGCATCAAAAGTTTTAAATGAAATGTTAGGTTCATTTGATGCAATAGGAGTTTTCTTCTTAGGCAATTTAGCACGGGTTGATTGCCTAGAACTAGATGCCTCACTCTTATAAATAAAAGCATGATGAGAGCCAGAGTGAGACTTCCTAGAATGAATTCTCCTAATTTTGTGCTCGGGATAACCGGCAGGGTACAAAATGTAACCCTCGTTATCCTGAGGCATGGGAGCTTTGCCCTTAACAAAGTTAGACAATCTTTTAGGAGGGGCATTAAGCTTGACATTGTCTCCCTGTTGGAAGCCAATGCCATCCTTAATGCCAGGGCGTCTCCCACTATAAAGCATGCTACGAGCAAATTTAAATCTCATTTTCTAGTCCATGCTAGGCAATTTTAGCATCTAATTTTGCTATATGATCATTTTGTTGTTTAATCATAGCAATGTGATCATGGATAGCATCAATGTTAACATCTCTACATCAAGTGCAAATAGTAACATGCTCAACGGTAGATGTAGAGGGTTTGCAAGATTTTAGTTCAACAATCTTAGCATGTAAAATGTCATTCTCATCTCTAAGATTGAAAATAGAAACATTGCAAACATCTAATTCCTTAGCCTTAGCAATTAATTTTTCATTCTCATCTCTAAGGCTAGCAAGAGAGGCATTCAATTTTTCAATCTTAGCAATTGAACTAGTATTATCATTTCTAAGATTGTCAATTGAATCATCACAAACATTTGATTTCTCAACCTTGGCAATTAATTTAGCATTTTCATTTCTAAGGTTGGAAATAACATCATGGCAAGTGCTTAGCTCACTAGATAATTTTTCACATTTTTCTACCTCTAGAGCATAAGCATTTTTAACCTTAACATGCTTTTTGTTTTCTTTAATAAGGAAGTCCTCTTGGCTATCCAAGAGTTCATCCTTCTCATGAATAGCACTAATTAATTCATTTAATTCTCCTTTTGTTGCATGTTAAGATTGGCAAAAAGAGTGAGCAAGTTATCCTCATCATCACTAGAATTATCCTCATCACTAGAAGTTGCATACTTAGTGGAGGATTTTGATTTTACCTTCTTCCTTTTATCGTCCTTTGCCATGAGGCACTTGTGGCCGATGTTGGGGAAGAGGAGTCCTTTGTTGACGGTGATGTTGGCGGCGTCCTCGTTGGAGGAGGAGTCGGTGGAGCTCTCGTCGGAGTCCCACTCCCGGCAAACATGGGCATCGCTGCCCTTCTTCTTGTAGTACCTCTTCTTTTCTCTCCTCTTTCCCTTCTTGTCGTTATCCCTATCACTATCACTAGACAAAGGGCATTTAGCGATAAAATGACCGGGCTTACCACACTTGTAGCAAACCTTCTTGGAGCGGGGTTTGTAATCCTTCCCCCTCCTTTGCTTGAGGATTTGGCGAAAGCTCTTGATGATGAGCGCCATCTCCTCATTGTCGAGCTTGGAGACGTCGATGGGGACCCTACTAGGTGTAGAGTCTTCTTTCTTCTCCTCTGTTGCCTTGAATGCAACGGGTTGCACATTGGGTGTGGGGGAGGCGCCTTGCTCGATGATTTTCTTGGAGCCTTTGATCATCAACTCAAAGCTCACAAATTTACCTATAACTTCCTCGGGAGACATTAGCTTATATCTAGGATCACCACGAATTAATTGTACTTGAGTAGGGTTAAGAAATACAAGTGATCTTAGAATAACCTTGACCATTTCATGGTCATCCCACTTGGAGCTCCCGAGGTTGCGCACTTGGTTCACCAAGGTTTTTAGCCGGTTGTACATGGCTTGCGGGTCTTCTCCTTGGTTGAGCATAAAGCGACCGAGCTCCCCTCGATCGTTTCTCGCTTGGTGATCTTGGTCACCTCGTCTCCTTCGTGCGCGGTCTTGAGCACGTCCCAAATCTCCTTTGCACTCTTCAACCCTTGCACCTTATTATACTCCTCTCGACTTAGAGAGGTGAGGAGTATAGTAGTTGCTTGAGAGTTGAAGTGCTCGATTTGGGCCACCTCGTCCTCATCATAATCTTCATCCCCTATGGATGGTACCTGTACTCCAAACTCAACAACATCCCATATGCTTTTGTGGAGTGAGGTTAGGTGATATCTCATCATATCACTCCACCTAGAATAATCTTCACCGTCAAATGTCGGTGGTTTGCCTAATGGGACCGAATGTAATGGAGTATGTCTAGGAATGCGAGGGTAGCGTAGAGGGATCTTACTATACTTCTTGCGCTCTTGGCGCTTAGAAGTGATGGACGCGGCGTCGGATCCCGATGTAGAGGGCGATGAAGAGTCGGTCTCATAGTAGACCACTTTCTTCATTTTCTTCTTCTTCTCACCACTCTTGTGCGTCCTAATGCGTGAAGGGGATCCCTCCTTCTTTTTGTTGCCAGACTCTCTTGATGGAGCCTTCCCGTGGCTTGTGGCAGGCTTCTCACCGGTCACCATCTCCTTCTTGGCGTGATCTCCCGACATCACTTCGAGCGGTTAGGCTCTAATGAAGCACCGTGCTCTGATACCAATTAAAAGTCGCCTAGAGGGGGGTGAATAGGGTGAATCTAAAATTTATAAACTTTAAGCACAACTACAAGCCGGGGTTAGCGTTAGAAATATAAACGAGTCCGAAAGAGAGGGTGAAAACAAATCACAAGCAAATAAGGCAAATGACACGGTGATTTGTTTTACCAAGGTTCGGTTCTTGCAAACCTACTCCCCGTTGAGGTGGTCACAAAGACCGGGTCTCTTTCAACCCTTTCCCTCTCTCAAATGGTCACTTAGACCGAGTGAGCCTTTCTCTTCAATCAAATGGGACACTAAATCCGCTACAAGGACCACCACAACTTGGTGTCTCTTGTTTTGATTACAAGTGAATTGAGCACAAGAAAATAGAGGAAGAAGAAAAGCAATCCAAGTGCAAGAGCTCAAATGAACACAAATGTCTCTCTCTCTAGTCACTAATTTGGTTGGAGTGATTCTGGACTTGGGAGAGGATTTGATCTCTTTGTTTTGTGTCTCGTATTGAATGCTATAGCTCTTGTATGAGGTGTGAAGGCTGAAAACTTGGATGCTATGAATGGTAGGTGGTTGGGGTATTTATAACCCCAACCACCAACATAGCCGTTGGTGGAGGCTGCTGTCGAATGGCGCACCGGACAGTCCGGTGCGCCAGCCACATCACCAGGCCGTTAGGTTCTGACCGTTGGAGCTTCTGACATCTAGGCCACCGGATAGTCCGGTGGTGCACCGGACAGTCACTGTTGAAAGGGAAATGTGCCCTTGAGCCATTTCTAAGTATTTTGGTGATTTAGTGTCCAACACAAGTGCTTAAGTGTCAATCTATGCCAAGTGATGGACTAAGTGCAAATCAAGATTAAAGGTATGTTTCTAGACTTAGTACATTGTTTTGAAAGCTAATGTATTGTGTCTAAGTGCTGGAAATAGGAAAATCTCTTTAGAAAGGAGATAGTTTTGTCCAGCCAAAGTCAGCTCAGTCTGGGTGCACTGGACTGTCCGGTGGTGCACCGGACAGTGTCTGGTGCGCCAAGCTGGCTCGGGCGAACTGGCTGCTCTCGGGTTTCATCGGCGACGTACGGCTACAAATCACCGGACTGTCCGGTGGTGCACCGGACTGTCAGGTGAGCCATTCACAGGCAAAGTCGTCGCTCTCGGGAAGCGATTAACGGCGTACGGCTATAAATCACCGGACTGTCCGGTGGTGCACCGGACTGTCCGGTGAGCCAACGGTCGGCTGGGCCAACGGTCGGCCGAGGAATCCGCGCACGACACGTGGCCGAGCCAACGGTCGGAAGGGAGCACCGGACTGTCCGATGTGCACCGGACTGTCCGGTGTGCACCGGACAGTGTCCGGTGCGCCTACGGCTCTGGATCTTCAACGGTCGGCTGACCACAGATGGAAAGAAATCTGCACCGGACAGTGTCCGGTGGTGCACCGGACTGTCCGGTGCGCCAGGCGACAGAAGGCAAGAATTGTCGTCCTGGAATGCTCTCAACGGCTCCTAGCTTCCTTGGGGCTATAAAAGGGACCCCTAGGCGCATGGAGGAGTACACCAAGTATTCTCTAAGCATTCCTAAGCACCAAGACTCCAATTCCGCGCATTCGATTCTTTGTGATAGCAACTAGAGCTCCATTTGAGTAGAGAACTCTTTAAGTTGTGTTGAGAGCTCGTGTTGTGACTTGTGTGTGTGTGTTGCTCTGATTTTGTGTCTTGTGTGCGTTGTTCATCCCATCCTTACTTCCGTGCTTCTTTGTGAACATCTTTGTAAGGGCAAGAGGCTCTAAGTTGTGGATATTCCTCGCAAGCGGGATATAGTAAAGCGAAAGCAAAACACCGTGGTATTCAAGTAGGTCTTTGGACCACTTGAGAGGGGTTGAGTGCAACCCTCGTCCGTTGGGACGCCACAACATGGAGTAGGCAAGTGTTGGACTTGGCCGAACCACGGGATAAACCACTGTGCCATCTCTGTGTTGATATCTTTGTGGTTATTGTGTTTTGCTAGAACTCCTCTCTAGCCACTTGGCTTTATTGTGCTAACTCCTAATCAAGTTTTGTGGGATTAAGTTTCAAGATTTTACAGGATCACCTATTCACCCCCCTCTAGGTGCTCTCAATTGGTATCGGAGCCGTTCTCTTCAAGAAAGGGACTAATCGCCCGAAGAGATGGATCCTAAGGGAAAGGGGATGGTGGTCAATGATAAGGAGAAGGAGTCCTTCGTCAATGATCCAAAGTATGACAAGCCTACTCACTCGGGGTCGGGCCACAAAAGAAAAGACGGGAAGAATAAGAAAACGAGGCACATCAAGGAGATCATCTACTACGACGATAGCGATGAGTCCTCTTCTTCCCAAAAGGACAACGACGACAACGACTACGAGAAAAAGAAAACGGTCAATTCGAACTTTTCTTTTGATTACTCTCGTATCCCGCAAAGTACCAATGCTCATTTACTCTCCATTCCACTTGGTAAACCTCCTCACTTTGATGGAGAGGACTACAGATTTTGGAGTCACAAAATGCATAGTCACTTGTTCTCTCTCCATCCAAGCATATGGGAGATAGTAGAGAGTGGAATGAAATTTGATAGTACTGATCGTCCCATGTTCATTAATGAGCAAATTCACAAAAATGCACAAGCTACTACTGTTCTTCTAGCTTCATTGTGCAAGGACGAATACCATAAGGTGAGAGGCTTGGATAACGCCAAGCAGATTTGGGACACCCTCAAGATCTCACATGAGGGGAACGACGTCACCATGCTCACCAAGATGGAGTTGGTGGAGGGCGAACTTGGGAGATTCGCAATGATCAGGGGCGAGGATCCAACCCAAACGTACAACCGGCTCAAGACCCTCGTCAACAAAATAAGGAGCTATGGAAGCACGCGATGGACGGACCACGACGTCGTCCGCCTAATGCTAAGGTCTTTTACCGTCCTTGATCCACATCTTGTGAACAATATTCGTGAGAATCCTAGGTACACCAAGATGACGCCCGAGGAGATACTTGGAAAGTTTGTAAGCGGGCGGATGATGATCAAGGAGGCAAGATACGTTGACGATGCGTTGAACGGCCCTATCCACGAGCCTCAAACCGTTGCTCTCAAAGCAACGAGGAGCAAGGAAGTACTACCTAGCAAAGTGGCACAAGTTGAGGTGGCAGGACTCAATGAGGAAGAGATGGCCCTCATCATCAAGCGTTTCAAGATGGCGCTAAGGGGTCGCAAGGAGCATCCCAACAAGACCAAGACGAAGGGGAAGTGCTCATGCTTCAAATGTGGTAAGATTGGTCATTTTATCGCTAATTGTCCCGATAATAATAGTGACCAGGAACAAGGGAGCAAGAGGGAAAAGAAAAAGGTGTACAAGAAGGCTAAGGGCGAGGCACACCTTGGCAAGGAGTGGGACTCGGATTGTTCGTCGTTCGACTCCGACAACGAAGGACTCGCCGCCACCGCCTTTAATAAGTCATCCCTCTTCCCCAACGAGCATCACACTTGCCTCATGGCAAGGGAAAAGAAGGTAAGCACTCGTAATACTAGTACTTACGCTTCCTCAAGTGATGAAGAATCTAGCGATGATGAAATAGACTATTCATGTTTATTCAAGGGCCTAGATAGAACTAAGGTTGATAAGATTAATGAATTAATTGATGCCTTGAATGATAAGAATAGGTTATTAGAAAAGCAAGAGGATCTTTTGTATGAAGAACATGATAAGTTTGTAGAGGCACAAAAATCCCTTGCTTTAGAAATTAAAAGGAATGAAATGCTCTCTTGTGAATTGTCTACATGCCATGACTCTATTTCTAGCTTAAAGAGCATAAATGATGATTTGAATGCTAAGTTAGAAATAGCTAATAAATCAACATCTTGTGTAGAACATGTTGCAATTTGCAATAGGTGTAAAGATTTTAATGTTGATGCTTGTAGTGAACACCTAGTTTCAATTTCTAAATTGAATGATGAAGTGGCTAGTCTTAATGCCCAACTTAAGACTAGCAAGAGTGAATTTGACAAAATAAAATTTGCAAGGGATGCCTACACGATTGGTAGACACCCCTCAATTAAGGATGGTCTTGGCTTCAAGAGGGAAGTCAAGAACTTAACAAGCCATAAGGCTTCCATCTCCGCCAAGGAGAAAGGGAAGGCCCCTATGGCTAGTAGTGCTCAAAAGAACCATGCTTTCATGTATCATGATAGGAGACATTCTAGGAATGCTTATAGAAGTTATGATGCTTTTGATTCTCATGCCATGTTTGCTTCTAGTTCTTCTATTATGCATGATAGAAATTTGGCTAGGAAAAATGCTATGCCTAGAAGAAATGTTGTTCATGTTCCTAGGAAAGTAAACAATGAACCTTCTACAATTTTTCATACTTGCAATGCTTCCTTTGCTATTTGTAGAAAGGATAAGAAGGTGATTGCTAGGAAGTTAGGGGCAAGATGCAAGGGAGATAAAACTTGCATTTGGGTCCCTAAGACCATTGTGACTAACCTTGTAGGACCCAACAAGAGTTGGGTACCTAAAACCCAAGCCTAAATTTGCCTTGCAGGTTTATGCATCCGGGGGTTCAAGCTGGATTATCGACAGCGGATGCACAAACCACATGACGGGGGAGAAGAAGATGTTCACCTCCTACGTCAAGAACAAAGATTCCCAAGACTCAATCATATTCGGTGACGGGAATCAAGGCAAGGTGAAAGGGTTAGGAAAAATAGCTATTTCATCCGAGCACTCCATTTCCAATGTGTTTTTAGTTGAGTCGCTTGGATATAACTTGTTGTCTGTGAGTCAGCTTTGTAACATGGGATATAATTGTTTATTCACAAATGTAGATGTGTCTGTCTTTAGAAGAAGTGATGGTTCATTAGCTTTTAAGGGTGTACTAGACGGCAAACTTTATTTAGTTGATTTTGCAAAAGAGGAGGCCGGTCTAGATGCATGCTTAATTGCTAAGACTAGCATGGGTTGGCTATGGCATCGCCGTTTAGCACATGTGGGAATGAAGAACCTTCACAAGCTTCTAAAGGGAGAACACGTGATAGGTCTAACTAATGTAACTTTCGAAAAGGATAGACCTTGTGCAGCTTGTCAAGCAGGTAAACAGGTGGGAAGCTCTCATCATACCAAAAATGTGATGACCACATCAAGACCTTTGGAGTTGCTTCATATGGACCTCTTCGGACCCGTCGCCTATCTAAGCATAGGAGGAAGTAAGTATGGTCTTGTTATAGTTGATGATTTTTCCCGCTTCACTTGGGTATTCTTTTTGCAGGATAAATCTGAAACCCAAGGGACCCTCAAGCGCTTCCTAAGAAGAGCTCAAAATGAGTTTGAGCTCAAGGTGAAGAAGATAAGGAGCGACAATGGGTCCAAGTTCAAGAACCTTCAAGTGGAGGAGTATCTTGAGGAGGAAGGGATCAAGCACGAGTTCTCCGCTCCCTACACACCACAGCAAAACGGTGTGGTAGAGAGGAAGAACAGGACACTCATAGACATGGCGAGAACGATGCTTGGAGAATTCAAGACCCCCGAGCGGTTTTGGTCAGAAGCCGTGAACACGGCTTGCCACGCCATCAACCAGGTCTACCTTCACCGCCTCCTCAAGAAGACTTCGTATGAGCTTCTTACCGGTAACAAACCCAATGTGTCTTACTTTCATGTATTTGGGAGCAAATGTTATATTCTAGTAAAGAAGGGTAGAAATTCTAAGTTTGCTCTCAAAGCTGTAGAAGGGTTTTTGTTAGGTTATGACTCAAATACAAAGGCGTATAGGGTCTTCAACAAATCATCGGGTTTGGTTGAAGTCTCTAGCGACGTTGTATTTGATGAGACTAATGGCTCTCCAAGAGAGCAAGTTGTTGATCTTGATGATGTAGATGAAGAAGACGTTCCAACGGACGCGATTCGTACCATGGCAATTGGAGACGTGCAACCACAGGAACAAAAGGAGCAAGATCAACCCTCTTCCTCAACAATGGTGCATCCCCCAACTCAAGATGATGAACAGGTTCATCAAGAGGAGGTGTGTGATCAAGGGGGAGCACAAGATGATCATGTGATGGAGGAAGAAGCTCAACCGGCACCTCCAACCCAAGTTCGAGCGACGATTCAAAGGAATCATCCCGTCGACCAAATTTTGGGTGACATTAGCAAGGGAGTAACTACTCGTTCTAGATTAGTTAATTTTTGTGAGCATTACTCCTTTGTCTCTTCTATTGAGCCTTTCAGGGTAGAAGAGGCCTTGCTAGATCCAGACTGGGTGTTGGCCATACAAGAGGAGCTCAATAATTTCAAGAGAAATGAAGTTTGGACACTGGTGCCTCGTCCCAAGCAAAATGTTGTGGGAACCAAGTGGGTGTTCCACAACAAACAAGACGAGCACGGGGTGGTGACAAGGAACAAGGCTCGACTTGTGGCAAAAGGTTATGCCCAAGTCGCAGGTTTGGACTTTGAGGAGACTTTTGCTCCTGTGGCTAGGCTAGAGTCCATTCGTATTTTGCTAGCATATGCCTCTCACCATTCTTTCAGGTTGTTCCAAATGGATGTGAAGAGCGCTTTCCTCAACGGGCCAATCAAGGAGGAGGTGTACGTGGAGCAACCCCCTGGCTTCGAGGATGAACGGTACCCCGACCACGTTTGTAAGCTCTCTAAGGCGCTCTATGGACTTAAGCAAGCCCCAAGAGCATGGTATGAATGCCTTAGAGACTTTTTAATTGCTAATGCTTTCAAGGGTGATGACTTAGAAATTCGAGATGTCGATGATGAGCGAGTTGAACTACTTCCTTGGGTTCCAAGTGAAGCAACTCAAGGACAACACTTTCATCTCCCAAACGAAGTATACGCAAGACTTGCTCAAGCGGTTTGGGATGAAGGACGCCAAGCCCGCAAAGACTCCAATGGGAACTGACGGACACGTCGACCTCAACAAAGGAGGTAAGTTCGTTGATCAAAAAGCATACCGGTCCATGATAGGTTCTTTGCTTTATTTATGTGCTAGTAGACCGGATATTATGCTTAGTGTATGCATGTGTGCTAGATTTCAATCCGATCCAAGGGAATGTCACTTAGTGGCCGTGAAGCGAATTCTTAGATATTTAGTCGCTACGCCTTGCTTCGGGATCTGGTATCCAAAGGGGTCTACCTTTGACTTAATAGGATACTCAGACTCCGATTATGCTGGATGTAAGGTCGATAGGAAGAGTACATCGGGGACGTGCCAATTCTTAGGAAGGTCCCTGGTGTCATGGAGTTCTAAGAAACAAACTTCCGTTGCCCTATCCACCGCTGAGGCCGAGTATGTTGCCACAGGACAGTGTTGCGCTCAACTACTTTGGATGAGGCAAACCCTCCGGGACTTTGGCTACAATCTGAGCAAAGTCCCACTCCTATGTGACAATGAGAGTGCTATCCGCATAGCGGACAATCCTGTTGAGCACAGCCGCACAAAGCACATTGACATCCGGCATCACTTTTTGAGAGACCACCAGCAAAAGGGAGATATCGAAGTGTTCTATATTAGCACCGAGAACCAGCTAGCCGATATCTTTACCAAGCCTTTAGATGAAAAGACCTTTTGCTGGCTGCGTAGTGAGCTAAATGTCTTAGATTCGCGGAACTTGGATTGATTTATAGCATACAGGTGTTCATGCTTTTGATCATGTTCCTTATGCATTTTGTTGTTTATTTATGGTGCTCAAGTTGTACAAACACTCCCCGGACCTCAAAAGTCCACGTGTGAGTGATGCACATATTTAAGGGGAGCTGTGCTACAACTTGACCCCTTGAGACTAACCGTGTGCTTGAGTTTGCTTGATTTAGTCTCAAAGGTGGATTGAAAGGGAAAGGTGAACTTGGACCATGCAAGACTTCCACTGCACTCCGATAAGAGGGTAACTTACTCCAAGTTCATCTCAATATCCGTATTGCCTTTTTACTCTTATTTGAAGATTTTGGTAAGGCAATGGGGTTCTAGAGCCAAGATTGATTCCGTTTTGGTGCTTGATGCCAAAGGGGGAGAAAATAAGGCCAAAGCAATAAATGGATCAGCTACCACTTGAGAATTTTGAAAATAGTAGAATAGAGCTTTTGGTTTGTCAAAACTCTCTTGTTGTCTCTTTTGTCAAAAGTTGGCCTCTTGTGGGAAGAATAGTTGATTATGGGAAAAAGTGGGAGTTTTTGAAATCTTTGATCTATTTCTCTTGGAACAACTCTCTTTATGTCTCAACAAGTGTGTTTGACTTAGAGATAGGAAATTGAGGTTGATTTGCAAAAACAAAACCAAGTGGTGGCAAAGAATGATCCAAATATGCCAAATTTGAATCAAAACAAATTTGTGTTCTTATTTGCATTGATTTTGCACTTCTTTTAGTTGCTTTATGTTGTGTTGGCATAAATCACCAAAAAGGGGGAGATTGAAAGAGAAATGTGCCCTTGAGCCATTTCTAAGTATTTTGGTGATTTAGTGTCCAACACAAGTGCTTAAGTGTCAATCTATGCCAAGTGATGGACTAAGTGCAAATCAAGATTAAAGGTATGTTTCTAGACTTAGTACATTGTTTTGAAAGCTAATGTATTGTGTCTAAGTGCTGGAAACAGGAAAAATCTCTTTGGAAAGGAGATAGCTTTGTCCAGCCAAAGTCAGCTCAGTCTGGGTGCACCGGACAGTGTCCGGTGGTGCACCGAACAGTGTCCGGTGCGCCAAGCTGGCTCGGGCGAACTGGCTGCTCTCGGGTTTCGTCGGCGACGTACGGCTACAAATCACCGGACTGTCCGGTGGTGCACACCGGACTGTCCGATGAGCCATTCACAGGCGAAGTCATCGCTCTCGGGAAGCGATTAACGGCGTACGGCTATAAATCACCGGACTGTCCGGTGGTGCACCGGACTGTCCGGTGAGCCAACGGTCGGCCGAGGAATCCGCGCGCGACGCGTGGCCGAGCCAACGGTCGGAAGGGAGCACCGGACTGTCCGGTGTGCACCGGACAGTGTCCGGTGCGCCAACGGCTCTGGATCTTCAATGGTCGGCTGCGCCACAGATGGAAAGAAATCCGCACCGGACAGTGTCCGGTGGTGCACCGGACTGTCCGGTACGCCAGGCGACAGAAGGCAAGAATTGCCTTCCTGGAATGCTCTCAACGGCTCCTAGCTGCCTTGGGGCTATAAAAGGGACCCCTAGGCGCATAGAGGAGTACACCAAGTATGCTCTAAGCATTCCTAAGCACCAAGACTCCAATTCCGCGCATTCGATTCTTTGTGATAGCAACTAGAGCTCCATTTGAGTAGAGAACTCTTTAAGTTATGTTGAGAGCTCGTGTTGTGACTTGTGTGCATGTGTTGCTCTGATTTTGTGTCTTGTGTGCGTTGCTCATCCCATCCTTACTTCTGTGCTTCTTTGTGAACATCTTTGTAAGGGCGAGAGGCTCCAAGTTGTGGAGATTCCTCGCAAGCAGGATATAGTAAAGCGAAAGCAAAACACCGTGGTATTCAAGTAGGTCTTTGGACCACTTGAGAGGGGTTGAGTGCAACCCTCGTCCGTTGGGACGCCACAACGTGGAGTAGGCAAGTGTTGGACTTGGCCGAACCACGGGATAAACCATTGTGCCATCTCTGTGTTGATATCTTTGTGGTTATTGTGTTTTGCTAGAACTCCTATCTAGCCACTTGGCTTTATTGTGCTAACTCCTAATCAAGTTTTGTGGGATTAAGTTTCAAGATTTTACAGAATCACCTATTCACCCCCACTCTAGGTGCTCTCAACTGTTCACTATCCGGTGCGCCTTCTGGCTCTGCTCTGACTTCTACGCGCACTGTAGCGCATTAACTGCTCTCTGCAGACGACCGTTGGTGCGAAGTAGCCGTTGCTCCGCTGGCGCACCGGACAGTCTGATGAATTATAGCGGAGCGGCCCCTAGAATTCCCGAAGGTGGCAAGTTCAGACTGGAATTTCCTAGTGCACCGGACACTGTCCGGTGGCACACCGGACAGTCTGGTGCGCCAGACCAGGGCACACTTCGGTAGTCTTTTGCTCTCTTTGTTTGAACCCTTTCTTGGTCTTTTTATTGGTTTGTTGTGAACCTTTGGAACCTATAAAACTTATAATCTAGAGTAAACTAGTTAGTCCAATTATTTGTGTTAGGCAATTCAACCACCAAAATCAATTAGGAAAAGGTGTAAGCCTATTTCCCTTTCACTACCTTACCTTATAAATGTAGGTTTTTGTCCCGCGAGAATGGAATCTCTATCTGTAGGCTTGTGTCATAACAAGCCAATAAAATCGGTGGCAACCGCAATAGTTCCGGAAGGTATTATAATTTTCGCAGTTCTATATGGATCAATTTGTATTTTATTGTAATAACTAATTTTAGTTGTATCTCACAATTGTTTGCTTTTGACTATATTTGCACGCAGGGCAATCTTGCACTCATCAATTTTATTAAGAAAATCCCTTGTGAACCAAGGGTGGAAGTCGTGCTTATTGATGATGCCTTTGTTGAAAGAAAGTCGATGGAATGTTTATTTCAACCGAATGCATATCTAGGTGACGAGGTAATCCATGCTTAGTTTTTAAATTTGGCGACCTTGTTATGTATAGATTTTTTTACTCACCCTGGTATTTTTAACCACAACTTACACACTTGCAGGTTATAGACTGTTATATAAATTTGATAAAAGCTCAAAAGCATCTAAAGTGCTATCTGGAGGTCACGTTCACATAGAAAATGCTTTCCAGTTTAATTTCTTGAAGCGAGATGGCGATGTTAAAATTAAAACAGAGGAGCTATATCCAATTGAAGACATGACACAAATATGTAGCGTTGAACGAAGCGTGTTACTTTACCTAGACCATGACATGGTACATATGAGTTTACAATCTAAACAAAACAGTTAGTGTTTACATGTATTTTATTCTTATGCAAGTATTTATAACTGTTTTGTAGGTGTTTATTCCGATAAACATCCGAGAGACGCACTGGTATCTTGTCGTGATCCATGCAAGAAATATGGAGATACAAGTGCTCGATTCACTTGGTACTTCACAAGACCGTAAAGACCTCACTGACTCTGTGAGTATGCACAAACTAAACAATTATGAATTCACTATTAACTTATCCCAATCTCTAATTTTGTTTTACAATATATAAAGATTAAAGGACTCCAAAGACAAATTGATATGATATCTCAACGTAAGGAGTTAAAAGACCACAGGTGGCCAGACCTCCAAGTTGCTTCTTGGTCGCTCAGAGAAATAGACATGGGATATGCAAAGCAGATAGATAGGTACGCCCTAAAATCTTATTTACCTATTTCTTCATTCATACTAATCTTTATGTTGATATTAATGTATATGTAGCTCTTCATGTGGCCTCTTTCTTTTGAACTATATCGAATATTGGACAGGGGATGAACTGTCTGACAGTTTTACCCACGTATATTATTACTACTACGACATATATGCACATCTACAGTCAGTGTTACATATATAATGCTAATAATTATTTCTTATTTGTAGGATGACATGTCACACTTTAAGAAAAAATGGCTGCTATATTACTATCTTCAGACCTGAATAAGACAAGGGGGTGTCTGTTATACAAAAATGATAAAGAAGTTGACTCTGCAAGCCCATCAGATGTTGAGATATTAGAAAACCCAACAGATTCTAAGAAGAGGAAACTACTCCACGTGCTTGATGATAGCGAAGTAGTGTATGAAGATGAGTGTGACGGAACCTCCCAAGTCATTAGGCCCACCTACAGTTGTCCTTGTCCAACGGACCTCAACAACCCTGTAGTTGCCCCTGAATCACTTGACAAGTTCGGTATATGCTTTTCTCACCTTTCCCAAGAGCGTTTTACCCGTCACGCAGACATTACAGAACATCGAAGATACAGAAATGCGGAAGCGATTACATAACTTACATTTATTTGAAAGTAAGATAAAGTTAGTTATTATAGACCAGCATGTAAACGCGAGTGCAGAGTACTTATTATTACAATACCAAGGGAGGTAAAAACTCCTCCCGATAAGTTCTTACATAAAAGTTTTTATGGAGGACTAGGTCCTCCACAGCTTCATTCTTGCTTTTCTTCATTTGACACCACCTTAGTACAAAAGCAACAAAAATTTGTTGATTCCTCACCTAAAAACAATAGGAAATAAAACCCTGCGTATGGAATTACTCAGCAAGTCTTACCCGACTAAAGAAAAGACTCTCAAGGGTATGCTGGTTATAAGGGAGTCAAGGTAAGGGTTCTTAATGATCAAAGACTCTGTTTTGCATAAATGCTTACTACAAGTGGATCCTTAAAAATCTAATTTTATTGTCAAGTTAAGTAAAATTACCTGCATCTAGAGTTCTTTCTAACCTAGTTCAATCACTTAACCTGCACTAGCCAATTTCTTAACAAGTCCTTCATCTTTACTAGAGTTCTACGTATAGGGCAGTGACCAAGTCTTCATAACCGCGAAGGTACGGCGATCCGAATCGATTATACTCAGCTGAGGATCTCCGATCACACGACATATGTAGCACTTAACCCTTGCATATGTCAACCCGCCACCGGGGTTCTTAAGACCAGATCAGGTTCACGCAAACCGAGAGCACAGATACACCACCGTCCAGCCTCTTGCCACGGAGGGTACACGCTACTCTCGCCACCGCTCCACTCCCATTCCGTGTTATCTTATTCTGGTCTTAGTCTGCCCGAGGCAAGGCTTACCCATGACGAGGCATGTGACCAGTTAAAGGGTCCTCGGTCATCAAGCCTACATCGACACGGTCCTTAATCGACTCAGACGAAGAGACTACTTCGAGACTCTCTTCTCATGCAAGTCACCCGCCCGATCTCAGCTTAATCATTTAAAACCCAAAGCTTGGTACCTGGCAGAGGTACATCTTTTCCGATGTTGAACCCATCACGGCCATGATGGATCCACCATCAAGTTTTATTTTCAAAAACATCCTTCCCACTTTGCCAATCATCTTTTGTAAAACAAAACCTTTTGTTTTGCTAGAGCAATACTAAGCATAGTAAAAACCTTTTGTAAAAGCAGGGTTCCAAGGAAGGTAATCAAGTTCAAGGAAGGTAATGCAGGAATTGTTTAAGCATTCAACTCCTATCACCTAATGCATTAATCAAATGAGAAAGATTTTAAAAACATCAAGGAAGGTGACAAATGCACCGGGGCTTGCCTTCGTTGATAGGTGAGTCAAGCTCGAACCTGCAGATATCAAGGTAGAAACAGTTTCCTTCCTGAGAGTCTGGAGGTGGTGGTGGTGTCTTCTCTTCAGTTACTTCGACTTCTTCTTCGTTTTCTAAACATCACCATATATATGTGTGTATAAGAATGAATGCCATGTAATGCTCATGAGAGTGCAAAGATAATAAGAATTTATTATCTAAGGTTCTTGAATACAATTTTCCTTCACGGTACTCCGAGAACTTAGGGTTTTCGGAGTCAGTAAAGGAATTCAAAGAGCAGGGGTGGGGGTTGTGGGTTCTAATTGTCAAACAAGGTCCAATTCAAACCAAACTCTACCCAAGGCTTCTAAATAATGCTTAAAGTTAAAATAAAAAGGTTTGGGAATTTTTGGAATTACCATTTATTTTCTAAAAATCCAGAACTAATGTTTTAGGTTATTTTAAATACTCCAAAATTCCCTATTTAACTTAAAAATCATGAAACTATTTTTATTAAATACTATGGAAAATTAGGAATCTAGGAAAATTGGTTTGACATTTTTAGGATTTTTCTACAATTTTCTACAAATTCCTAAAGTTGGACAGAAAAAGAAAAGTGAAAAGATTGAACAGTGCTGGGCTGCATTCAGCCCAGATGGCCCAACTGTGGACAGAAGCGCGCCCGCGCCCGTGCCACTTTGCACAGGGGTCCTTGCCTTTTTGAATAACCAGAAGCAGAATCGAAGCACTATTCAATGAGTCACTAACGTATTACAGAAAACCCCTCCACGTTCTAATCCTTCACAAGGTGAGGTCCCTGACGGCGTCGAGCGTGGCCGAGCTCCGGCGAGCGCGTAGACCGGCCGGAGGAGGCCAAGGCCGGTGCTCCTGAGCAGCGGACATAGGATTGAACCATTCCCGATCACTTCCCCTAACTTAATTTCAGAAATGGTGATCCAATTCGCTCTGGCCGTGGTGACCGAGGGTGTTGCGGACAGATGAACGTGTTCCCGGTGATTGGTGGCAATTTAGTTCAATCAAATGGGTCGACGAGCATCACGAGCACCTAAGATCGCTCAAACACAAGGGCAGCAGGGATGAACTAACCTGTATCGCGCTGGCCACGGCGAGGTGCTCTTCGCGGTGTCTCAGAACAGATTTGGGGGAAACTTAAAATTGGCGCTCACGGTTGCAAGATTGGGGGCGATACTAGATGGTGGAGCATGTGATGATGTTGCGGAGCTGACCGCGGGCTCAATTTATACTAAGCGGAAGCGGTGGCCGGGAATTGGGACGATGACGCGCGGCGGTCAGAGGGACAAGGAGTTACTGGCGCGCGTAAACTCGTGTCTACCGTCGTGGCGACCTCACCGGCGATGATTAGATGGCTATAGAGAGTCACGGCGATGCAACAGAGGTGCTCAATTGCGTAGCGCAAGACCAGAAGGCGGCTGATGCCGGTGAGCTTATCAGCTCAAGCCGCAAAGCATGGGGGGTGGGTATGGCGGTGAGTCACCGGAGTCATCCTCAGGCGAAGAGTTATTAGCTGGCAAGCTTATCAGGTCACCAGTGGCGTAAATCTCAACGGCGGCGGCGTGAATCGCGGCGGAGATCGGTCGTCGGCGGTGAGACTGTCGCGCTGTCGTTCTGATCCATTTGGGACACTGTACCATCGCGAGCTCCCATCAGAGCACCTGACAGCCAATGTTTGGGCTAAATTTTCTCTCAAATTTCCATGGCAACATGTACAAATCTTTGCAGCAAAGTTGTGGAGCTACATACCAGCTACAATATTGTCATAGCAATCCTAAGCAAATTCTTGCTTGATCATGCCAATATTCATGCCCAAAGTCTTTGCGATTGCTCTGTCAGTCTGAAATTCAGACTTTATCAATCTGACAGCCAGACTTTAGACATGATTATCTCCAATATCTTCTCAACAACTATGCTTACACCCTTAAGCAAAGTTGTTCTCCTTTGATAGTCTACAAATTTGATGTGGTGACCTAGGGCAAAAACCCTAGAATTTGAAAGTTACAAGGGCTCAAAGTTGTGCTCATAACACTGATTTCAGACTTAGGCAATATAGAGGTCAAGTGGTACTTTTTGCAAATAAACCCAAAACTTAGGGTTTCACTTGCAAATCCCTAATTTTGTGAACCATATGACTTAATATGCTTTAACATAGTAGTTTTCACACATTAGTCCAAATGTGCACTATTTTTGCACATAGGCCCCTAGGGTTTGGATTTAGGGTTTTCCAGGGTTCCAATTAGGGTTTTTGGTATCCCAGGGGTACAAATGTAATTCAAGTTCATTCTTGGGAGCATTTTATGACTATTCCATTAAAGCTTTTGGGTTTTCTCAATTTGGGTCATGTTTTACCCCCTTAATCCCTATTTAGGGTTAAGTATCCTATTCTAGGGTTCTATTTGCAAATCACCAAAACAATACAACTTGTTTGAAATTTTTACCTAGTGAATGCACTCTAGGTGTGTCAAACATATGCAATGCCAGTGTTTATGATGTCATGCTCAAGTTTTAGTTACAGTAACACCAGGGGTGTTACAATGAGGAAGGCCCTATTACTCAAGCAGACTTGCAAAAGTGGTTTATTGATGATTGGGATAAAAGAACTCCTATAAAAGTCTCTAACGATGGGTGCACCAATGACTTTTTAATGGTTGGTCTTTCCACAAAGGACATGCCAGTGATCAAAGCTGATTCAATAGATGTTTTATGTGATTATATCATGGCAATAGAAGACGATACGACACTAGAGTAAGTGCTCATTGATTTATCTATTTTATGTATATCAACTACTTAGATTCTTGATATAGACTTTTGTCATACTACATTACAGGATGACATGGGTGTGAAGTTTTAATCCTTTTAAGATAGAAATCTCTGTCAAAGACCTGCAAAACATATTAACGATAAATCAAGATATGGCTCTAAGATGTTTTGACATGGCTGTTCGGCTGCTTGCCAATAAAGAGTCACGTAGGCCGAAAGGAGAAACCATAAATAATAGAAAGCATTATATGGACATGCGTTTCTGGGTAAGTTTGTTTCCAATCATTAATATATTAATATATAGTATCTACATCTAATCCTCTTGTGGACATGTATATATACTCTCCAGAGAATGGTTGGTTTTGGTAAACTTCCAAAGTGCCATCAGGATCCTACAGCAGAAGAGTTAACCAAAACACTCAATTGTTGGCCATCAATGAATTATTATATCACGGGTTGTAGATATGTAAGTATGTGTTTATTTCGAATGTATTTATAAAGGACACTTCTTTGCAATCCTAATGACTGATATTTTGCAGGTTCTTATGCCATGAAAATTCAACGAATGTCACGCCCTTTTCGTAATAGATCATGTTAAAAAGCATGTGACTTTTATCGACTTTACACCGACTCAAGATTGGTGTAAACACATGCCATGCAAGAGGTTTGCGGAAGCGATTATCATGGCCTCAAAGAAATATAAGATTGCTTACAACAAGAAACGTTCTGGATGGGCGGAGGATATCTTTAAGTGAGAACATACAATTCGGACTGGTGTTCCAATTGACTTAAGAGGGTATTTTCTTCGTACCACCTTCTCAGTAGTTTAATTTTTTTCTATGATAATCATTGTATAAAACATAGTTGCCCAAACATTATATTATAGGTTTAATACCACGTACCTCGTTCTACAAGCTATGACCATGTGGGGGAATGACAGACGAATGAAATTTGTTGGGGTGAGTGTAGTACGTTCGTTTTATGTTCAAAACATATATATTCCAGCTATCTCGTTTTACAAAATAATATGTTTTGTTCTCTTATGTCTTTGTCTGTAGGATGCAAAGATTGTTCGAAGGAACTTTGTGGTTGATCTGTTAAGTTATGAGGACAATTCGTGCCGATATGCCATCCCTGCAAACATACAACAGAGACTTATCGATATCGCTAAAAAGGATTAGCTGATTAGTGTACAGTTGTCGACACATTTGTCTGTAATTAAAAATTCTAAATTAACTTTTTAGAAATAATTTGTGTGATATTGATAATGTTTTCCACACGGATTTTACATATTATAGTGATGTTTGTCGTTCCGTATTAATGTTTTGTACAAATCTTTTACTTCCGTCGCAACGCACGGGCACATATCTATAACAATACAACACACATATGTACATATAAGTTATCGTGTTATTATTCGGTTCCGTTGCAACGTACGGGCACTCACCTACTATTTATATAAGTGGGAGGTGCTAGTCGCGCCCCCACCCCCACCATTTTTGACAAAAAAAATTACTATTTGGTACTTATCGTCCCCCCTCCACGAACAACAGGTACCTAGATTTAAAATTTTATGGAAACGGGATATATTTTTGAAATTTAGTTTTAAGAATATAAAAAGGGAAATGGGACGCCGCGGCCTCTGCGGCACAGCGAATCTGTCTTAGCTTTTCGGACGCATGGGCCGCTCTTAGAGCAAAACTGGCAGCGGGCCGTTGCACTTGTTGTGTCCTCCACACTTAGGTCCTGTTTGGAAGTGTAGTATTTTTGTATTTTTGAAACAATACTATGGTATTTGATGATATTATAGTATTAGAACACAGAAGGTGTTTGGTTTGTACAGACAAAACACAGTTTTAAATACCAGTGTTTATCTAAAATCGTGGTATTTTTAGAGTTTTCGAAACTCCACTCAGGATCTTAGTTTTCGTCTCTTCTCTCTACATATATTTTGTATCTGAGCTAGTATGGTATGGTATGATAACAGCTCAGATACAAGATGACAAGCCTCAGCAATGTGCTGCATATTTTTTTTTAGTATAAAGCAGATCTGTTCATCTAATGCTGCAGTAGTCTGCAGACTTGCAGTGTTGCCACCAGAGCTGCACGAAGTTTAAGACATCAGTTATGTGCTTGTACTAAACTCCAGATGCCTGGTTTACTGAAGGCTATCCAGATATATCAAGTCTCTCGATGGTTGGAGGATTTTGATAAAACCGTGTATACATTTTTGCTGCTGGTGCAAATCTACTCTGCCAGTTACAGATCATGTCCCTTGAACACTGAGCCTTCATTAAACTCTGCTGTTTTTCTTTTTTTTTTTGTTTTGCATTATATATCTCCACCTATGTTGATTCTTTACCAAAGATTCAGGGCAGTAGCAGGGCAACAACTCTGTGGTCCGAGAATTGTAGTGTCAGCACGGCACTGTTCTCATCCAACCCTTCTTGCTTTTATTTTCTTGGACTATGTACGTAAAAAAGAAAAAAAATCTATTTAGCATCCTCGACTATGGATGGTTGTCTATTTCACTCCCACCTATAAAACCATCGAAAAAAACCTCAAACTATTGAAAATCGTCTAAATAATTTCTTGAGTCAATTTTAAAGGTGATTTTGGTGATGTGTCATCTTTAGAAGTCTATATAACCCCCTAACATATCAAGAGTCTATATAACCCTTTGCCTATAATATTGCAAACAATAGCAGAAAATGCAAAAATCAGGAATTAGAACACAAACATGTAACACACCTACTAGGATCATATGTCTGCATTTCTCATAAATTTTAGGACATGAACTAGGAATTAGAACTCAAAATACCAAATTAAAATTTAAATTTTTTTACTCCTATTATTGGTACATATAGGGCATGTCTAGTGCAGTGGTAACTGATAAGAGTTGTCTCACTCAGCAGGCTCGAAGCAGCCTTCCGCATTTGTGGGAGAAAGCTTGCATCAGTTTATCCCTTCCCCCACTCATGTTGTTAGAGCCTTCAACACCAGTTCTGCTCTATGATAAAATAAGTTGCATATGTTTCTTGTTCTTTTGTCATTGCATAATTTTCTACTTTAATCATTTGTCTTAATGTCTTTCGATCTTATATATTTAATTTGTTCTATCTCTTATTATTATTTATTTATTCCACTTTTTTCATTCACTACCGGAATCCGAGCCTTTGCCGAGTGCCGGCCGCTTTGCCGAGTGCCTTTTCTCGGGCACTCGGCAAAGACGGCTTTGCCGAGAGCCGCACTCGGCAAAGCTCGGCTCTCGGTAACGAGCGTCTTTACCGAGCGTAGGACACTCGGTACAGGTCCACACTCGGCAAATCCATGTTTGCCGAGTGTCAAACACTCGGCAAATGGGGCTCTCGGCAAAGGGCCGTCAGCGGCCGTCCCAAAGCTGACGGCCGTCAGTCTTTGCCGAGCGCCAACGGTTGGCACTCGGCAAAGAGTCTTCTTTGCCGAGTGTCGCCCAGTTGACGCTCGGCAAAGAACTCTTTGCCGAGTGCCATCCCTAGACACTCGGCAAAGTATATTTTTATTTCTTTTATTTTGTCTCCCAAACTTTTTGTGGTATGTTCCTACACTATGTAGACCTACATGTATCATTTGTGGACAATTTTAACAGAGTTTCAATCGTTAGTAGATTTAGTTCGTTTATTTGAATTTCTTCGGAAAATTTAGATTTGAACTGCAGGTCACTCGAAACTTGGAAAACCGTGCATGAAAAAATGATATTCATGTTACTTAGCATAAGTTACGACCGATTCCAGGAGCGGACCAAAAACTTCGAGCAACATGCTCACTAAACATGGTCGTGAACTTGTCATCAACATGTTTAAAACTTGTATAAAACACAAACAAAGTCAGAAAATCTTGAAACTTGTCCACGTGTCATGATATCATATGTACAGGCTGCGATAAAAAATTGAAAAAATTTCGAGAAAACTATGACGCGCTATGTGTACAAACCTAAGAGATCCACATTGAAACTCTATGATTTCATGTGTAGTTCTCTTAGGTTTCTACACATAGTGTCTCACAACTTTGTCCAAACATTCTCAAATTTTTATCACAACCTGTACATATGATATCATGACACGTGGACAAGTTTCATGATTTTCTGACTTTGTTTGTGTTTTATACAATTTTTAAACATGTGGATGGCAAGTTCACGGCCATGTTTAGTGAGCATGTTGCTCGAAGTTTTCGGTCCGCTCATGGAATCGGTCGTAACTTATGCTAAGTAACATGAATATCATTTTTTTCATGCACGGTTTTCCAAGTTTCGAGTGACCTGCAGTTCAAATTTGAATTTTCCGAAGAAGGCAACCTGGGAATCGGTAAAGCCGTCTTTGCCGAGTGCTGAAAATGGCACTCGGCAAAGAAGGCAACCTGGGAACCGGTAAAGCCGTCTTTGCCGAGTGCTGAAAATGGCACTCGGCAAAGAAGGCAACCTGGGAACCGGCAAAGATGTCTTTGCCGAGTGCCACTGCCAAGGCACTCGGCAAAGGGACTGGCAAAGGGGCCCACTGGAGGGTTCTTTGCCGAGTGCCAGTCCACCAGACACTCGGCAAATAAACCTCCTTTGCCGAGTGTCGCCGTGGGCACTCGGCGAAGGTTCCGTCACTGTCACTTGGCGCCGTGACGGTGACTTTTCTTTGCCGAGTGTCAAATGGCACTCGGCAAAGTCTTTGTCGAGTGCCCGACAAAAAGTACTCGGCAAAGATGCTGTTGCCGATGTACAGTTCGCCGAGCGTTCTTTGCCGAGTGTTACACTCGGCAAAGCATTTGCCGAGTGTAAAATAGCCTTTGCCGTGTGTCTCAGACACACGGCAAAGAAGCTGATTCCGGTAGTGATTGACGTTGCAGATATACTGTTAAATTCATATACTAAAGGCAAACATATCAAAGAAAACAACTAAGAAAAGGACATCTGTAAATAAGGAGTTAAAACCTAATGATCTGGTATTTTATTTTTTGGTTATTGTTTACAATATTATAGGTAGGGGTTATTTAGACCCTTGATATGGTATGAGGTTATATAGACTTCTAAAAATGATACATCAGCAAAAACCAACATCAAAATCGTCTCAAGAGGTTACTTAGAAGTTTTTCAATAGTTTGAGGGCATTATTAAGTAGACTTTTTCCTACGTAAAAATGTCCAAAAGTATTTCCAGAGATGTCGTATACTCCCTCGGTTCCAAAATATAATTCGTATTCATTAAGTAATATAATATGTAGTTTCAATGTATGTCTATATTCATTATTATTTGAATGAATATGGACAGAAAAAAGTGAGCTAGAAAGAACTATATTTTAGGATGGAGTGAGTAAATGTTAATTAGATGTATGCCATTACAAACATTTCTCGTCTGAGATATACCATCAATATCCATCTATGTAGAAATATACCACTATATTCCGTGTAACCCTGAGCTCAGCTGTGCCATTTTCTTGACTACAATAGCCGTATACGAAGATATATACAATGGACTGTAGCCTGTAGGTGTGCCTAACGTCTGTGCAAAGTGCAAACGTAGAAAATGGACTACAGTATGTACGAAAATATATATGTTTGCTATGTAGGAGTATACTAGTCTATACAAAATACAATAGACTGAAGGTGAGCCTAACGTATTTGCGAACGTAGAAAATGGCACGTCTCATATTTACACCAATTTATATGACATGTTTCCAAATAGATAAATAGTAATCCCTCTGTCCTAAATGTTTATCGCTATAATATTCTAGCCGATCAAACTTTCGCAAATTTAACTAGATTTACAAAAAAAATTATTATTAACATTTGTATCTCTAAATAATTTCAATACAAAAATAGATTTAAATATCTATCTAATTTTATGATACTAATTATATATTATAAATATTAACATTTTATTATATATATTTGTTTAAAATTTAAAATGGTTGGCTCGAAAAATGTGAACGGCAAATATTTTGGGACCGAGGGAATAACTGTGTATCTTAGAAGTGTAATATTTGTAATGACATAGATCTAATTAATTCAACATATAATGATGCGCATTCTGTAAATTAGTGCAAAGCCGAGGTACTCGTCCTATGATCTTGTCAAAGAAGTCTCTGAGGCTGAGCCCGAGCGCCCGACGTCCTTTTATGGCATCATTCTCGGCAAGGCAAGTCTACCACAGTCCACAGTTCACATGCTCTTTGTCCGTCACTTTCGGCATTGACTCCAACTTCAGCTAGTACTGGGTAAAAAACACATAACACTAAACTCGAACTCGGAATATCCAAACTTAAAATATCCAAATTTTATTCGGAATTTCAAGTACTAACTTGTAAAACACGAATTTATTTTAATTAATTCGGGTATCATAATCGTAAATCGGGTACCTGAATTAACCGAACTTTTATGTGTCATGTACTAATGTCATTCTGAATTATTATTTTGTGCATCTATAATTGTGTAAGTGTGTATAACTTGTGATTGTAGATTGTCTGTGTGTTTTTATGTCCATGTATATCGATATTAAAACTATATTTTTATACTAATTTAATAAGGTATATGTATTTTTATAAAGCTAACACAACAATTCAAGTAGTTCGAGAATATATGAATTTAAATATGAAATTCCGAATACCAAATTTTCGAGTATGGTAAAACCGTTGTAAAATCGGATTAAAAATCCGAAATTTAAATTACCCAAATTACAACCTAAAATTTGGATAATCCGAACACCCACCTCTAACTTCAGCATCGAATTCCTCCGCTTCGAGATTTTTGTCCCTCTCTCGCCGGAAGCCAGACATCTATAACTGTGATTTTGAAGTCGAAATATAAAATTATGATTTCAAATATTTTTACATATAAAAAGAAAAAGGTTACGAAAGGGATGAGCATTAGTGCATTACGTTGGGCTTGTTGTTCTCGGTCACTTGCTACCTTGGTCTGCTTGGACACCCTTTTGGCCTTTTAAGTGTTTCCTCCCGTTTTTTTATTTGACCTTTTCTAGTGTAAGTTTGCACTATCTAACATCAAATAGAAATAAATAGAGATAATATTATTTCAAAACCATAATATTATTAGAGTTAGAGACGGTCGAAACTATGTTATTATCATTACAGTTACGATTACAGTACATAATATTATACTAGGTGAGTGATCGTGCGTTGCAACAGGGACATATAGCACCACAATGACTTATATATACAAAATGTGTATTATATTGTTATGAGAAAAGGTTTCATAATCCATTTGTGATCTTGGTCATACATAAATTTTGTTATTTTAATCTAGTTGTTTCATCACTAAATTGCAATAATCAGTATCATACAGACTTCGATATATCCCACGATTTTCATGGTCTCATCATTGGAGAGCATATCCCACGCCTGCTGGAAGAAGTTCCGTCATACATCATCACTCATCAGACACGCACCACAATACGCGCTTGCTCAAACAACAAAGCAAGTGTGTGTGTTTGCGAAGAGAATTAAAGACAGGCCGGCACAAAAGCTATCCTGACGGTGGCGAGGATGATAAAGTGATCATTGTTGTCTGCCCTCCTCTGCGTTACCTCCGGCGCCGAGATGACGTCACAATCCATGATATAGTAGTCGTCGAACGCGCGTGACATGACGAATAATGATAACTCTTGGTTGGGCTGCCAGATGAAGTGCACCTCGGGCTCATCAGCAAGATAGTACACCTGGCCGTTGTACCACCGGATGCGCTACTCCTCTACATACATCATGTTCGAGGACACTCACACAACGTCAGCAACGACTGTCATCTCAGCGCAAAAGAATTCATGGTCGGTCAGTAGCGACTTACATGGCAGGATGGGTTTCAGATGGATGATGAACTGGACGGCGTGATGGCGCCGTCGTTGGATGCGGTGCCCAGAACAACCGAGAGTCGTTGACGTTGACAACGACCATGAGGCCCCCCTGCTTGACGATGGACAACGCGGTGCAGCCGCTCTAGACCACGTCCAAGCGGATGCTACGTCGGAGTTTGTCATACACAGCGACTCATGCGGCCACGTAGGACTGCTTCCAGAGGTCGAACTGGCAGTCGTCATGCTTCTTCTCGTCGTCGATGAGCGACGCCAACGCAAGCGCCTCCTGCTAGTGGTGTTTGTTTAGGGTTTCCAAGCAAGAAGCATGGATTCATCCTTGGCGTTGGTTTATGAAAATGACTCACAAGTCAGATCTATGGAAAAAATATTATAGAGAATACATGTCACGCATGCAAAAAATACATTTAAGTTGAAAAGATTATTCAAACAAAAGAAATTGTATGCAAGACTCTTCTTTAAATACTACTTCCTCCATCCAAAAATATAATTTAAGAATCTAGGTGATACTTATTGTCGGCGTTTCGACCCCGGGGGGGTCCCTGGACCGACGAGTAAATTGTCGTCGCGTGCCCCAGCCCAGATGGGTCGGCGCGAGACGGAGCGCGAAGGGGGGAGATAGGCGTGAAAAGGGGAAACCCACGGCCTTCGTGTTTGTCCCGCGCCCAGGTCGGGTGCGCTTGCAGTAGGGGGTTACAAGCGTCCACGCGGGAGGGAGCGAGAGGCTAACGCGAGCGCCGTCCCGTCCTTCCCCGCGCGGCCAACCTTCTCTAAGAGGGCCCTGTACCTTCCTTTTATAGGCGTAAGGAGAGGATCCAGGTGTACAATGGGAGGTGTAGCAGTGTGCTAACGTGTCTAGCGGAGAAGAGCTAGTGCCCTAAGTACATGTCGTCGTGGCAGCCGGAGAGGTTTTGGCACCCAGTTCGTGTGGTGTCGTGGCCGTCGGAGGAGCGCTGGAGCCTGGCGGAAGGACAGCTGTCGGGGTTGTCGAGTCCTTGCTGATGTCTCCTTGCTTCCGTAAGGGGGCTAAGAGCCGCCGTCGTCATGGAGCATGCGGAGCGCCATCATTACTTGTTTACCGGGGCGAGCCAGATGGGACGCCGGTCTTGTTCCCCGTAGCCTGAGTTGGCTTGGGGTAGGGTAATGATGGCGCCTCTTGTGACGTGGTCGGTCCGAGCCCTGGGTTGGGCGAGGTGGAGGCTCCTCCGAGGTCGAGGTCGAGTCTGTCTTCCAAGGCCGAGGTCGAGTCCGAGCCCCTGGGTCGGCCGAGGCGGAGACCGTCGGCTGAGGCCAGGGCTGAGTCCGAGCCCTAGGGTCGGGCGAGGCGGAGTTCGTCGTCTCCCGGGGCCGAGCCCGAGTCCGAGCCCTGGGGTCGGGCGAGGCGGAGTTCGTCGTCTTCCGGGGCCGAGCCCGAGTCCGAGCCTTGGGGTCGGGCGATGCGGAGTTTGTCATCTTCCGGGGCTGAGCCCGAGTCCGAGCCCTGGGGTCGGGCGATGCGGAGTTCGTCGTCTTCCGGGGCTGAGCCCGAGTCCGAGCCCTGGGGTCGGGCGATGCAGAGTTCGTCGTCTTCCGGGGCTGAGCCCGAGTCCGAGCCCTAGGGTCGGGCGATGCGGAGTTTCCTATGGCGCCCGAGGCCGGACTTGGCTGCTGTCAGCCTCACTCTGTCGAGTGGCACAGCAGTCGGAGCGGCACAGGCGGCGCTGTCCTCTTGTCAGGCCGGTCAGTGGAGCGGCGAAGTGACTGCGGTCGCTTCGGCTCTGTCGACTGAAGGGCGCGCGTCAGGATAAGGTGTCAGGCCACCTTTGCATTAAATGCGCCTGTGATACGTTCGGTCGGTGTGGCGACTTGGCCAAGGTTGCTTCTTGGCGAAGACTGGGCCTCGGGTGAACCGAAGGTGTGTCCGTTGCTGGAGGGGGTCCTCGGGCGAGATGTAAATCCTCCGGGGTCGGCTGCCCCTGCCCGAGGCTGGGCTCGGGCGAGGCGAGATCGTGTCCCTTGGGTGGACCGAGCCTTGACTTGTTCGCACCCATCAGGCCTTTGCAGCTTTGTGCTGATGGGGGTTACCAGTTGAGATTAGGAGTCTTGGGGGTACCCCTAATTATGGTCCCCGACAGTAGCCCCCGAGCCTCGAAGGGAGTGTTAATACTCGCTTGGAGGCTTTTGTCGCACTTTTTTGCAAGGGGACCGGCCTTTCTCGGTTGTGTTTTGTTTCGGTGGGTGCACGCGAGCGCACCCGCCGGGTGTAGCCCCCGAGGCCTCGGAGGAGTGGTTTGACTCCTTCGAGGTCTTAATGCGTTTCGCGATGCTTCGGCCGGTCTGGTTGTTCCCTCATGCGAGCTGACCGTAGCCCGGGTGCACGGTCGGGTCCCAAGTTCTCGGGCTGGTATGTTGACGCTGTCAACGGTTCGGCCGGAGCCGGGTTTGCGAGAGCAGCCCCCGAGCCTCCGCACAGAGCGAGAGGACGGTCAAGGACAGACTCGACTTTTTTACATACGCCCCTGCGTAGCCTTTCCGCAAGGAGGAGGGGGGGGGGAAAGCGCCATGTTGCCCTTGGAGGGCGCCGAACATGTTGTCTCCAGTGAGCTGCTAACGGGTAATCCGAGTGGACGCCCGTGCCCCATTTGTTAGGGGTCGGCTAGAGGCCCAGAGGCGCGCTCCAAAAGTACCTGCGGGTGATTTGCCGGACCCGGTCCCCTTTTGATGGGGTCCGAGGGCTCGATGCCTCCCTCTGATGGGATTCCGTTACAAGATCGTTCCCGCTGGTCTCGGAAATGTCCTAGGGTACCTCGGGAGCGTAGCCCGAGCCTTGGTTATGTATCGAACGTACCCAGGGTCATCCCTTGCTCTGCGTCTGAGGCGGCTGTGAACCCTTCAAGGGCCAGCCTACGAACCCCTGATCAGTAGTGGGCGTGGAGCCCGAGTGGCCTGAGGCGGCCGTTGAACCCTTCCGAGGGGCCGGCCTTCGAACCTCTGACCAATAATGGGCGCGGAGCCCGAGCGCTCTGAGGCGGCTGTTGAACTCCTCCGAGGGGCCAGCCTTCGAACCTCTGATCAGTAGGGGGCTCGGGGCCCGTTTCCTTCGCGGAGAAGGATCCCTTTCGGGGTATCCCCTTTCCCGGTCCCTGTTGTAAGAGAGAGAAAGAGGAAGAGTAAAATGATACGAAATCGAATAACGTGGCACACCTTTTTGACGCGGTCATTATGGCGGAGGTGAAGTGTCGCCCGCTTCTCCCGCCAAAGGTGCCGCCTGTCCCGTCGTGGAGTTAATGCGATGGGACGAGTGGTTCGCGGGGCAGCCGTTGCGCGTGCGCGAGCCGTTCGAGGAATGGAACACGGGCGTGCCGTCTTCACGTTGTGGGAGAGGGTTCTCTCGCTGTCCCAGGAGAGGACGTGAGGTTGGCTGACGACGTGACCGCTGCTTCCACCCGCCTGCCATCGCGATTACTGCCGGCCCATTTTTGGCCGTATCGACCATCGCGCCTTCTCCCGCGGCTGACTGACCCATGACCGATGTGCCTGGCTGGCACTGTTGGGTCATACGCAGGGTTGCCTTGAGTCGCGGTACTGGTTCCGCAGTCGAGGAGGCACGGTAGTGGCGCGAGTGGCGGTGCAGTTTCTTGCACGTAGCAACCGGCGCGCCGGTTACATGACGTGTGGGCCTGGGCCTCCATGCTAGACGCGTTGAAGTCGAAAGGGTGCGCCCCCTTGGTGCGGTTGCATGCCGCCTGCATGGCGGTCCGCCCTTTCACCCACTGGTCTGGGCGAAAGTGGAGGAATGCTTGTAACCGCTGGGCAGTTGCGCGCACCGCGTGCGGCGGTTTGGCTTCTTCTGCCCTGAGCCAGCTTGCATGACGCGTGGGACCCAACCCCCGTGTCGTAGGGGGAGGACCTTGGAGCGTGTTGGAGAAGACTCAGCCCGCGATGGCTGAGGACGCAAGTGGGGAGAGGTGCCTTTAAAAGGAGGGTGACCCCTCGAAAGGCAACCATGTCTTTGCGCTCCCCTCATGCATCGTGTCTTTCCACCTTCCGAGCCCCCGGATGGGGGGACACTCGCAGTTCTTCTGCCTTGTCGTTGGAGGAACACAACTTCGCGGAAGTCGGTACCTTTCAGCCATCGTTCGGCTTCAAGGATTTTCATCAGGCAGCCCGGCCGCATCCCCTCGCCGGCGGTCACCCAAGACGGTGACCACCAGCTCGATGGTGGGGAGAAGCGAACCGGGCTGCGATCTTGGTCCCGCCCTCAGCTTCAAGGATCTTCATCATCCTTGCTGGGGTGGGGAGCGAGGTGAGCCGGGGCTCTACCTCCCGCACGGGTCGGCTGGCCACCTCCTCTTCCAGCTTCTGGTGGTGGAGACCATCCTCCAGTTCTGCGGAGGAGGCGTCCTCCAGCCATGCCGGGGAAGGCAAACTGTTGCTGCCCAGCTAGGATGCAACATTCCATCCTCCTCTCGCTTTCGTGGCGAGGACAGGAGCGAGGACCTGCCGGTGCGCTTTGGAGCGGCCCGCGCTTGCCGGTGCGGCGTCGGTGGAGAGGCAGACGCCGCCGTTGGTGCTAACGTGGTGGCAGCTGGAGGAAGCTTCCCCACCGTCGAGGTCGTCAGCGCCGCCTACAGACCGACACCCGGCTCTTTGGCTTTAATATCTGGTTCGCGTCCCTTGAGCGGGGACGTGAACGAGAGCCTTCCGGTGGCCGCGTCCGTCCTGGGACCATGGCTACTGCTGCAGAGGTCGCTGGCGAGTCGCCCAGAGCTTGTCGCCCCGCAGGCCCTCCGGTGTGGAGGTTGTTCATACCCTTGGGGACGGAACCGGAGTTCCGTTTGTAATGGCACCTTGAGTGCCGGTGTCTGTTCATTGTGGCTATCGGGGCCTGAACATGTATGTATTTTTGGCACAGAGCCGTGTTTTTCCTCATTTCGAGCACTAGGACTCGCCTGTCGGCTAACTGAACCGCTTAACCAAGTGTGAGTTGCCTCGTGCGAAGGTGACGAGTGAGGTATCCGTTTCCCGGAGGCGTAGGAATCCCTCGGCTCGGTCGGCCTTGCCGCCCGAGGCTTCTCTTGCTTAGTGAAAGGAAATCCTCGGCCGCTCTTCGATGAGCTAAAGCCGGAGGCAGCGGTGTCAGCATGGACAGAGGCAGAGTTGGCTCGAAAAGAAGATTTGGTCGGCCGGAGCCTGGTCGGGCCGTCCACTGGTGGGACCGATGCCGGAGTCAAGTTGCCGAGGCCACGAGCTGGGCTGATGTCCTCGGGGGACAGTGTAACACCCGGTTTTAAAGGACAAAGCCGGGTGCATCTCATACATGCGCCAAAGAAGACAACATATATAATAACAGAGTGTATAGAGATAAATGTCATAAACATCAGAGTATTTATTACATAGCGGAAGACTTATTACAAAGTAAATGAATAAATGTAAAACGAACTAAGGATCGTCGGCGCCAATGTCGACTGAGAATCGCCACCTAGATCAGATCATACTCCTCGCTTTGAGGCTCCTCCTGAACCACCTGCTCTTCTCCTGTGGGGGGGGGGGTGTGAGACAGCAAGAGTGAGCTCACATACGATCATAGCTCAACAAGTCGTGGGGAATAATGTGGCATGAACTCACCAAAGGTGGGAGTTCATGAAGTGTAAGGCTGATCAATGGAATAAAGGCTGAGGCTGAGCATTGCTTTTATAAGTTGGTCAAAATTTTATTTAGCAATTACTAAGTGTAAGTAAATACCAAACCTTAATAATAATAAAGAACAGTAATAGTAAAATAATCCCAAATGCGATGCAAATGTCCAATTAAATTTAAGTTCCATAATTAATCATGTGAGGGTCCGAGCCGCTCTTGACCGTGAGCACGGCTAGTATACTAGTTTTACACTCTGCAGAGGTTGCGCATCTTTACCCACAAGTCATGTTACCCATCTGCCAAGAGACGGCCAATCCCATACACCTCTACCGAGGAGGCGAGGCAGGGTAACACTACGAGGCCTTTACAAAGTTCCACTAGCTTCAGACTACCCGCTACAGTTTATAGGAAGCTCCAGTGCAGGGTTCCTGGCTGACCGCCATCGCAGCAAAATCAACCAGGGACCTCCCTACACTGACCACTCCCCTACTGCCCTTGCCCCTTTCGGGTAAGGTAGCCCTCCCCTAGCTTTCCTAGTTAATCAGCCAAGGGCGTCCCATTAAACCCTTGTGGTAGCACTGTTTTCCCGGGTGGTCGCTCCATGTTCCCATTAACATAATGATCTTAACATGAACAAGGAATAATAAAACAGATAACAATAAATAGTATAACAATAAGTGATGAATATCTCTATACCCAAATCCACATAAAGCAATAGCATGTACTACCCAAAACTTTAGTAGTAAAACCAGTGGTGAAGCAAGGTATAAAGATAGTCAAAATCTAGGGCATCCTATTGGGTCCCAGCAAAATTATCCTATGCAGATCATTATGAATAATAAGAACATGAATGGGAAAAAGAAGTGATCAAGGGCACAACTTGCCTGTAATGAGCTCCTGCTCAGCTACTTCTACTTGATGAACCTCAGTTTCCACAGTGGCTTGCTCGTCTATTCGCATCAACACAATACATACATTGTATAGCCAAAATCAACATCACACCAAACATGTAAATAAAATATACAGTAAGAATCTACACATTAAAATGAAACCATAGGAACTGGAATCACTGAATTTGGAGTTATAGATTTCAAGTTATGAATTTCCTAAGGTTTAATGTGATTAAAATAGGATTAAATGTTAAATTAATGTTTTAACAGAGTTCATGTCAAAACAGAGATACTAAATGATAGATAATATTATTACAAAATTTTAGAAATTGGAATGATTCAATTTGGACTAAAAATGGATTTTCTATGATTTATACAAGTTCTAGAGTTTATTTTCATATTAAAAATCCAATTTCTAATTCATTTAATTGATTTAAAACAATTCTGGATCGGGCCTCAATTTCTGGTAAGCCCAGGGTTCTCGGTGTAAGTCTTCTAAGACACAGAGCACAATACGAGTGGATGGCGGGTTGATTACTGCTTTCCTCGGGGTCTCTTTAGAAAAATGCCCCGCGAAGGGGTATCGGGCCGTTCTGGCCGTCAGATCGAACATGGTCGGCCCAGATTAGATCAGTGAGTGTTATGATTCCGTGGGCGTTTCGATCGTTCGATCACACATGGGTGGCTCAGATCTATTTGTAAGTGCGACGAAGCGGTATGCCTCGAGAGTCATCCGATCGCGGATCAATGGTTCCCAACAATCGCGACCACAGACACGATCCGAGCCGTCCATCGCTAGATCTGCGGCCCAACTCTTTCCTAGCCGAAAGGGTATACGAGATCTAATCCGTGCCATTCATCCCTTGATCAACGGCCATAAGTCTATCTCCTTCCCGCCGACGAGCTACGGCGAGCAGAACCCTCTGCGCGGCGGCGGACCTCGCCGGAGCATTGGCAACCGGCGCGCCAGAGCCCCAAGCCCCATTCCAAAGGGTCCCAAACAATCTACGCATGAAGGCGAGTCGACCGGGGAGTTTCTTACCGAGATTCGTGTAGCCGTTCGTCACGGCCACAGCCAATAGCGGATCCGCGGCGGTGATGAAGTACGATGAAGAATTGCGCCACGCCCAGTGGCCGTCTCCGCCCGCGAACGACACGACACCCCTCCAATAGACTTGGAGACGCTCCAAGGCCGATCACCGGGGACCCGACGTCGACGACTACGCAATTTGGTCACGGCGGCTACTCCTATCGGGCTCGGTTCGTGGGGGGAAAGGGAGGTCTAACGCAAGCGCAGCAGAGGTGTATGCCCTTAATACCGAGGTGAGGCGGTTGGTGGCGCTAGCCCCGGCGGAGATCTCGGCCCACGCCGTTGCAGCGCGCGGCGGCGACGCGATTCTGTTACGCGTTGAGAGGGAGGAGAACGCGCTGACAGAGGGGGTCCACAATCAGCCACTGCGGCGAGCTCGGACGCGATTGCGGACGCGGACACGCGGGTGGGACCACCGAGTCAGCGACCGAGCTCCAGCGCGCGGAAGTGAGAACCTGGGCTGCGCGGGGTAATTCCTGGTGTGGGCCGAATTCGGGTACGAGGCCCAGTTAGGCTAGGTTTTCTTTATTCTTTTCTTTTCCATTTTTTTTTCTCCATTTTCAAATCCAATTTGAGTTCAAGTTTAAATTCAAACTTTGTGAATAACTTGTCCCCAGTTTGAATTGTATAATTTAATACTATAAGTGTGAAGGATGTTTATTCTGATTTTTATTTTATTTTATGTAGTATTTTTCTTAGTTCTTCCCTTCTCTTAATTCAAACCCAAATTTTAAATTTAGGATTTAAGCTTTCTAGTAATTATTATCTTATTATTATTGACATTATTTTTTTTCATTTAATGCACAAACATATAACTCCAGCATGATGCAATTTTTTTATCATCTGTTTGAATTGATCTCTAAATTTTTGTGTATGTGCTTTTTAATATGTAAATGGGACACATCAAATAATGGAATCACTATATACTCTTTTATACAACTTTGAGTGTTACAAATCCTACCCCCCTTAAAAATAATCTCGTCCTCGAGATTTAAGAAGATCTAGGGAAAAGGTGGGGAAAATCTATACGAAGCTCTTCTTCTCTTTCCCAAGTTGCTTCATCTTCACCGTGGTGACTCCATTGAACTTTGCACATCTTTATAACCTTATTCCTCGTGACTCGAGTCAAAGTATCCAAAATCTTGATGGGGTACTCAGCATAAGTCAAATCCTCTTGAACACTGAGGTCCTCCAGTGGTAGCTGCTCCTCAGGTACCTTGAGGCACTTCTTCAGCTGAGATACATGAAAGACATCATGAACATCCGCAAGATGATCCGGTAACTCCAATTGATATGCAACTTCTCCCACTCGCTTTAAGATTAAGAAGGGTCCAATAAAGCGAGGGAACAACTTTCCTTTGACTTTGAATCTTCTCATACCCCGGAGCGGTGACACCTTCAAATAGACATAATCACCCTCCTTAAACTCAAGTAGTCTTCTCCGGGTGTCAGCATAACTTTTCTGCCTGGACTGTGCAGTTCTCAAATTCTCCCTTATTTGCTGAACTTGTTCCTCCGCTTCCTGTATAATCTCAGGCCCAAACAACTGCCTTTCACCAGTTTGATTCCAATATAAGGGAGTTCTGCACTTCCTGCCATACAAAGCCTCGAACAGTGACATCTTCAGACTGGCCTGAGAACTCAGCATAAGGCAGACTCTTGTCCCAACTACTATCATGTTGAAGGGCACAAGCTCTCAACATGTCCTCCAATACTTGATTAGTCCTTTCAGTTTGTCCATCAGTCTAACGATGGCAGGCCGAACTAAAATTCAACTTCGTAACCATATTCTCATGAAAACTTTTCCAAAATCTGGAGGTAAAATGTGATCCTCTATCCAAAATGATCTTCTTGGTACACCGTGTAGAGACACAATACGAGCCATATATAACTCTGCCAATTGAGATCCCTTATAAGTAGTCTTGACCGGAATGAAATGAGCCACTTTGGTCAATCTATCCATAATAACTCATATCGAATCATATCCTTTCGAGGTGCGAGGCAATCCAGTAATGAACCCAATCTCTCCACACTTCCATTCGAGTATCTTTAATGGGTATAATAGTCCAGTTGGTCTTTGGTGTTCTGCCTTAACTCTTTGACACACATCGCACATAACCACATGTGCACCACATCTCTCTTCAATCCATACCACTAGTATTTCTGCTTCAAATCCTGATACATCTTGGTACTTCCAGGATGAATAGAATAAATTGAGTCATGTGCTTCCTTCAATATGGTTTCCCGAAGACTATCAATATCGGGAACACAGATCCGATTCTTGAACCATATCGTGCCTTGTTCATCCTCCGTGAACTCTGAGCCTCTACCCTCTGTTATCAGATCCTTGATCTCCTGGATTTTAGCATCACCAACCTGGCCTTTACGAATTTCTTGCTCCAAGGTAGATTCCACATCAATAGTAACTCCTTCAGTGTGAGCAACTATCCCCAGGTTAAGTCTCCTGAAATCCTCAACAATCTCATCGGATAGCTGGGCAACAACAGCTGAATGAACATGCTCCTTTCGACTCAAGGCATCTGCAACCAAATTTGCCTTGCCCGGGTGATAGTGAATCTCCAAACCATAATCCTTAATAAGCTCCAACCAACGGCGTTGCCTAAGGTTGAGATCCTTCTAAGTGAGCATATACTTCAAACTCTTATGATCCATGCATACTTGACACTTGTTTCCCATAATATAATGTCTCCAAATCTTAAGCGCATGCCCAACGGCTGCCAGTTCTAAGTCATAAGTGGGGTGGTTCAATTCTTGTTTCCGTAACTGACGAGACACGTAGGCAATCGCGAGACCTTCTTGCATAAGTACACATCCAAAGCCTTGGTCGCAGGCATCACCATAAATGTCAAATCCTTTCTGTAGATCTGGCATAACCAACACTAGTGGCGACATCAATCTTGTCTTTAATTGATCAAAGCTATCTTGGCACTTTTCGTCCCACTTAACTTCTCTGCCCTTCTCCAAAAGCGAAGTCATAGGCTTGGCAATCTTAGAAAATCCTTCAATAAATCTCCGATAATATCCTGCGAGTTCCAAGAAGCTCCGAATCTCAGTAACTGTAGTGGGCACTCTCCACTCCACTATCCCCTTGACTTTAGCAGGATCCACTGATATTCCTTCGTTAGAAAGGATATGTCCATGAAATGGCACCTCGCCAATCCAAATCTCGCATTTGCTGTACTTAGCGTAGAGTTGATTATCTCGTAACTTCTGTAGCACCAACCTTAGATGTTCTTCATGGTCACTCTCATTCTTAGAATAGATAAGAATATCGTCGATGAACACCACGACGAATCTGTCCAAATACTCCAAAAACATCTTATTCATCAAATCCATAAAATAAGCTGGTGCATTAGTTAATCCAAACGACATAACTATGAACTCATATAATCCATATCGAGTCGAGAAAGCCGTCTTGGGAATATCCGATGGCCTAATCTTCATTTGATGGTATCTTGATCGGAGATCAATCTTCGAGAATACCCTTGCACCTCTCATCCGATTAAATAAATCCTTAATGCGGGATAATGGACACTTGTTCTCCATAGTGACATCATTAAGGGATCTATAATCCACGCACATCCCTTGCGATCCATCTTTCTTCTGTATGAATTGAACTGGCGCTCCACAAGGTGAAGAACTCGGACGAATGTACCCAACATCCTATAATTCCGTTAACTGCTTTTTAAGTTCCTTTAGCTCTTCTACGAACATCATGTATGGCCGTTTAGAAATAGGGGCAGTCCTAGATAATTCTTCTGGGAAGACATCCGGAAAATCTCTAACCACACGGATGTTGTCACTAACAAACTTCCCATCTACGAAGAATGCCGCTAGTCTGATGGTGGTAGTTACTGCAATTCCAACTTCAATTCTTTTTTTCTTTGGAACTGGTGAGTTCTACGGTTCCTTTAGCATAGTGTATAAACTGTCTTTACCTTTCTTAACCATGACATACCAAGGATCAGATCTATACTGCTTGACTCTAACACTATAGCAGTGGCTCCAAATTCTCTACCCATAATGGTCAATGTCAATCTACGTGTCATTTGATTCGCCACAACAGGCCCTTTAGGTGTAATTACTCTCATGGGTTTTCTCATATTGTCCAACACATATGCCCAAACCAAAATCTCAGCATGACGCATAATTTTATTAGCAACACATGGGGTCAAATAGACCTTTTTATTCCTCCTAAAATAGTATCATACCGAATACTAACTAAAGGAACATGTAGATCTTACAAATAGTAGTAATTTATATATATGTTTATGTAGCTTGGTGGAGCTGGTGGTGGTGGAGATGGTGGTTGTTGTCGTTGTCTCTCCAACCGTGATTGCCTTATTTCTTGATGTATCTCCAGACGGGCCTGACGTATTTCCTCGCGTTCTTGTCTTATCTGGTTTTGCATTTCGGTCACCATGTCTGTCAATTGTTGTATTACCAGCCTTTGGGTTGCGATCACTTGCTCAGTTTCAACAGGTGGGGGATTTGGAGGATTCATTTCTGTTTGCTGTTGCGTGATAATCTTTCCTTTCCTGGTATTGACCATCTGAGTTAGATACATATGGTAAGAGAGAGCAGTAGACAAGGCAGTAATTACAACTCATGTTACTTTGGGGGACTTACTAGCTAAGCAGTTTAATGTTTTACCTACCATAGCTAATTTATTACCTTATGCTGGCACATGCTAAGATGTCCATATAATATTTCAATCAATCAAAGAAGCAAATCAGACATTGATCATCAGAACAATCAATCAACATTTTAATAGAGAAAATAGTTTGAGTTTTGTCTTAGGTCTCCTATCTCTTAAAAAGTTCATAAATGTAGGATTCCAAGGTGTGAAATCCATCTTGTCTTAGAGTAGAAAAGGTAAGAATGATCAGAGTAGAACAGTAGAAGGTGAGACAGGATCAAGATAAGTATAGAAAGAATCAGAGTGAGATAAGTAGGTAAGGGTTTGTCCCTTTCTATCTAGGTTTCGTCCTACAATCAACATTTCCTCTGATACCACTTCTGTAACACCCGGTTTTAAAGGACAAAGCCGGGTGCATCTCATACATGCGCCAAAGAAGACAACATATATAATAACAGAGTGTATAGAGATAAATGTCATAAACATCAGAGTATCTATTACATAGCGGAAGACTTATTACAAAGTAAATGAATAAATGTAAAACGAACTAAGGATCGTCGGCGCCAATGTCGACTGAGAATCGCCACCTAGATCAGATCATACTCCTCGCTTTGAGGCTCCTCCTGAACCACCTGCTCTTCTCCTGTGGGGGGGGGGGTGTGAGACAGCAAGAGTGAGCTCACATACGATCATAGCTCAACAAGTCGTGGGGAATAATGTGGCATGAACTCACCAAAGGTGGGAGTTCATGAAGTGTAAGGCTGATCAATGGAATAAAGGCTGAGGCTGAGCATTGCTTTTATAAGTTGGTCAAAATTTTATTTAGCAATTACTAAGTGTAAGTAAATACCAAACCTTAATAATAATAAAGAACAGTAATAGTAAAATAATCCCAAATGCGATGCAAATGTCCAATTAAATTTAAGTTCCATAATTAATCATGTGAGGGTCCGAGCCGCTCTTGACCGTGAGCACGGCTAGTATACTAGTTTTACACTCTGCAGAGATTGCGCATCTTTACCCACAAGTCATGTTACCCATCTACCAAGAGACGACCAATCCTCTACCGAGGAGGCGAGGCAGGGTAACACTACGAGGCCTTTACAAAGTTCCACTAGCTTCAGACTACCCGCTATAGTTTATAGGAAGCTCCAGTGCAGGGTTCCTGGCTGACCGCCATCGCAGCAAAATCAACCAGGGACCTCCCTACACTGACCACTCCCCTACTGCCCTTGCCCCTTTCGGGTAAGGTAGCCCTCCCCTAGCTTTCCTAGTTAATCAGCCAAGGGCGTCCCATTAAACCCTTGTGGTAGCACTGTTTTCCCGGGTGGTCGCTCCATGTTCCCATTAACATAATGATCTTAACATGAACAAGGAATAATAAAACAGATAACAATAAATAGTATAACAATAAGTGATGAATATCTCTATACCCAAATCCACATAAAGCAATAGCATGTACTACCCAAAACTTTAGTAGTAAAACCAGTGGTGAAGCAAGGTATAAAGATAGTCAAAATCTAGGGCATCCTATTGGGTCCCAGCAAAATTATCCTATGCAGATCATTATGAATAATAAGAACATGAATGGGAAAAAGAAGTGATCAAGGGCACAACTTGCCTGTAATGAGCTCCTGCTCAGCTACTTCTACTTGATGAACCTCAGTTTCCATAGTGGCTTGCTCGTCTATTCGCATCAACACAATACATACATTGTATAGCCAAAATCAACATCACACCAAACATGTAAATAAAATATACAGTAAGAATCTACACATTAAAATGAAACCATAGGAACTGGAATCACTGAATTTGGAGTTATAGATTTCAAGTTATGAATTTCCTAAGGTTTAATGTGATTAAAATAGGATTAAATGTTAAATTAATGTTTTAACAGAGTTCATGTCAAAACAGAGATACTAAATGATAGATAATATTATTACAAAATTTTAGAAATTGGAATGATTCAATTTGGACTAAAAATGGATTTTCTATGATTTATACAAGTTCTAGAGTTTATTTTCATATTAAAAATCCAATTTCTAATTCATTTAATTGATTTAAAACAATTCTGGATCGGGCCTCAATTTCTGGTAAGCCCAGGGTTCTCGGTGTAAGTCTTCTAAGACACAGAGCACAATACGAGTGGATGGCGGGTTGATTACTGCTTTCCTCGGGGTCTCTTTAGAAAAATGCCCCGCGAAGGGGTATCGGGCCGTTCTGGCCGTCAGATCGAACATGGTCGGCCCAGATTAGATCAGTGAGTGTTATGATTCCGTGGGCGTTTCGATCGTTCGATCACACATGGGTGGCTCAGATCTATTTGTAAGTGCGACGAAGCGGTATGCCTCGAGAGTCATCCGATCGCGGATCAATGGTTCCCAACAATCGCGACCACAGACACGATCCGAGCCGTCCATCGCTAGATCTGCGGCCCAACTCTTTCCTAGCCGAAAGGGTATACGAGATCTAATCCGTGCCATTCATCCCTTGATCAACGGCCATAAGTCTATCTCCTTCCCGCCGACGAGCTACGGCGAGCAGAACCCTCTGCGCGGCGGCGGACCTCGCCGGAGCATTGGCAACCGGCGCGCCAGAGCCCCAAGCCCCATTCCAAAGGGTTCCAAACAATCTACGCATGAAGGCGAGTCGACCGGGGAGTTTCTTACCGAGATTCGTGTAGCCGTTCGTCACGGCCACAGCCAATAGCGGATCCGCGGCGGTGATGAAGTACGATGAAGAATTGCGCCACGCCCAGTGGCCGTCTCCGCCCGCGAACGACACGACACCCCTCCAATAGACTTGGAGACGCTCCAAGGCCGATCACCGGGGACCCGACGTCGACGACTACGCAATTTGGTCACGGCGGCTACTCCTATCGGGCTCGGTTCGTGGGGGGAAAGGGAGGTCTAACGCAAGCGCAGCAGAGGTGTATGCCCTTAATACCGAGGTGAGGCGGTTGGTGGCGCTAGCCCCGGCGGAGATCTCGGCCCACGCCGTTGCAGCGCGCGGCGGCGACGCGATTCTGTTACGCGTTGAGAGGGAGGAGAACGCGCTGACAGAGGGGGTCCACAATCAGCCACTGCGGCGAGCTCGGACGCGATTGCGGACGCGGACACGCGGGTGGGACCACCGAGTCAGCGACCGAGCTCCAGCGCGCGGAAGTGAGAACCTGGGCTGCGCGGGGTAATTCCTGGTGTGGGCCGAATTCGGGTACGAGGCCCAGTTAGGCTAGGTTTTCTTTATTCTTTTCTTTTCCATTTTTTTTTCTCCATTTTCAAATCCAATTTGAGTTCAAGTTTAAATTCAAACTTTGTGAATAACTTGTCCCCAGTTTGAATTGTATAATTTAATACTATAAGTGTGAAGGATGTTTATTCTGATTTTTATTTTATTTTATGTAGTATTTTTCTTAGTTCTTCCCTTCTCTTAATTCAAACCCAAATTTTAAATTTAGGATTTAAGCTTTCTAGTAATTATTATCTTATTATTATTGACATTATTTTTTTTCATTTAATGCACAAACATATAACTCCAGCATGATGCAATTTTTTTATCATCTGTTTGAATTGATCTCTAAATTTTTGTGTATGTGCTTTTTAATATGTAAATGGGACACATCAAATAATGGAATCACTATATACTCTTTTATACAACTTTGAGTGTTACAAATCCTACCCCCCTTAAAAATAATCTCGTCCTCGAGATTTAAGAAGATCTAGGGAAAAGGTGGGGAAAATCTATACGAAGCTCTTCTTCTCTTTCCCAAGTTGCTTCATCTTCACCGTGGTGACTCCATTGAACTTTGCACATCTTTATAACCTTATTCCTCGTGACTCGAGTCAAAGTATCCAAAATCTTGATGGGGTACTCAGCATAAGTCAAATCCTCTTGAACACTGAGGTCCTCCAGTGGTAGCTGCTCCTCAGGTACCTTGAGGCACTTCTTCAGCTGAGATACATGAAAGACATCATGAACATCCGCAAGATGATCCGGTAACTCCAATTAATATGCAACTTCTCCCACTCGCTTTAAGATTAAGAAGGGTCCAATAAAGCGAGGGAACAACTTTCCTTTGACTTTGAATCTTCTCATACCCCGGAGCGGTGACACCTTCAAATAGACATAATCACCCTCCTTAAACTCAAGTAGTCTTCTCCGGGTGTCAGCATAACTTTTCTGCCTGGACTGTGCAGTTCTCAAATTCTCCCTTATTTGCTGAACTTGTTCCTCCGCTTCCTGTATAATCTCAGGCCCAAACAACTGCCTTTCACCAGTTTGATTCCAATATAAGGGAGTTCTGCACTTCCTGCCATACAAAGCCTCGAACAGTGACATCTTCAGACTGGCCTGAGAACTCAGCATAAGGCAGACTCTTGTCCCAACTACTATCATGTTGAAGGGCACAAGCTCTCAACATGTCCTCCAATACTTGATTAGTCCTTTCAGTTTGTCCATCAGTCTAACGATGGCAGGCCGAACTAAAATTCAACTTCGTAACCATATTCTCATGAAAACTTTTCCAAAATCTGGAGGTAAAATGTGATCCTCTATCCAAAATGATCTTCTTGGTACACCGTGTAGAGACACAATACGAGCCATATATAACTCTGCCAATTGAGATCCCTTATAAGTAGTCTTGACCGGAATGAAATGAGCCACTTTGGTCAATCTATCCATAATAACTCATATCGAATCATATCCTTTCGAGGTGCGAGGCAATCCAGTAATGAACCCAATCTCTCCACACTTCCATTCGAGTATCTTTAATGGGTATAATAGTCCAGTTGGTCTTTGGTGTTCTGCCTTAACTCTTTGACACACATCGCACATAACCACATGTGCACCACATCTCTCTTCAATCCATACCACTAGTATTTCTGCTTCAAATCCTGATACATCTTGGTACTTCCAGGATGAATAGAATAAATTGAGTCATGTGCTTCCTTCAATATGGTTTCCCGAAGACTATCAATATCGGGAACACAGATCCGATTCTTGAACCATATCGTGCCTTGTTCATCCTCCGTGAACTCTGGGCCTCTACCCTCTGTTATCAGATCCTTGATCTCCTGGATTTTAGCATCACCAACCTGGCCTTTACGAATTTCTTGCTCCAAGGTAGATTCCACATCAATAGTAACTCCTTCAGTGTGAGCAACTATCCCCAGGTTAAGTCTCCTGAAATCCTCAACAATCTCATCGGATAGCTGGGCAACAACAGCTGAATGAACATGCTCCTTTCGACTCAAGGCATCTGCAACCAAATTTGCCTTGCCCGGGTGATAGTGAATCTCCAAACCATAATCCTTAATAAGCTCCAACCAACGGCGTTGCCTAAGGTTGAGATCCTTCTAAGTGAGCATATACTTCAAACTCTTATGATCCATGCATACTTGACACTTGTTTCCCATAATATAATGTCTCCAAATCTTAAGCGCATGCCCAACGGCTGCCAGTTCTAAGTCATAAGTGGGGTGGTTCAATTCTTGTTTCCGTAACTGACGAGACACGTAGGCAATCGCGAGACCTTCTTGCATAAGTACACATCCAAAGCCTTGGTCGCAGGCATCACCATAAATGTCAAATCCTTTCTGTAGATCTGGCATAACCAACACTAGTGGCGACATCAATCTTGTCTTTAATTGATCAAAGCTATCTTGGCACTTTTCGTCCCACTTAACTTCTCTGCCCTTCTCCAAAAGCGAAGTCATAGGCTTGGCAATCTTAGAAAATCCTTCAATAAATCTCTGATAATATCCTGCGAGTCCCAAGAAGCTCCGAATCTCAGTAACTGTAGTGGGCACTCTCCACTCCACTATCCCCTTGACTTTAGCAGGATCCACTGATATTCCTTCGTTAGAAAGGATATGTCCATGAAATGGCACCTCGCCAATCCAAAACTCGCATTTGCTGTACTTAGCGTAGAGTTGATTATCTCGTAACTTCTGTAGCACCAACCTTAGATGTTCTTCATGGTCACTCTCATTCTTAGAATAGATAAGAATATCGTCGATGAACACCACGACGAATCTGTCCAAATACTCCAAAAACATCTTAATCATCAAATCCATAAAATAAGCTGGTGCATTAGTTAATCCAAACGACATAACTATGAACTCATATAATCCATATCGAGTCGAGAAAGCCGTCTTGGGAATATCCGATGGCCTAATCTTCATTTAATGGTATCTTGATCGGAGATCAATCTTCGAGAATACCCTTGCACCTCTCATCCGATTAAATAAATCCTTAATGCGGGATAATGGACACTTGTTCTCCATAGTGACATCATTAAGGGATCTATAATCCACGCACATCCCTTGCGATCCATCTTTCTTCTGTATGAATTGAACTGGCGCTCCACAAGGTGAAGAACTCGGACGAATGTACCCAACATCCTATAATTCCGTTAACTGCTTTTTAAGTTCCTTTAGCTCTTCTACGAACATCATGTATGGCCGTTTAGAAATAGGGGCAGTCCTAGATAATTCTTCTGGGAAGACATCCGGAAAATCTCTAACCACACGGATGTTGTCACTAACAAACTTCCCATCTACGAAGAATGCCGCTAGTCTGATGGTGGTAGTTACTGCAATTCCAACTTCAATTCTTTTTTTCTTTGGAACTGGTGAGTTCTACGGTTCCTTTAGCATAGTGTATAAACTGTCTTTACCTTTCTTAACCATGACATACCAAGGATCAGATCTATACTGCTTGACTCTAACACTATAGCAGTGGCTCCAAATTCTCTACCCATAATGGTCAATGTCAATCTACGTGTCATTTGATTCGCCACAACAGGCCCTTTAGGTGTAATTACTCTCATGGGTTTTCTCATATTGTCCAACACATATGCCCAAACCAAAATCTCAGCATGACGCATAATTTTATTAGCAACACATGGGGTCAAATAGACCTTTTTATTCCTCCTAAAATAGTATCATACCGAATACTAACTAAAGGAACATGTAGATCTTACAAATAGTAGTAATTTATATATATGTTTATGTAGCTTGGTGGAGCTGGTGGTGGTGGAGATGGTGGTTGTTGTCGTTGTCTCTCCAACCGTGATTGCCTTATTTCTTGATGTATCTCCAGACGGGCCTGACGTATTTCCTCGCGTTCTTGTCTTATCTGGTTTTGCATTTCGGTCACCATGTCTGTCAATTGTTGTATTACCAGCCTTTGGGTTGCGATCACTTGCTCGGTTTCAACAGGTGGGGGATTTGGAGGATTCATTTCTGTTTGCTGTTGCGTGATAATCTTTCCTTTCCTGGTATTGACCATCTGAGTTAGATACATATGGTAAGAGAGAGCAGTAGACAAGGCAGTAATTACAACTCATGTTACTTTGGGGGACTTACTAGCTAAGCAGTTTAATGTTTTACCTACCATAGCTAATTTATTACCTTATGCTGGCACATGCTAAGATGTCCATATAATATTTCAATCAATCAAAGAAGCAAATCAGACATTGATCATCAGAACAATCAATCAACATTTTAATAGAGAAAATAGTTTGAGTTTTGTCTTAGGTCTCCTATCTCTTAAAAAGTTCATAAATGTAGGATTCCAAGGTGTGAAATCCATCTTGTCTTAGAGTAGAAAAGGTAAGAATGATCAGAGTAGAACAGTAGAAGGTGAGACAGGATCAAGATAAGTATAGAAAGAATCAGAGTGAGATAAGTAGGTAAGGGTTTGTCCCTTTCTATCTAGGTTTCGTCCTACAATCAACATTTCCTCTGATACCACTTCTGTAACACCCGGTTTTAAAGGACAAAGCCGGGTGCATCTCATACATGCGCCAAAGAAGACAACATATATAATAACAGAGTGTATAGAGATAAATGTCATAAACATCAGAGTATCTATTACATAGCGGAAGACTTATTACAAAGTAAATGAATAAATGTAAAACGAACTAAGGATCGTCGGCGCCAATGTCGACTGAGAATCGCCACCTAGATCAGATCATACTCCTCGCTTTGAGGCTCCTCCTGAACCACCTGCTCTTCTCCTGTGGGGGGGGGTGTGAGACAGCAAGAGTGAGCTCACATACGATCATAGCTCAACAAGTCGTGGGGAATAATGTGGCATGAACTCACCAAAGGTGGGAGTTCATGAAGTGTAAGGCTGATCAATGGAATAAAGGCTGAGGCTGAGCATTGCTTTTATAAGTTGGTCAAAATTTTATTTAGCAATTACTAAGTGTAAGTAAATACCAAACCTTAATAATAATAAAGAACAGTAATAGTAAAATAATCCCAAATGCGATGCAAATGTCCAATTAAATTTAAGTTCCATAATTAATCATGTGAGGGTCCGAGCCGCTCTTGACCGTGAGCACGGCTAGTATACTAGTTTTACACTCTGCAGAGGTTGCGCATCTTTACCCACAAGTCATGTTACCCATCTACCAAGAGACGACCAATCCTCTACCGAGGAGGCGAGGCAGGGTAACACTACGAGGCCTTTACAAAGTTCCACTAGCTTCAGACTACCCGCTATAGTTTATAGGAAGCTCCAGTGCAGGGTTCCTGGCTGACCGCCATCGCAGCAAAATCAACCAGGGACCTCCCTACACTGACCACTCCCCTACTGCCCTTGCCCCTTTCGGGTAAGGTAGCCCTCCCCTAGCTTTCCTAGTTAATCAGCCAAGGGCGTCCCATTAAACCCTTGTGGTAGCACTGTTTTCCCGGGTGGTCGCTCCATGTTCCCATTAACATAATGATCTTAACATGAACAAGGAATAATAAAACAGATAACAATAAATAGTATAACAATAAGTGATGAATATCTCTATACCCAAATCCACATAAAGCAATAGCATGTACTACCCAAAACTTTAGTAGTAAAACCAGTGGTGAAGCAAGGTATAAAGATAGTCAAAATCTAGGGCATCCTATTGGGTCCCAGCAAAATTATCCTATGCAGATCATTATGAATAATAAGAACATGAATGGGAAAAAGAAGTGATCAAGGGCACAACTTGCCTGTAATGAGCTCCTGCTCAGCTACTTCTACTTGATGAACCTCAGTTTCCACAGTGGCTTGCTCGTCTATTCGCATCAACACAATACATACATTGTATAGCCAAAATCAACATCACACCAAACATGTAAATAAAATATACAGTAAGAATCTACACATTAAAATGAAACCATAGGAACTGGAATCACTGAATTTGGAGTTATAGATTTCAAGTTATGAATTTCCTAAGGTTTAATGTGATTAAAATAGGATTAAATGTTAAATTAATGTTTTAACAGAGTTCATGTCAAAACAGAGATACTAAATGATAGATAATATTATTACAAAATTTTAGAAATTGGAATGATTCAATTTGGACTAAAAATGGATTTTCTATGATTTATACAAGTTCTAGAGTTTATTTTCATATTAAAAATCCAATTTCTAATTCATTTAATTGATTTAAAACAATTCTGGATCGGGCCTCAATTTCTGGTAAGCCCAGGGTTCTTGGTGTAAGTCTTCTAAGACACAGAGCACAATACGAGTGGATGGCGGGTTGATTACTGCTTTCCTCGGGGTCTCTTTAGAAAAATGCCCCGCGAAGGGGTATCGGGCCGTTCTGGCCGTCAGATCGAACATGGTCGGCCCAGATTAGATTAGTGAGTGTTATGATTCCGTGGGCGTTTCGATCGTTCGATCACACATGGGTGGCTCAGATCTATTTGTAAGTGCGACGAAGCGGTATGCCTCGAGAGTCATCCGATCGCGGATCAACGGTTCCCAACAATCGCGACCACAGACACGATCCGAGCCGTCCATCGCTAGATCTGCGGCCCAACTCTTTCCTAGCCGAAAGGGTATACGAGATCTAATCCGTGCCATTCATCCCTTGATCAACGGCCATAAGTCTATCTCCTTCCCGCCGATGAGCTACGGCGAGCAGAACCCTCTGCGCGGCGGCGGACCTCGCCGAAGCATTGGCAACCGGCGCGCCAGAGCCCCAAGCCCCATTCCAAAGGGTTCCAAACAATCTACGCATGAAGGCGAGTCGACCGGGGAGTTTCTTACCGAGATTCGTGTAGCCGTTCGTCACGGCCACAGCCAATAGCGGATCCGCGGCGGTGATGAAGTACGACGAAGAATTGCGCCACGCCCAGTGGCCGTCTCCGCCCGCGAACGACACGACACCCCTCCAATAGACTTGGAGACGCTCCAAGGCCGATCACCGGGGACCCGACGTCGACGACTACGCAATTTGGTCACGGCGGCTACTCCTATCGGGCTCGGTTCGTGGGGGGAAAGGGAGGTCTAACGCAAGCGCAGCAGAGGTGTATGCCCTTAATACCGAGGTGAGGCGGTTGGTGGCGCTAGCCCCGGCGGAGATCTCGGCCCACGCCGTTGCAGCGCGCGGCGGCGACGCGATTCTGTTACGCGTTGAGAGGGAGGAGAACGCGCTGACAGAGGGGGTCCACAATCAGCCACTGCGGCGAGCTCGGACGCGATTGCGGACGCGGACACGCGGGTTTGACCACCGAGTCAGCGACCGAGCTCCAGCGCGCGGAAGTGAGAACCTGGGCTGCGCGGGGTAATTCCTGGTGTGGGCCGAATTCGGGTATGAGGCCCAGTTAGGCTAGGTTTTCTTTATTCTTTTCTTTTCCATTTTTTTTCTCCATTTTCAAATCCAATTTGAGTTCAAGTTTAAATTCAAACTTTGTGAATAACTTGTCCCCAGTTTGAATTGTATAATTTAATACTATAAGTGTGAAGGATGTTTATTCTGATTTTTATTTTATTTTATGTAGTATTTTTCTTAGTTCTTCCCTTCTCTTAATTCAAACCCAAATTTTAAATTTAGGATTTAAGCTTTCTAGTAATTATTATCTTATTATTATTGACATTATTTTTTTTCATTTAATGCACAAACATATAACTCCAGCATGATGCAATTTTTTTATCATCTGTTTGAATTGATCTCTAAATTTTTGTGTATGTGCTTTTTAATATGTAAATGGGACACATCAAATAATGGAATCACTATATACTCTTTTATACAACTTTGAGTGTTACAGACAGCTGGCTGAGGCTTCGGGGTGGCCGGCCGAACCGTCTGCTCGGGCTGGATTCCTAAAGAAGACCCTGGCGGCGACGGCCCGGGCGTGGTGCTGATGTCTTCCTTCGGAGTGAGGATCCTCCGACCGCGTTGCCGTCCGAGGCTCGGTCGGACTTTGCCGAAGGTGTAGTTGATGCCGAGGGTGCTGCTGCTCCCCCTCCATCAAGGTCCGAGCCTGCAGAATCGATTTACCTTGTAGTGTGCGTATGTTTTCTGCGGCCGCCGAGGCCCAAACACACTATCGTCACGTTTGTAAAGCTGCATTTCTTTTCCTCTTGTTTCGAGTATCTGGACTTATTTGTCGGTAACAGAATTGTTTGTCCGAGCGAGAGTTACTTTTCACGGAAGGTGATGAGTGAGGTATCCGTATCCCGGAGGCGTAGGAGTCCCTCGGCTCGGTCGGCCTTGCCGCTTACGTGTACTCTTACTCGTCCGTAGGATTCTGCTATCGATATAGTCGAGAAGGCCCGAAAAAATCGTTTCGACAGAAGAGTTTTCGAGCGTGAAGACTTGTTCGGTCCGCGGAATCACTTATCCGAGCGTGAGTTACTTATCGCAGAAGGTGATGAGTGAGGTATCCGTATCCCGGAGGCGTAGGAGTCCCTCGGCTCGGTCAGCCTTGGCTGCTTACCTGTACTCCGTCGTTTTCGGGATCCCACTTTCGAAGTAGTCGAAAAGCACGAAAGACATTCTGGCAGAAAGGATCTTTTTCCGAGGAAAATTTTGACGTAGAGGGGGTTCCCCCCTTCTAGCCCCCGAGGGAGGGTCGGGCTTTGCTGAGGCAAGGCTGACCCTTCCTTGATGGTTAGGCTTTGTGTGTGAACGAGGTGTATGAACGACTTGAAAGGGACCGACGAGGTCCAGACCCCACACAGCAAACGACCAGGTGATGGGTATGGTCTGCAGAGCCTGAGCGGGCAGGTGGGTCTGCCTTGCGTAGAATTGACACCCCTGGCAGGTGCGGACAATTCTAGTAGCGTCGGCCACCGCGGTCGGCCAGTAGAAACCTTGTCGGAAGGCGTTTCCAACAAGGGCTCGGGGCGCCGCGTGATGACCTCAAGCCCCCGAGTGTATTTCTTGTAAGAGCTCCTGGCCTTCGGCGATGGATATGCATCGCTGGAGGATGCCTGAGTGGCTGCGGTGGTAGAGCTCCTTGCCGTCCCCAAGCAAGACGAACGACTTGGCGCGCCGCGCCAACCGCCGAGCTTCGGCTCGGTCGAGGGGTAGCTCTCCTCGGTGGACATATTGCAGGTGGGGCTGGGCAAAAAACCCGTAACCCGAAACCCGAACCCGGAATACCCGAACCCGAACCCGAAATACCCGAAACCCGAATTTTGTTCGGGAATTTCGGGTAGCAACTTGCAAAACCCAAATTTATTTTGGGTAATTCGGGTATCACAATCGGGTACCCGAAATACCCGATTTACCCGAACTTTCATGTGTCATGTACTAATGTCATGTTTAATTATTAATTTGTACATCTATAATTATGTGTAAGTGTGTATAACTTGTGATTGTAGATTGCTTGTGTTTTATATGTCTATGTATATCATTATTTAAACTATATTTTTATACTAATTTAATAGGGTGTATGTGTTTTTATGAAGCCAACACAACAATTTGGGTAGTTCGGGAATACCCGAACCCGAACCCGAAATTTCGGGTACCCGAATTTTCGGGTATTGTAATACCCGTTGTAATTTCGGGTATCGATTCTGAAAACCCGAAATTTTAAATACCCGAATTACCCGACCCGAAATTTTCGGGTAACCCGAACGCCCACCCCTAATTGCAGGTACGGGGTCTGCCAGTTTCGATTAGGCGTGACCCCGCTCCGCTCCTCCTCGACGCGCAGTGCCTCACCCTCGGGTGCCGAGGGTGCCTCGGGCCGAGCCGAGGGTGGGCCGAGGGTGCCTCGGGCTGGGCCGAGGGTGCCTCGGGCTGAGCCGAGGCCTTCTCGAGCTCGAGCGCGTCGTCGATCTTGACGGAGGGTTGATGCAGGTCTCGGGAGAAGACGTCCGGGGGAACCGTTGTCCGCCCCGAGGCTATCTTAGCCAGCTCATCCGCAGTCTCGTTGTATCGTCGGGCGATGTGGTTGAGCTCGAGCCCGTAGAACTTATCTTTCAGGCGCCGAACCTCATCGCAGTAGGCTTCCATCTTCGGGTCGCGGCAGTGGGAGTTATTCATGACTTGGTCGATGACGAGCTGCGAGTCACCGCGAGCGTCGAGGCGTCAAACCCCTAGCTCGATGGCGATGCGCAACCCGTTGACCAGAGCCTCGTACTCGACCACATTGTTGGACGCCAGGAAGTGGAGGCGTAGCACGTAGCGTAGGTGCTTCCCGAGGGGCGAGATGAAGAGCAGGCCCGCGCCTGCCCCTGTCCTCATCAGCGACCCGTCGAAAAACATGGTCCAGAGTTCCGGTTGGATCGGAGTTGTTGGGAGATGGGTATCGACCCATTCAGCCACAAAGTCCGCCAAGACTTGGGACTTGATGGCCTTCCGAGGGGCGAACGAGATTGTCTCGCCCATGATTTCCACCACCCACTTTGCAATCCTACCCGAGGCCTCTCGGCACTGGATGATCTCCCCCAAGGGGAAGGATGACACCACAGTTACCGGATGAGACTCGAAGTAGTGTCGCAACTTCCGCCGCGTCAGGATCACTGCGTACAGCAGCTTCTGAATTTGCGGATAGCGGATTTTGGTCTCGGACAATACCTCACTGATGAAGTAGACTGGCCTCTGGACGGGCAATGCATGCCCCTCTTCTCGTCTCTCAACCACGATCGCGGCGCTAACCACCTGAGTGGTAGCGGCGACGTAGATCAAGAGGGCTTCTTGAAAGGGAAATGTGCCCTTGGGCCATTTCTAAGTATTTTGGTGATTTAGTGTCCAACACAAGTGCCTAAGTGTAAAAAGGTGGACAATGTACAGATCAAGGATAAAGGTATGTTTCTCAGACTTAGTACATTGTTTTATGGACTAATGTATTGTGTCTAAGTGCTGGAAACAGGAAAAATCCAATTGAAAATGTCTTGGCTCGAGCAGCCAAGAATCTGCTGAGTCTGGGAGCACCGGACTGTCCGGTGGTGCACCGGACAGTGTCCGGTGCGCCAGGCTGGCTCGAGCGAACTCGTTGCTCTCGGGAATTCATCAACGGCGTACGGCTATAATTCACCGGACTGTCCGGTGAGCCAACGGTCGGCCGGGCCAACGGTCGGCCGCGCGATCTGCGTGGGACACGTGGCCGAGCCAACGGCTAGAAGGGGGCACCGGACTGTCCAGTGCGCCAACGGCTCTCAGGCTGCCAACGGTCGACTGCGCCATATTTGGAAGGAAATCAGGCACCGGACACTGTCCGGTGTGCACCGGACTGTCCGGTGCGCCAGTCGATAGAAGGCAAGATCAGCCTTCCTAGATTGCTCTCAACGGCTCCTTGCTGCCTTGGGGCTATAAAAGGGACCCCTAGGCGCATGGAGGAGAACACTAAGCATTCCTACAACATTCCTAAGCACTAAGACATCGATTCCGCGCCTTTGATTCTTTGCGATAGCAATTAGAGCTCTAGTTGAGTGGTGAACACATTGAGTTGTGTTGTGAGCTCTCGTTGCGACTTGTGTGCGTGGTGTTGCTGTGATTTCTTGTCTTGAGTGTGTTGCTCATCCCTCCCTTGCTCTGTGTTTCTTTGTGAATCTCAAGTGTAAGGGCGAGAGGCTCCAAGTTGTGGAGATTCCTCGCAAACGGGATTGAGAAAAGCAAGCAAAACACCGTGGTATTCAAGTGGGTCTTTGGACCACTTGAGAGGGGTTGATTGCAACCCTCGTCCGTTGGGACGCCACAACGTGGAGTAGGCAAGCGTTGGTCTTGGCCGAACCACGGGATAGCCACCGTGTCATCTCTGTGTTTGATCTCTTGTGGTTATTGTGTTTTGACTCCTCTCTAGCCATTTGGCAATTATTGTGCTAACGATTAACCAAGTTTTGTGGCTTAAGTTTTTAAGTGTTACAGGATCACCTATTCACCCCCCCTCTAGGTGCTCTCAATTGGTATCGGAGCCGTTCTCTTCACAAAGGGACTAACCGCCCGAAGAGATGGATCCTAAGGGGAAGGGTATCGTGATCAACGATAAAGAGAAGGAATCTTTCGTCAACGAGCCGAAGGATGACAAGTCTACCGACTCGGGCTCGGGCCATAGACGGAAAGATGGGAAGAAGAAGAAGACGAGGCGCATCAAGGAGATCGTCTACTACGACGACAGCGATGAGTCTACTTCTTCCCAAAAGGACGACGACCACAACGACTACGAGAGAAGGAAACCGGTTAATTCGAACTTTTCTTTTGACTACTCTCGTATTCCGCAAAGTTCAAATTCACATTTGCTCTCCATTCCTCTCGGCAAGCCTCCACACTTTGATGGGGAGGACTACGGATTTTGGAGCCACAAAATGCGTAGTCACCTATTCTCTCTCCATCCTAGTATATGGGAGATTGTAGAGAGTGGAATGCACTTTGATAGTACGAATAGTCCCATGTTCATTAATGAGCAAATTCATAAGATTGCACAAGCTACTACTGTTCTTCTAGCTTCATTGTGCAGGGATGAATACCACAAAGTAAGCGGCTTGGATAACGCCAAGCAGATCTCATGAGGGGAACGACGTCACCTTGCTCACCAAGATGGAGTTGGTGGAGGGCGAGCTTGGACGGTTCGCGATGATAAGGGGCGAGGAGCCAACCCAAACATACAACCGGCTCAAGACCCTTATCAACAAAATAAGGAGCTACGGAAGCACGCGATGGACGGACCACGACGTCGTCCGACTGATGCTAAGGTCCTTTACCGTTCTTGATCCTCATTTGGTGAATAATATTCGTGAGAATCCTAGGTACACCAAAATGTCGCCCGAAGAAGTCCTTGGAAAATTCGTAAGCGGGCGAATGATGATCAAGGAGGCGAGGTGCGTGGACGACGCATTGAATGGTCCAATCAACGAGCCTCAACCCCTTGCTCTCAAGGCAACAAGAAGCAAGGAGGCGCTACCTAACAAGGTGGCACAAATTGAGGCGGCCGGACTTAATGATGAAGAGATGGCCCTCATCATCAAGAGATTCAAGACGACGCTAAAGGGTCGCAAGGGGCAGCCAAGCAAGACCAAGACAAAGGGGAAGCGCTCATGCTTCAAATGTGGTAAGCTTGGTCATTTTATTGCTAACTGTCCCGACAATGATAGTGATCAGGATCAAGGGAACAAGAGGGAGAAGAAGAAGAACTATAAGAAGGCAAAGGGCGAGGCTCATCTTGGCAAGGAGTGGGATTCGGATTGCTCCTCGTCCGACTTCGACAATGAAGGACTCGCCGCCACCGCCTTCTACAAGTCATCCCTCTTCCCCAACGAACGTCACACATGCCTTATGGCAAGGGAGAAGAAGGTATGTACTCGAGACTCTATTTATGCTTCTTCAAGTGAGGACGAATCTAGTGATGAGGATGAAATAGATTATTCATGTTTATTTAAGGGCCTAGATAGAACCAAGGTAGATAAAATTAATGAATTGATTGATGCCTTGAATGATAAGAATAGGCTTTTAGAAAAACAAGAGGACTTGTTGTATGAAGAACATGACAAATTTGTAGAAGCACAAAAATCTCATGCCTTAGAAGTTAAGAGAAATGAAATGCTTTCTTGTGAATTATCTTCTTGCCATGAGACAATTTCTAGCTTAAGGAACATTAATGATGATTTGAATGCTAAGTTAGAAATAGCTAGTAAATCAACAACTTGTGTAGAAAATGTTGTTACTTGCAATAGATGTAAAGATTTTGATATTGATGCTTGTAGTGAACACATAGCTTCTATTGCAAAGTTAAATGATGAAATGGCTAGTCTTAATGCCCAACTTAAGGCTAGCAAAAGTGATTTTGATAAACTAAAATTTGCTAGGGATGCCTACACGATTGGTAGACACCCCTCAATTAAGGATGGGCTTGGATTCAAGAGGGAAGCCAAGAACTTAACAAGCCATAAGGCTCCCATCTCCGCCAAGGAGAAAGGGAAGGCCCCTATGGCAAGTAGTACTAAAAAGAACCATGCTTTTATGTACAATGATAGAAGACAGTCTCATAGGAGTTGTAATGCTTTTGATTCACATGCCTATGATTCTTATGCTATGTATGCTTCCAGTTCTTCCTATATGCATGGTAGAGATATGCCTAGGAAAAATATTCATCATGTGCCTAGAAAGAATATTGTTCATGTTCCTAGAAAAGTTATGAATGGTCCCTCTACAATTTATCATGCTTTAAATGCTTCCTTTGCTAATTGTAGAAAGGATAGGAAGATAGTTGCTAGGAAATTAGGGGCAAAATGCAAGGGTGATAAAACTTGCATTTGGGTCCCTAAGGAAATTGTGACTAACCTTGTAGGACCTAACAAGAGTTGGGTACCTAAGACCCAAGCCTAAATTTGCCTTGCAGGTTTATGCATCCGGGGGCTCAAGCTGGATTATCGACAGCGGATGCACAAACCATGTGATGGGGGAGAAGAAGATGTTCACCTCTTACATCAAAAATGAGGATTCCCATGATTCAATTATATTCGGTGATGGGAACCAAGGCAAGGTAAAAGGGTTAGGTAAAATTGCGATTTCATCTGAGCACTCTATTTCTAATGTGTTTTTAGTTGAGTCGCTTGGATATAATTTGTTATCTGTTAGTCAATTATGCAAAATGGGATATAATTGTCTATTTACAAATGTAGATGTGTCTGTCTTTAGAAGATGTGATGGTTCACTAGCTTTTAAGGGTGTACTAGACGGCAAACTTTATTTAGTTGATTTTGCAAAAGAAGAGGCCGGTCTAGATGCATGCTTAATGGCTAAGACTTGCATGGGCTGGTTGTGGCATCGCCGCTTAGCACATGTGGGGATGAAGAACCTCCACAAGCTTCTAAAGGGAGAACACGTGATAGGTTTGACTAACGTGCAATTCGAAAAAGATAGACCTTGTGCAGCTTGTCAAGCAGGTAAACAAGTGGGAGGAGCACATCACAGCAAGAATGTGATGACCACTTCAAGACCTCTGGAGCTGCTGCATATGGACCTCTTCGGACTTGTCACCTATCTGAGCATAGGAGGAAGTAAGTATGGTCTAGTTATTGTTGATGACTTTTCCCGCTTCACTTGGGTGTTCTTTTTGCAGGATAAGTCTGAAACCCAAGGGACCCTCAAGCGCTTCCTAAGGAGAGCTCAAAATGAGTTTGAGCTCAAGGTGAAGAAGATAAGATGCGACAATGGGTCCGAATTCAAGAATCTTCAAGTGGAGGAAATCCTTGAGGAGGAGGGGATCAAGCACGAGTTCTCCGCTCCCTACACACCTCAGCAAAATGGTGTGGTAGAGAGGAAGAACAGGACGCTCATAGATATGGCGAGGACTATGCTTGGAGAGTTCAAGACCCCCGAGCGCTTTTGGTCGGAAGCCGTGAACACGGCTTGCCACGCCATCAATAGGGTCTACCTTCACCGCCTCCTCAAGAAGACTTCTTACGAGCTGCTAACTGGTAACAAACCCAATGTGTCTTATTTTCGTGTATTTGGGAGCAAGTTTTATATTCTTGTGAAGAAAGGTAGAACCTCTAAATTTGCTCCCAAAGCTGTAGAAGGGTTTTTATTAGGTTATGATTCAAATACAAAGGCGTATAGGGTCTTCAACAAATCATCAGGTTTGGTTGAAGTCTCTAGCGACGTTGTATTTGATGAGACTAATGGCTCTCCAAGAGAGCAAGTTGTTGATCTTGATGATGTAGATGAAGAAGACGTTCCAACGGCCACGATACGCACCATGGCGATTGGAGATGTACGGCCTCAGGAACATTTGGAGCAAGATCAACCGTCTTCCTCAACTATGGTGCGTCCCCCAACCCAAGATGACGAACATGTACCTCAAGTGGAGGCGCATGATCAAGGGGGTGCACAGGATGATCAAGTTGAAGAGGAAGAAGCACCTCAGGCACCTCCAACCCAAGTTCGAGCGACGATCCAAAGGGATCATCCCGTCGACCAAATATTGGGTGATATTAGCAAGGGAGTAACTACTCGTTCAAGATTAGTTAATTTTTGTGAGCATTACTCTTTTGTCTCTTCTATTGAGCCTTTCAGGGTAGAAGAGGCCTTGCTAGATCCGGACTGGGTGTTGGCCATGCAGGAGGAACTCAACAACTTCAAGCGCAATGAAGTTTGGACACTGGTGCCTCGTCCCAAGCAAAATGTTGTGGGAACCAAGTGGGTGTTCCGCAACAAACAGGATGAGCACGGGGTGGTGATAAGGAACAAGGTTCGACTTGTGGCAAAAGGTTATGCCCAAGTCGCAGGTTTGGACTTTGAGGAGACTTTTGCTCCTGTGGCTAGGCTAGAATCAATTCGTATCTTGCTAGCATATGCCGTCACCATTCTTTCAGGTTGTACCAAATGGATGTGAAGAGCGCTTTCCTCAACGAGCCGATCAAGGAGGAGGTGTACGTGGAGCAACCCCCTGGCTTTGAGGATGAACGGTACCCCGACCACGTGTGTAAGCTCTCTAAGGCGCTCTATGGACTTAAGCAAGCCCCAAGAGCATGGTATGAATGCCTTAGAGACTTTTTAATTGCTAATGCTTTCAAGGTTGGGAAAGCCGATCCAACTCTTTTTACTAAGACTTGCGATGGTGATCTTTTTGTGTGCCAAATTTATGTCGATGACATAATATTTGGTTCTACTAATCAAAAGTCTTGTGAAGAGTTTAGCAGGGTTATGACGCAGAAATTCGAGATGTCGATGATGGGCGAGTTGAACTACTTCCTTGGGTTCCAAGTGAAGCAACTCAAGGACGGCACTTTCATCTCCCAAACGAAGTACACGCAAGATTTGCTAAAGAGGTTTGGGATGAAGGACGCCAAGCCCGCAAAGACGCCGATGGGAACTGACGGACACACCGACCTCAACAAAGGTGGAAAGTCCGTTGATCAAAAAGCATACCGGTCCATGATAGGTTCTTTGCTTTACTTATGTGCTAGTAGACCGGATATTATGCTTAGCGTATGCATGTGTGCTAGATTTCAATCCGATCCTAAGGAGTGTCACTTAGTGGCTGTGAAGCGAATTCTTCGATATTTAGTCGCTACGCCTTGCTTCGGGATCTGGTATCCAAAGGGGTCTAACTTTGACTTGATTGGGTACTCAGATTCTGACTATGCTGGATGTAAGGTTGATAGGAAGAGTACATCGGGGACGTGCCAATTCTTAGGAAGGTCCCTGGTGTCATGGAACTCTAAGAAACAAACTTCTGTTGCCCTATCCACCGCTGAGGCCGAGTACGTTGCCGCAGGACAGTGTTGTGCGCAACTACTTTGGATGAGGCAAACCCTCCGGGACTTTGGCTACAATCTGAGCAAAGTCCCACTCCTATGTGACAATGAGAGAGCTATCCGAATAGCGGAGAATCCTGTTGAGCACAGCCGCACAAAGCACATTGACATCCGGCATCACTTTTTGAGAGACCACCAGCAAAAGGGAGATATCGAAGTGTTTCATGTTAGCACCGAGAACCAGCTAGCCGATATCTTTACTAAGCCTTTAGATGAAAAGACCTTTTGCAGGCTGCGTAGTGAGCTAAATGTCTTAGATTCGCGAAACTTGGATTGAATTGTAGCATACATATGTTTATGCCTTTGATCATGTTCATTCTGCATTTTGTTGCTTATTGTGGTGCTCAAGTTGTACAAACACTCCCTGGACCTCACAAGTCCTTTTTGCAAGTGATGCACATATTTAGGGGGAGCTGTGCTACAACTTGACCCTTTGAGACTAACCATATGCATGAGTTTGCTTGTTTTAGTCTCGAAGGAGGTTTGAAAGGGAAAAGGTGGACTTGGACCATGAAAGACTTCCACTGCACTCCGATGAGAGGGTAACTTATTCCAAGTTCATCTCATATACTCTTATTGCCTTTGTGTTCTTATTTGAAGATTTTGGTGAGGCAATGGGGTTAAAGGGCCAAGATTGATCCCGTTTTGGTGCTTGATGCCAAAGGGGGAGAAAATAAAGGCCAAAGCGATAAATGGATCAGCTACCACTTGAGAGATTTTGAAAATAGTAGAATAGAGCTTTTGGTTTGTCAAAACTCTTTTATTGTCTCTCTTGTCAAAAGTTGGCTTCTTGTGGGGGAGAAGTATTGATTATGGGAAAAAGGGGAGTTTTTGAAATCTTGAATCAATTTCTCTTGGAATGACTCTCTTTATGTCTTAACATGTGTGTTTGACTTAGAGATAGAAATTTGAGTTTGATTTGCAAAAACAAACCAAGTGGTGGCAAAGAGTGATCCATATATGTCAAATTCGAATCAAAACAATTTGAGTTCTTATTTGAATTGATTTTGTACTTGTTCTACTTGCTTTATGTTGTGTTGGCATAAATCACCAAAAAGGGGGAGATTGAAAGGGAAATGTGCCCTTGGGCCATTTCTAAGTATTTTGGTGATTTAGTGTCCAACACAAGTGCCTAAGTGTAAAAAGGTGGACAATGTACAAATCAAGGATAAAGGTATGTTTCTCAGACTTAGTACATTGTTTTATGGACTAATGTATTGTGTCTAAGTGCTGGAAATAGGAAAAATCCAATTGAAAATGTCTTGGCTCGAGCAGCCAAGAATCTGCTGAGTCTGGGAGCACCGGACTGTCCGGTGGTGCACCGGACAGTGTCCGGTGCGCCAGGCTGGCTCGAGCGAACTCGTTGCTCTCGGGAATTCATCAACGGCGTACGACTATAATTCACCGGACTGTCCGGTGAGCCAACGGTCGGCCGGGCCAACGGTCGGTCGCGCGATCTGCGCGGGACACGTGGCCGAGCCAACGGCTAGAAGGGGGCACCGGACTGTCCGGTGCGCCAACGGCTCTCAGGCTGCCAACGGTCGACTGCGCCATATTTGGAAGGAAATCAGGCACCGAACACTGTCCGGTGTGCACCGGACTGTCCGGTGCGCCAGTCGATAGAAGGCAAGATCAGCCTTCCTAGATTGCTCTCAACGGCTCCTTGCTACCTTGGGGCTATAAAAGGGACCCCTAGGCGCATGGAGGAGAACACTAAGCATTCCTACAACATTCCTAAGCACTAAGACATCGATTCCGCGCCTTTGATTCTTTGCGATAGCAATTAGAGCTCTAGTTGAGTGGTGAACTCATTGAGTTGTGTTGTGAGCTCTCATTGCGACTTGTGTGCGTGGTGTTGCTGTGATTTCTTGTCTTGAGTGTGTTGCTCATCCCTCCCTTGCTCTGTGTTTCTTTGTGAATCTCAAGTGTAAGGGCGAGAGGCTCCAAGTTGTGGAGATTCCTCGCAAACGGGATTGAGAAAAGCAAGCAAAACACCGTGGTATTCAAGTGGGTCTTTGGACCGCTTGAGAGGGGTTGATTGCAACCCTCGTCCGTTGGGACGCCACAACGTGGAGTAGGCAAGCGTTGGTCTTGGCCGAACCACGGGATAACCACCGTGTCATCTCTGTGTTTGATCTCTTGTGGTTATTGTGTTTTGACTCTTCTCTAGCCATTTGGCAATTATTGTGCTAACGATTAACCAAGTTTTGTGGCTTAAGTTTTTAAGTGTTACAGGATCACCTATTCACCCCCCTCTAGGTGCTCTCACTTCTCCGGCGGCGGGAGGCACCAAGATGGGCGCGTTCGTGAGGAGCGCCTTCAGGTTCTCGAGGGCTTCCTCGGCCTCAGGGGTCCAAGTGAAGCACTCGGCCTTCCTTAAGAGGCGGTACAGAGGCAGGCCTCTTTCACCGAGGCGCGAGATTAAACGGCTCAGAGCCGCAAGGCATCCCGTGACCCTCTGTATGCCTTTCAAGTCCTTGATGGGCCCCATGTTGGTGATGGCCGCGATTTTCTCCGGGTTGGCCTCGATGCCCCGCTCGGAGATGATGAACCCCAAGAGCATGCCTCGGGGGACCCCGAAGACGCACTTCTCAGGATTGAGCTTTATGCCTTTCGCCTTGAGACACCGGAATGTCGTTTCAAGGTCGGAAAGGAGGTCGGAGGCTTTCCTCGTCTTGACTACGATGTCATCGACGTAGGCCTCGACCGTTCGACCAATGTGTTCGCCGAACACGTGGTTCATGCACCGTTGGTACGTTGCACCCGCATTCCTCAAACCAAACGGTATGGTAACATAGCAGTACATGCCAAAAGGTGTGATGAAAGAAGTCGCGAGCTGGTCGGACTCTTTCATCCTGATTTGGTGATACCCTGAGTAGGCATCGAGGAAAGACAAGGTTTCACACCCAGTAGTGGAATCCACGATTTGATCGATGCGAGGCAGAGGGTAGGGAACTTTTGGACATGCTTTGTTTAGACCAGTGTAGTCTACACACATCCGCCATTTCCCTCCTTTCTTTCTCACAAGCACAGGGTTGGCAAGCCATTCGGGATGGAATACCTCTTTGATGAACCCTGCTGCCATTAGCTTGTGGATCTTCTCGCTTATGGCTCTGTGCTTTTCTTCGTCGAATCGGCGCAGAGGCTGCTTCACGGGTCGGGCTCCAGCTCGGATATCCAGCGAGTGCTCGGCGACATCCCTCGGTATGTCGGGCATGTCCGAGGGACTCCACGCGAAAACGTTGGCGTTTGCATGGAGAAAGTCGACGAGCACTGCTTCCTATTTGGGGTCGAGCTCGGAGCCGATCCGGATCTGCTTGGAGGCGTCGTCGCTGGGGTCGAGAGGGACGGACTTAACCGTCTCCGCTGGCTCGAAGTTGCCGGCATGGCGCTTCACGTCTGGCGCCTCCTTGGAGAGGCTCTCCAGGTCGGCGATGAGGGCCTCGGATTCGGCGAGGGCCACGGTACTCCACGCACTCCACATCGCATTCGTACGCGTGTCGGTACGTGGGGCCAACGGTGATGACCCCGTTGGGGCCCGACATCTTGAGCTTGAGGTAGGTGTAGTTGGGGACGACCATGAACTTGGCGTAGCATGGCCTCCCCAACACCGCATGGTAGGTTCCTCGGAACCCGACCACCTCGAACGTGAGGGTTTCCCTTCGGAAGTTGGAGGGAGTCCCGAAGCAGACAGGTAGATCGAGTTGTCCGAGGGGCTAGACGCGCTTCCCAGGAATGATCCCGTGAAAAGGCGCAGCGCCTGCCCGGATCGAGGACATATCGATCCGCAGGAGCCCGAGGGTCTCGGCATAGATGATGTTGAGGCTGCTGCCTCCGTCCATGAGGACCTTGGTGAGCCTGACGTTGCCGATGACAGGGTCGACAACGAGCGGGTATTTCCCCGGGCTCGGCACGCGGTCGGGGTGGTTGCCCTGGTCGAAGGTGATGGGCTTGTCGGACCAGTCTAGGTAGACTGGCGCCGCCACCTTTACTGAGCAGACCTCCCGATGCTCTTGCTTGCGGTGCCGAGCCGAGGCGTTCGCCACTTGCCCACCGTAGATCATGAAGCAGTCGCGGACCTCGGGGAACTCTCCTGCCTGGTGATCTTCCTTCTTATCATCGTCGCGGGCCCTGCCACCCTCCACAGGTGGCCCGACCTTGTGAAAGTGGCGCCGAAGCATGGCACACTCCTCAAGGGTGTGCTTGACGGGCCCCTTGATGATAGGGGCATGGCTCCTTGAGCATTTTGTCGAAGAGGTTGGCACCTCCGGGAGGTTTCCGAGGGTTCTTGTACTCGGCGGCGGCGACAAGGTCCGAGTCGGCGGCGTCACGTTTCGCTTGCGACTTCTTCTTGCCTTTCTTCTTGGTGCCGCGCTGAGTTGACGCCTCGGGGACATCTTCCGGTGGGCGGCCTTGGGGCTGCTTATCCTTCCAGAAGATGGCCTCAACCGCCTCCTGGCCAGAGGCGAACTTGGTGGCGATGTCCATCAGCTCGCTCGCCCTGGCGGGGGTCTTGCGGCCCAGCTTGCTCACCAGGTCGCGGCAGGTGGTGCCGGCGAGGAACGCGCCGATGACATCCGAGTCGGTGACGTTGGGCAGCTCGGTGCGCTGCTTCGAGAATCACCGGATGTAGTCCCAAAGAGACTCTCTCGGCTGCTGGCGACAGCTTCGGAGATCCCAGGAGTTCCCAGGGCGCATGTACGTGCCCTGGAAGTTGCTGGCGAAGGCTTGGATCAGGTCGTCCCAGTTGGAGATCTGCCCCGGAGGCAAATGCTCCAGCCAGGCTCGAGCGGTGTCGGAGAGGAACAGGGGGAGGTTGCTGATGATGAGGTTGTCATCGTCCGTTCCACCCAGGTGGCAGGCCAGCCGGTAGTCCGCGAGCCACAGTTCCGGTCTCGTCTCCCCCGAGTACTTTGTGATAGTAGTCGGGGTTCGGAACCGGGTCGGGAACGGCGCCCGTCGTATGGCCCAGCTGAAAGCCTGCGGACCGGGTGGTTCGAGCGAGGGACTCCGATCCTCCCCGCTGTCGTAGCGTCCCCCACGCCTGGGGTGGTAGCCTCGGCGCGCCTTGTCGTCGAGGTGGGCTCGACGGTTGCGGTGATGGTGCTCGTTGCCGAGGCGACCTGGGGCCGCAGGCGCTGTGTTGCGCGTGCGCCCGGTGTGGACCGAGGCTTCCCGCATGAATCGAGAAGTCGTGGCGCGATGTTCCGAGGGGTGCCCCTGCCTTCGGGAGGCAGAGCTTTGGCCCGTCGGACCGCGGCATCCTCCAGGAGATTCTTGAGCTCTCCCTGGATACGCCGCCCCTCGGTGGTTGATGGCTCCGGCATCACGCGGAGAAGTATTGCCGCTACAGCCAGGTTCTGGCTGACCCCACTGGAAGCCGGTGGCGGCCTTGCCCTAACATTGTCGGCGATGCGGTGCTGGATGCCCTGGGGTAGATGACGCGCTTCTCCGGCCAGAGGTTGGCCCGCCCATTCCTGCTTGTTGTCCCGGCGGAACGGCTCAAGCGTTCCTGCTCCCTCGTCGAGCCTGGCCTGCATCTCGCGGATTTGCTCGAGCTGTGAGTCATGACCCCCCGCCGGGACGGGGATCACAGCTATCTCCCGAAGGATGTCAACGCGAGGCGCAGGCCTAGGGGGATCACCGTTTTCCAGTATACCAAGATGGTTGCCTTCGCCGGGACCCCCTAGATCGACGTGGAAACATTCACGACTTGGGCCGCAGTCCTCGTCGTTGAAGCTGCGGCTACCGTCGGAACAATCGGAGAGGCAGTAGTCGCATGCGGTCATGAAGTCCCACATGGCACTGGGGTTGCCAAGTCCGGATAAATCCCAACAAAAGTCGGGCTCGTCATCTTCCTCGGAACCCAAAGGCCCGTAGGTCGAGACGGCCGTCAGCCGGTCCCAGGGTGACCGCATACGATACCCCAGAGGGTTTGGACTCGCCTCTATGAGAGCGTCCACTGAAGCGAAGTCGCTTGGTGGGTCGAGGCTGAATTCGAAAGGCACGAGATGGGAGTCGGTCGGTACCTCTTGGTCGACGGGCGGTGACGAAATCATGTCAGGGGCAGACTGCACCGTCATCTCAGGTACGAGGGTGACGCCCAGCAAGTCTTTTACGAGCGTGCTGGCGTCGTTCGTTTACTTGGAGTTGGCGTGTTGCGGGGAAACGGCGCTCGTCTTCGTCTCAGACGCGAAGTCGATGCCCGACGTGTCCCCCGTTGGGGCGCCGGTGCCATCGACTCGCTCGACAGCCGACGAGGTGCCGCCTCCTGCTTGGCCTTGGTTACCCTGCCTCCTCCTCCATCGGCGGGGGAGGCGACGGGACAGACCCGAAAGTCGTTCTTCCGCCACGTGGGGAAGACGTCGTCGATTCCGCCGCCGGCGGGCGGGTTGTCGGCCGCCATTGTCGCTGTCACGCGGCGGAGGAAGGAGTATCATGTCGTAGCTGCTGTCGAGGGACATGAACTCAAGACTCCCGAAACGGAGCACCGTCCCGGGTTAGAAAGGTTGCTGGAGACTGCCCATCTGGAGCTTGACGGGAAGTTGTTCGTCAACACGCAGCAGGCCCCTACCTGGCGCGCCAACTGTCGGCGTTTCAACCCTGGGGGGTCCATGGACCGACGAGTAAATTTTCGCCGCGTGCCCCAGCCTAGATGGGTCGGCACGAGACGGAGCGCGAAGGGGGAGACAGGCGTGAAAAGGGGAAACCCATGGCCTTCGTGTTTGTCCCACGCCCAGGTCGGGTGCGCTTGCAGTAGGGGGTTACAAGCGTCCACGCGGGAGGGAGCGAGAGGCTTACGCGAGCGCCGTCCCGTCCTTCCCCGCGCGGCCAACCTTCTCTAAGAGGGCCCTGTACCTTCCTTTTATAGGCGTAAGGAGAGGATCCAGGTGTACAATGGGAGGTGTAGCAGTGTGCTAACGTGTCTAGCGGAGAAGAGCTAGTGCCCTAAGTACATGCCGTCGTGGCAACCGGAGAGGTTTTGGCACACAGTTCATGTGGTGTCGTGGCCGTCGGAGGAGCGCTGGAGCCTAGCGGAAGGACAGCTGTCGGGGCTGTCGAGTCCTTGCTGATGTCTCCTTGCTTCCGTAAGGGGGCTGAGAGCCGCCGCCGTCATGGAGCATGCGGGGCGCCATCATTACTTGTTTACCGGGGCGAGCCAGATGGGACGCCGGTCTTGTTCCCCGTAGCCTGAGTTGGCTTGGGGTAGGGTAATGATGGCGCCTCCTGTGACTTGGTCGGTCCGAGCCCTGGGTTGGGCGAGGTGGAGGCTCCTCCGAGGTCGAGGTCGAGTCTGTCTTCCAAGGCCGAGGTCGAGTCCGAGCCCCTGGGTCGGGCGAGGCGGAGACCGTCGGCTGAGGCCAGGGCTGAGTCCGAGCCCTGGGGTCGGGCGAGGCGGAGTTCGTCGTATCCCGGGGCCGAGCCCGAGTCCGAGCCCTGGGGTCGGGCGAGGCGGAGTTCATCGTCTTCCGGGGCCGAGCCCGAGTCCGAGCCTGGGGTCGGGCGATGCGGAGTTCGTCGTCTTCCGGGGCTGAGCCCGAGTCCGAGCCCTGGGGTCAGGCGATGCGGAGTTCGTCGTCTTCCGGGGCTGAGCCCGAGTCCGAGCCCTGGGGTCGGGCGATGTGGAGTTCGTCATCTTCCGAGGCTGAGCCCGAGTCCGAGCCCTGGGGTCGGGCGATGCGGAGTTTCCTATGGCGCCCGAGGCCGGACCTGGCTGCTGTCAGCCTCACTCTGTCGAGTGGCACAGTAGTCGGAGCGGCGCAGGCGACACTGTCCTCTTGTCAGGCCGGTCAGTGGAGCGGCGAAGTGACTGCGGTCACTTCGGCTCTGTCGACTGAAGGGCGCGCGTCAGGATAAGGTGTCAGGCCACCTTTGCATTAAATGCTCCTGCGATACGGTCGGTCGGTGTGGCGACTTGGCCAAGGTTGCTTCTTGGCGAAGACTGGGCCTCGGGTGAACCGAAGGTGTGTCCGTTGCTGGAGGGGGTCCTCAGGCGAGATGTAAATCCTCCGGGGTTGGCTGCCCCTGCCGAGGCTGGGCTCGGGCGAGGCGAGATCGTGTCCCTTGGGTGGATCGAGCCTTGACTTGATCGCACCCATCAGGCCTTTGCAGCTTTGTGCTGATGGGGGTTACCAGCTGAGATTAGGAGTCTTGGGGGTACCCCTAATTATGGTCCCCGACACTTATCTACTACTACTCATTGTGCAAGTGTAGCAGTTGGGCTTGGGGAGAGATGTAGTAGATGTTTTTCCTGCCATAGATGTAGACATAAACACACATGTGGTGTAGCAGTAGCTACTGCTCACATTTCCCTGAGAGGTGGGTTCGAATCCCCTTGGGGTCATTTGTGTTTTTAAATTTTAGCTAGCCGTGGTTGTACGTGTGTCACACCCGGTTACATCATCTGAATCATTGTATCTTTAACAAGTATCACATCAAAGTAAAGCGGAATTTAAATAACAGGGGCAATCTCCCATAGGAAGATGATCGGCGTATCGTTAGACTTAGAATTCATCGTCGTCAATATCTCCATCAAAGTCTCCAGCATCACCCTCTGATCAAAATATTAGCAAGGGTGAGCTCACTTATGGTCGGGGCTCAGCAAGTGGGGGAAAATTAGTGCTGGTATAACAAGGTGAGGCTAAGGTTGAGCAGTAAGCATTTTAGTTGGTCAACATTTTAGTAACAACACCTGTCTTACTAATAAGTGTGAATCCCAAGTATCCCAATTAAACAAAGGAATATGAGTATAACAAAAACACTTAAGTGAAACCACTTAAGCGAACAATTGGCAGATCATCGGATCTTAGTTTATTTCCATCTTCAAGTTCAATTATCATGTGAGGAGTCCAGGTCGCTCTTAACCGGGAGCACGACTGATATATCAGTTTTACACTCTGCAGAGGTGGTACAACTTTACCCACAAGCCATGTATCCCATCTAGCCCAGGTTGATCGGACCCTTAAACACTACCGAGGTGAATGTCTAGGGATCCATTATGAGGCTTTCACAATATACACTTAATACGTAGCAACCCGCTAAGGTTTCTAAAGCCGATGGTGGTGACCCCCTGGGTGAGGTACCTTAGCCAAGACTACGTCCCCATGATAACGTGGGCTGCAAACACCACCGCTCCCCCTCTTGCCCATATTTTAGGTAAGGTTGCCAGGCACTAATCATATAAAGCTAATTACCAAAGCAAGAGCCATGATAGCACTCGTGGTTGCACTGTTATCCTGGGTGGTCACTCCATGTTCCAATTAATATGAAATAATGTTGTTTTAACCATCGGGTTAATATCATAATTGCCAATTTCATTATCGGAACATTAATATCAATTAATGAGTGACATAAAAGTTATTAAGTGGAGCGGTAGCACAAGTTTGCAAAGCTTAATAATTTCCCCAGGGTAAACAAGGAATACAATTGGTAAATCTAGGAAATCCTTAATTAGGTAAAACCCATCAAATTATGCAGTATATTAAAAAGTAAACATTATTTTATGCAATGATTGGGTACAAAAAGAATATGCAGAGGGAGAATCCACTTGCCTTGCTCAAAAGCGTCCTGCGGATCGTCCTCGAACGTATTCAAATCCTCTACCATAAAGTTAGCTTCTAATATCGATTCGCATATCGTACATACAAAAGAAATCATTCACCAATAAATAAACATGCACCATTACATTCACATTAGCACATCGCACTTAATACACACATAAATACGTCTTAGCGCGTAAATGCTTATTAATTCATTTATGACTATTATTGCGAGTCATAAATGGTGAATTTATGAGTGGGTGCTATAAATACAGTTTTAACTAGTATTAATATGTTTTAACATCATCAATGAAAATAAATGGTAGTTATCATCTTTAATACTAATAAATAGATTAATAGATTTTATCCTTTTTATTTCTAACTTGAATTATTGAGTATAGCTTAAAAATGAATTTATTAATATTAATATTCTAAAAATCCCTATAAATTACTAATTGGACTTTTTATCACACAAGCGGGGTTATTTTGACCTAAACAAGTATTTTGCTTACTCTAAAAATTTAAGTGCTATACTCGCGAACATGTTTATTTGGCTAGTAAAAATCTACTTTCCATATTACTAGTGGTATTTTCTCCTTTCTTTCTAAAAAGAAAATATTAATAATATAATCGGATATAAATCATCTAAAATATTATAATGTTTATATGACATGAATTCTATACTATTTTCTAAATCCATTAAAATGAACCTATGACTATAATTCTCCAAATAGTTTCTAAAATTCATTATGACCAAATTTTAACTACAAAATTTCCTATCTAGTGTTTTTATCACCAACGTGTGACTACTCAATTTTCGTCATATTTCTCTCTAATCCAAAAATCATCGCATCGACTAACATGAACAATCATGGTGCACTAATAACCGCATATATCTACCAAAAGTTCCATAGCGCATATACATATGTATTTCGGATCACACATGTTCATATTACAACAAAATAAACATACAATTCATGAATTGAATCAAAAGAATTTCGAAAATACACAAATTAATTTGGGGTTGTCTTCCACCTTGGGTTCTCGCTTGCGCAAGGAAATGGAGATGGCTCGGTAGGGAGGTCGGTCGAGCAAGAGAAGCGGGCAGGGGTCCTCGACGTTGGACGGGCTCTAGCGGGGCGAGCTCCGGTGAAATCCGGTGACGACGGCAAGCGAGGAGAGCAAGAGAGAGGGGCGAGCTCGGGTAGGGGAGGAAGGGAGAGAGGAGGAGCTCGGTTTTATAGGGGGCAGGGGGTAGAGAGAAGGTCGGCCGGGGGAATGGAGAGGGGCGGTCGTCGTCTTCAATGACCATCGATGGCGGTAATGGGGGAAAGAAGAAACAGATGCCTTGAACTCCATAATGCAGGGAGAATAACGGTCGCGCGAGACTTCGGTTGGTGGCTGCGCAGGGCATGGCGCTTGGTGTTGCGCGCGCGTCGGTTCCTGGCGCGGCGGCTCGGTGGCTTGGTCGGGCGCGGTCGCGACGGCTGCAGGCGCGGGCGGGGCTGCTCAGGGAAGGGCGGCTCGACCGCGGTTGCTGCGCGAGGCCGGGGCCGGTCGGGGTCGCGGCCTGGTGCGTGGAAGCAGGCGCAGCTTGGTTGCAGGTCGCGGGCAGGGCGGCATCCGGTCAGCTTCCTGGCTGCTTGCGCAAGAAAGAGCAAAAGGGAAGAGAGAGAATAGGGGAGGGAGAGGGAAACAGCAGGGGCGACGGCGGCTTGGAAAGAATGCAGGGACGCGCGCGGCTGGCTCTGGGAGATGGGCCTTAGTGGGCCGTTTAGGTTAGGGTTAGGTCTTTTGTTTTTTTGTTTTAAATTTCGAAATGCATTTTTAAAGAGCTCAAAAATTCATAAAAACTCACCAAAACTATTTATAAATAAAATATTTATTTTTAGACTAATAATTATTATATTATTTAATTTATTATATTAATTACTAGAATTTTCCTTTAAGAAGAATTGCTATAAAACATCCGATAATCAATCATGCGCACATAAAAATGATTCAAAATGCAAATAAATAATTAAAAACTTAAAAATTATTACCCTATTTAACATAATAACCAAATTTATTATTTGTAGTTGATGGCTTTTATGGTGTTACAAACCTACCCCTCTTAAAAGAATCTCGTCCTCGAGATTAAGAAACTTCCGAGAATAACTAGGGGAATTCTGCTCTGAGTTCATCTTCTCTTTCCTAAGTGGTCTCATCTTCCGAATGATGACTCCACTGAACTTTGCACATGTTAATAACTTTACTCCGTGTAATTCTGTGAGATGTTTCCAGAATTTTGACAGGGTACTCCGAATAAGTCAAATCCTCATTGACATTCAGTTCCTCCATGGGTAACTGTTCCTCCGGTACTCTTAAGCACTTCTTGAGTTGTGACACGTGAAATACGTCATGCACGTCCGATAAACTATCGGGTAGCTCTAACTGGTAGGATACTTCACCTTTTCTTTCCAAAATCTTGAATGGGCTGATATAGTGAGGAGATAATTTTCCTTTAACCTTAAACCTTTTCATTCCTCTCATCAGTGAAACTTTAAGGTAGACAAAGTCTCCTACTTCGAACATCAACTCTCTTCTTCTATTATCAGCATAGCTTTTCTGTCTTGACTGTGCTGTCTTCAAATTTTCTCTGATAATCTGCACTTGCTTTTTCGCCTCTTGGAGAATTTCTGGACCAAATACTTGGCTTTCTCCAGTCTGATTCCAATAAAGCAGTGTTCTACACTTTCGTCCATAAAGTGCTTCAAATGGTGCCATTTTTAGACTTGCATGATAACTGTTGTTTTATGAGAATTCTGTATAAGGCAAACTTTTATCCCAGCTTCTACCATGCTTTAGAGCGCAAGCTCTTAGCATATCTTCCAACACTTGGTTTGTTCTTTCCGTTTGCCCATCCGTTTGCGAATGATAAGCTGAACTAAAGTTTAGCTTGGTATCCATGGACTCATGTAGTCTTTTCCAAAAGCGCGAGATAAACTGGGTTCCTCAATCTGATACGATCTTCTTCGGTACTCCATGCAGACAAACAATCCTCGACATGTATAACTCTGCTAACTGGGCTCCTGAGTAAGTTGTCTTCACATGTATAAAGTGTGCCACTTTAGTCAACCTGTCTACTATGACCCATATTGAATCATAGCCATCCCGAGTACGGGGTAGTCCAACTATGAAATCCATACCGATTTCTTCTCATTTCCATTCAGGTACCTTGAGATGTTGTAGTAATCCTGTTGGTCTTTGGTGTTCGGCTTTAACTCGCTGACACACATCACATAATGCAACATGAGTAGCAACATCTCTTTTCAAACCGTACCACCAATACTTTTCCTTAAGATCCTGGTACATCTTTGTACTACCAGGGTGAATAGAGTAAGCTGAATCATGAGCTTCTCTCAAAATAAGTTGACGCAGGTGTTCGATTTCTGGTACGCAGATTCTCTTCTTAAACCATACTGTGCCTTGATCATCTTCCGTGAAATCTGGGGCTTTTCTCAAACCAATCAAAGTTTTAATTTCCTTAATTTTCTCATTGGACTCTTGTCCTTTACGAATCTCTTCTTCCAAGGTAGATTCAACTTCCATAATCGTTGCTTCTACATTATTGAGCATACCAAGGTTGAGTTGTTCCATTTCCCAGCACAATTCCTGTGACATCAAATGAGTAGTGATGTTGTTCACTTGACCCTTACGGCTCAAAGCATCAGCCACTACATTTGCTTTTCCTGGGCGATATTGTATTTCCAAATCATAGTCCTTAATCAACTCAAGCCATCTTCTCTGTCTTAGGTTGAGTTCTTTCTGAGTGAATAAGTATTTCAAGCTTTTGTGATCCGTGAAGATCTTGCACTTGTTTCCAATCATATAGTGCCTCCAAATCTTCAAAGCATGCACTACAGCAGCTAGTTCCAGATCATGCGTAGGATAATTCTTCTCATGCTTTCTCAACTGCCTTGAGGCATAAGCTATCACTTTTCCTTCTTGCATTAGCACACATCCAAGTCCAAGGTGTGATGCATCGCAATACACATCAAATCCCTTGTGGATGTCTGGCATTACCAATATTGGTGCAGTGGTTAACCTTTTCTTGAGTTCTTCAAAACAATTCTGACAAGCTTCATCCCACTTGAACTCTTTACCTTTCTCCAGTAGAGAGGTAAGAGGTTTCACTAACTTGGAAAAACCTTCAACAAATCTTCTGTAGTATCCTGCCAATCCAAGAAAACTTCTGATCTTGGACGCATCCTTTGGTTGCTTCCAATTTAATATTTCGCTTATCTTTCCAGGGTCCACTTTAATTCCACCATCAGTAACAATGTGTCCTAAGAAAGCAACTTCCTTCAACCAAAAATCACACTTCGATAACTTTGCGTATAGTTGGTTGTCACGAAGCTTTTGTAGGACTAGCCTTAGATGATCTTCATGTGTTTCTTCATTCGGAGAATATATCAGTATGTCGTCAATGAATACGACCACAAACTGATCCAGATATTCCATGAATACTTTATTCATCAAGTTCAAAAAGTATGTTGGTGCATTAGTCAGTCCGAACGACATGACCAAAAACTCATATAATCCATATCTCGTAGTAAAGGCTGTCTTGGGTACATCTTCTGCTCGAATCTTTAACTGATGATATCCCGATCTTAGATCTATCTTCGAGAATATCTTAGCTCCCTTCATCTGATCAAATAAATCTTCAATTCGAGGTAGTGGGTATTTATTCTTGATGGTTACTTCATTCAAACTTCTATAATCAACGCACATTCTCTTCGAACCATCCTTCTTGTTCACAAATAGCACTGGGGCTCCCCAAGGGGATGAACTTGGGCGAATGAAACCTTTTTCTAGTAATTCTTCTATTTGTTTCTTCAGTTCTACTAAATCCTTGACATCCATTCTATAAGGTCTTTTTGAGATAGGTGCGGTTCTGGGTAATAATTTGTCACACCCGGTTTTAGAAGGCAAACCGAATGCGAACCATGTACGTGCCAGGATCAGCAATTCACGTACACAGCAGTTACATAACATGGACATCATCACACAATGTTCAAATAGTATTAAAAAGGGAAATAGTAGTCGATTACATCATATGTCTGAGACGTCCACATAGTCTTTACAAATAATCAAAGTGCGGAAAAGAAACGTAGATAAACGCGATCTTCACATGCAGCCGACTGGGGGTTGCCGCTAACCCACGCCTAGAACTCGTCGTAGTCTTGGAACTCCTGGAAGTCTCCTTCCACGGCTTCGCCTTCTCCTAAGCAGGGGTTGCAATGCTGACAACCTGGGGATGGGGGGTTTGGTGTGTAGAGCAAGGGTGAGTACACATCAACATACTCAGCAAGTGTCCTGTCTGGTTGTAGTGGACTAGCTTTATGTGGGGGATAAGTCAAGCAGTTGCTTTTAGTTGGTTAGATTATTATTACTGGTAGAGAAAGCCAAGTTTTAGAATTAACCCACGTTATTAACCCAAACGTACTCCTTTCCAAATGGAAAGAGTACCACTTACCATTACCAGAGTCAATACCAAGAACCATCAATCTCATTGCCACCTGCAAATCCGAACATCTCTGATCAAGTATCACTAATCATTGGAGCTCCCTTGGCCGCTCATAACCGCGAGCACGGCTGATATATCAGTTTTCAAACACTCTGCAGAGGTTGTGCACTTTACCCACAAGCCGTGATTCCCTTTCTGCCCGGAGATCATGACTCTCCATTGATCACTACCAAGGTGACCCAGCAGGGCATCACTACGTAGCCTTTACAAAGATTCCCCGAGGCTGTAGCCGCCCGTTAGGTTTCCTAAATGCACCGCACTCCTCCCCAAGGGGCGAACCCAAACTTGGTAGAGCGAGCCGCATACACCGAGCCCCATTGACGGCACAACGGCTAAGCGAACTACACCCCGGATCCTCTAATTATTCAGCTAAGGGCACCCCATTCCACCCTCATGGTTGCACTGTTTTCCCGGGCGGTCATCCAAAGAACAGGTCCTTACGGAGAGGCACTCGAGAAACCGCTCGAGGCCCCCTTAAAGGCCACAAGTGTAACATCATAATAAGAAGGGGGAAAACAGCGTATCATTGATCATTCTCATCATGTTCATTGATTAGAGTTGAGCAATAGCATAAGACTAAGCAATAATAATCCAACCCAAATAGGTAAATAAGGACATGGATAACAAAAGCTAGTCAATCCTTAGGTATAAATGTGTAATGCGGGAGGTGAATTAAAGAATGTATAGGACAGAGATAGGTCAAGGGACACTTGCCTCCACCAACCGGCTGCTGCTCAGGGGCTTCTCCTGCGAGTTCTTCGGGTTCTTCAACCGGATCGTTCTCTGTGCGAGTGCAAACATACATACATCCATCCATTCAAATTAGGAGACAAACAGTACACCATACAAGAGAACAAGTAGATTAAACATGCATAGAATATGACATACGATATTACATTTACCATGGTTAGAAAGAAACGGGGGAAGGTCTCGCAGGGGTTAAAGCTTATGCCCGAGGCGCATTACGGGTAGACGAATAACTAGACATTACGTGCTCTAGTTCTACTTAGCTCCAATAATAAGGATTAGCTACATGCACTAATAGAAACATGACCACTTTCAGCCGATCAACATTAAATGAGCTAGACGATTAACTATATGAATTAACTAACGTAGCCAATTTCCAAATTGAGTTTCCTATTTCATTAACATGAACAGCATGATTAGCGCGCATAAAATATAGGGGGGGTGGATCGGCTCGTCTAGGGGTAGACGAAGGCACGGCGAGCCGTGCCAAGGCACCGCGCACATCACGCGAGCAGCGCGCGCGCAAGGCCGCACACATGCGCCGCGAACTAGCCGTGCACACGTCGGGGCCGCGCGTTGGCCGAGCTCAAGGCCGCGCGCCATAGGCACGCTGGGCCGAGCTCGAGGCCGCGCCGGGGCCATCACGACGCGAGCAGGACACGCCGGGGTGGCCGGGCGAACACGGGCGGGCGAGCACGGGCGGGACGGGCGACGCCGCGGGCAGGGGAGCACGCGCGGGCGGGGCGGGGCACGCCGCGCGGGCGCCATGGCCGGCGAGGCCACGACCGGCCACCACGCCGGGGCAGGGGACGGCGAGGGCGCGACGGGCAGGGGCCGCCATGGCTGGGGCGGGCGGGGTCGGCGAGCGCGGCCGGGGCGGGCGGGGCCGGGGACGGCGAGCTCGGGGCGGGCGCGGCCGGGGACGGCGCGGCCGGGGGCGGGCGGGGTCGGGGGCCGGCGAGCGCGGCCACGTCGCGGGGAGAGCGCCGGCGGGCGGGGGAAGGAGGAGGGAGGGGAGAGAGAAGAGGAGAGGGGAGGGAGGGGCTCACCGCGGGCGGGGAGGGCGGCGATGGCGGTTTCGGGCGAGCAGGGGGGGTCGGGCGGGTTGGGCAGGGGAGAGAGAGATTTGGGGGAGGGGAGGGGGATGACAGGCGGGGCCCGTAGGGGAGGGGAGAGAGATTTGGGGGGGAGGGGGGCATGGCTGGGCCGCTCTTGGGCCCAAAGTGGGGGCGTGAGGGGGGGGGCGAGGCGGGCCGCGGCCACGCCAGCCCACGGCGCGAGGGGAAAGGGGGCGGGGGCAAGGCCGGCTGGGCTGGCCGGCTGGCTGGGCCGCGCGCCAAGGGGGGGCGGCTGGGCCAAAAAAGGGGAGGAGAGGGAGGGAAGAGAAGAAAAGATTTTCCTTTTTTTTGATATCTATTTTCTATATGAATGCTTTCACACTTTCAAACAATCAAAGAAATGCATGGTTCGGCATGGTGCAGCAATCCAAAGAAAATAACTCTAGGATTTACTATTGTCACATGACCTAAAGTTTTGAAGACGGGTGAGGTTTTAGCGAAAAGAAATGGAAAAGAGGGGTAACGCCCGAATTTAGCGAGCGATAGAGAAAAGAAAAAATTCAACTCAAAATTCGGGGCGTTACAAACCTATCCCCCTTAAAGGAATCTCGCCCTCGAGATTCTGGGTTGGCTAGCAAAGAGCTCAGGGTATTTGGCCATCAGATCATCTTCACGCTCCCAGGTTGCCTCTTCCTCATAGTGATGATTCCATCTGACCTTGCACATTCTGATGGTCTTCCTTCGGGTGACTCTGTCTGCGGTCTCAAGGATTTGCGTTGGCTTCTCAACGTAGGTCAAGTCCTCCTGGACTTCAAGACCTTCAACTGGCAACTGCTCTTCTGGCACACGCAAGCACTTCTTCAATTAAGACACATGAAAGACATCATGCACAGCAGACAAATTTTCTGGTAGGCTGAGCTGATAGGCCACTTCTCCACGCCTTGCGAGAATCTGGTACGGACCGATGTAGCGGGGTGCTAGCTTGCCTTTCACTCCGAACCTTCTGATTCCTCTGATCGGTGACACTTTCAGATAGACAAAGTCTCCAACTTCGAAACTCAGCTCTCTTCTTCTTGTGTCTGCCTTGATTGTGCTATCTTCAGATTCTCTCGGACCATCTTGATGTTCTCTTCGGCTTCAAGCAGAATGTCTGGCCCGAACACTTGCTTTTCCCTAGGCTGATCCCATTGCAACAGAGTTCTACAACTCCTTCCATAAAGCGCCTGAAAAGGTGACATCTTCAAACTGGCCTGGTAACTGTTGTTATAGGAGAACCCTGCATAAGGCAATCGCTTGTCCCATCCAGACTGATCTTGCAACGCACAGGCTCTCAACATGTCTTCAAGAATTTGATTGGTCCTTTCGGTCTGGCCATCTGTCTGCAGATGATACGCTGAACTGAAATTCAGATGTGTGCCCAAGGCTTCATGCAACTGCTGCCAGAAATGAGAGGAGAACTGCGTTCCTCTGTCTGATACTATCTTCTTTGGCACACCGTGAAGACAGACGATCTGAGACATGTACAACTCTGCCAATACTGCACTGCTGTAGTTGGTCTTGATAGGTATGAAGTCGGCTGACTTGGTTAAGCGATCCACCACTACCCAAATGGAATCGTAGCCGACTCGAGTGCGAGGCAATCCGACTATGAAATCCATGCCGATTTCATCCCATTTCCACTGAGGGATTTGCAACGGTTGCAACAATCCGGCTGGTCTCTGGTGCTCTGCCTTGATCCTTCGACAACTATCGCACATAGCCACATGCTCTGCGATTTCCCTCTTCATTCCGTACCACCAGAATTTCTTCTTCAGATCCTGATACATCTTCTCACTGCCAGGGTGAATCGAATAGGCTGTCTCATGAGCTTCCTTGAGGATTAACTCCCGAATAGACTGGACATTGGGAACACACAAGCGGTCTTTGAACCATATCACACCTTCTGCATCTTCTCGAAAATCTTTGCCTCTGCCATCTAGAATCAGTCGCCGGATCTCACTGATCTTCTCATCGTTCTTCTGCGCTTCTTTGATTTCCCGCTCCAAGGTAGGTTCCAACTCAATTGTGACTCCTCGCGAATTGTTCAGAAATCTGAGACTCAACCTGTCAAACTCCTTGGCCAACTCATAAGGCATTGGACGAGCGACCATAAGATTGACTTGACTCTTCCTGCTCAAAGCATCTGCCACTACGTTCGCTTTGCCTGGATGGTAATGGATCTCCAACTCATAGTCTTTGATCAGCTCTAACCATCTTCGCTGCCTCATATTCAACTCTGACTGAGTGAATATGTACTTCAGACTCTTGTGGTCTGTGTAAACATCGCATTTCTATCCATACAGGTAGTGCCTCCATGTCTTCAGTGCGTGAACCACTGCTGCCAACTCTAGATCATGGATTGGGTAATTCTTTTCATGAACTTTCAGCTGTCGGGATGAGTAAGCCACAACTCTTCCCTCTTGCATCAACACACATCCCAAACCAGTGTAACAAGCATCACAATACACCAAGAAGGGCTTGTGCACATCAGGCAAGACTAAGACATGTGCTGTAGTCAACTTCTCTTTCAGCGCTTCGAAGGCCTCTTGACATTTCTGGGTCCACTTGAACTCAACTTTATTGCCTAACAACACTATCATTGGTTTCGCATTCTTCGAAAACCCTTCAATGAACCGCCGATAATATCTGGCCATTCCAATGAAACTCTTGATTCCTCGGGCATCTGTTGGCGCTTTCCAGTTTAGAATGTCTGCCACTTTCTTCGGATCCACAGCCAATCCTTCTTTGTTGATTATATGACCCAAGAACAGGACTTCGCTGATCCAGAACTCGCACTTGCTCAACTTTGCATACAATTGATGCTCTCTCAATCTCTGCAATACCATCCTCAAATGATCTGCATGCTCTTCTTCGCTTTGAGAATAAATCAGAATGTCATCGATGAATACCACCACAAACTTATCGAGACAGTCCATGAATAGATTGTTCATCAAGTTCATGAAGAAGGTTGGCGCATTGGTCAAACCGAAAGACATCACAGTGAACTCATACAAACCATACTTGGTAATGAATGCCGTCTTCGGAATGTCCGAAGGTCGGATCCTGAGCTGATGATAACCTGACCTCAGATCTATCTTGGAGAACACACTGGCTCCTCTCAACTGGTCGAACAAGTCTTCTATTCTGGGCAAGGGGTACTTGTTCTTGATTGTGACTTCATTCAGAGCTCGATAATCGATACACATCCTTTTGGTGCCATCTTTCTTCTCCACAAATAGGACAGGGGCGGCCCAAGGCGAGGTGCTTGGCCGAATGTAACCTTTCTTTGACAGCTCATCAATCTGCTTCTTAAGTTCAACCAACTCTGGTCCGTATATTCTGTAAGCTCTCTTAAAGATAGGGGCGGTGCCAGGAAGAAGTTCTATAGCAAACTCAACTTTCCGCTCTGGTGGCATACCCGGTAAGTCCTTTGGAAACACATCTGGGAACCCGGACACAACCTTGATACTCTCAATTGGGTCTGCTTCATTGCTATCGACAGCCATCTGATAACAACTTCCTTTCTTCGGCTCAGGCGAGACTAATTCGGTCACCACTTCCTCTCCTAGTGGGGACACCAACTTGATTGTCCTCTTATCACAACTGATAACTGCCTGATACTTATCTAGCCAATTCATCCCTAGGATGACATCTATTCCCTGGGTACCCATTACTATGAGGTTAGCGGGAAACGCTATCCTCCTTATTTCCACACTTACATTCAAACAAATGCTATCGGCTCGAATTCTACCACCGGCTGAGTCAATTTGAATGGGGGTTGACATGGTAGTAATTGGAAGATTATGTGCTTCTACCCATGATGCAGTAATGAAAGAATGTGTTGCTCCAGTATCAAATAACACTTCTGCAATATGGGAGTCGACTGGGAACATACCTACTATCATACCGGGGGTCTCCTGAACTGCTTCAGCCTCCAAGTGGTTCAGTCTCCCATGATTATAGCGCGGCTGAGAGCGGTTGCCTGCTCCAGGTTGAGACACATTCTGCTTTGCTGGGGCATTGGGACCTAACTGCTGCTGGGCTGCCTTCTTCGGACATTGCATCACCCAATGGCCTTGCTCTCCATAGTGGAAACATACTCTGTTTCCAACCTGAGCTGGTGCTGCCTTACTGTTCTGCTGGGTTGCTGGGGCAGGGAGACGAAGTGCCTGCTGATTCTGCCTCTGAAACTGACCTCCTCCTGACTGATTGTTCTGACGATTCTGATACTGATGCTGAGGATACTTCCTTTGGAACTGCTGATGCTGGGGTGGACGCTGGTTCTGCCTGAACTGCTGAGGTTGATTACCTGAGAAACGAGGACGATTGCTGCTTCCAGGCTGGGGTCCACTGATCTTGCGCTTACGATCCTCCATCTCTTTACGCTTCCTCTCTGTCATGATTGCCCTGTCAATCAAGTGCTGGAATGTCGGGAAGGTGTGATTCATCAGTTGGTACTGAAGAGGGTCGACCAAGCCTCTCAGGAAATGATACTGTCGCTTGGCGTCGGTGTTGACATCTTCCGGAGCATAGCGATACAACTGCAGAAACCTGTCTCGGTACTCACTAACAGACGATGACCCTTGCTTGAGGGCCAGGAACTCCTCCTTCTTCACTGTCATCAGACCTGCAGGAACATGGTACTGACGAAAGCGACCTCTGAATTCTTCCCAGGTGATGGTGTCGGGGTTGGCATGGGTGACAAGATAAGACTCCCACCATGACTGAGCTGCTCCTCTCAACAGACGAGGACCATACAGGACTTTTTCCCTGCCGTCACACTGAGCGGTATGCAACTCCCGCTCCACAGTGCGCAGCAAGTCTTCAGCATCCATGGGGTCAGAAGAATGAGCAAACATTGGGGGATGACCTCTCATGAATTCAGCACGCTTGTCTCTGGGCATCTGAGGCTGAGGTGGTGCCTGCTGCTGCTGCTGAATAGTGGCTAGAGTCTGACCGATGGCTTGAACTGCTTGAGTCTGCATCAGGAACATCTGCTCGATGGACATCGGGGGCAGGGGTGGCAGTTGCTGTTGCTGAGGCACCTCATCCTGCTGAGCGGCTTGCTCCTGCTGAGCACGCCTTCCTCCTCTGCGCCTGTTCTCTGACATCTGTAGAATGCAACCACACATCAGAATTGATCATGCAAATCTTGCAGCATAAGAAAAGAGTATAGAATTCTCCACAACACTGAACAGACGAGCATCTTCACTAATCTCCAACATAGACCACACAACTTCTCAGATAAAGAGGAAAGTGGAATAAAAGGCTTTTCAACTAAATAGCTAACTCCTTTAACATATAACAGGTAAACCAAAATGCAGGGGATACCCACACTCTGGTGACAGTCATTACAAAGATCCAAAGCAAACATAGTTCATCATGACAAAAATAAATGCACAGGATATATCGAACTACCCTGTCTAACTAAGACTAACTAAGAGCGAGACTAACGATAAGACTGTAGCTTCTACGTATATATATTTTCGTATTAATTACAAGATCCAACTCTAACGATCTATGGTTCTAGATTTATCTTGGTCTTGCAGTCGGGATTGCCATAAGACTGGTGTCCACGCCGAGGTGAGCGGTACGGCTACTGAGTCCCAACGGGAGCGAGGGAATTATCATCCAAGTGACGACGTTCCGCGTGCTCAGCCCGCAGCAGGGCGATCTCAGCACGAGCCCTACTCAGCTCGTCTAGCGCATGGTCCAGCTCCGTGTTTAGCACGGCGGCTAGGTTGACTGTGCTGCTCAACCTAGGATTGTCCTCACCAACAGGTGAGACAATCACGCCTTCTGTGCTGCCAGATGGACGGCAGGGGTAATACTTCAGGTTGAGACCGTCAGCTACTCCACCGAGCACTGAGCAGTAGTGCGAAAGCGCACGCCGTGCGGCATCTTGCATGGCCGTCTCAGCTGAGTCCCTCTCAGAGATAGAATAGTGCTCTGAGCAGGCCTCCGCACCCTGGAGACTATTCTCCGAACGGCGCACCAAGCAGGTCGCCTCCCAGCGGTCCGGGTAGACCCTGCGACTATGCTGGTAGACCACACAGCGATACTCGATAGACCAAGTACACCGGTTAAGTGCCCGATGTAGCAGGGTGTAGAGCGCATCGTGGAAGTGACACCCGCGAGCAGCGTCGCGGGTGATGGGTCGAGCAACCCATCCTTCCGGCTCCTGGTCAACAGAAAAGTCGGTGTCGTGGCTCGAGCTGTCATCGCCACCTCCGTCGTCTGGGTCTCCTCCAGCAGCTACTCCAGAGGCTGGGGCGCCCAGTGGTGGTGCAGGGGGCGCCTCCAGGGGAAGCACGGGGGAGCAGCTCCTCACAGACTCTATCTCCTGCTGGAGCGAGAAAGAAGAGCCCTGCTGCTCCTGTCGTCGACGTTCCTGCTCCTCATGCAGGCGGTGGTGCAGCCTCTCCAAGTGGCTAGACTGACCGGCCACGGGACAACGAAGCGGACGCTCCGCGAGACGAGAGGGTAAGAATGGGATGACAGACTTCCGTGCGGTGTGTCTAAGACGAGCCATCTACAAAAGACACCGCAAGCAAAAGAGTGAGAACAGAATTAATATGACCAACAAGTAATGAACCATAAATAAATGAAGGATTAGAATAAAACACAATTTTCAGCAAGGTATAATATACAGTAGAACATAGTTTTGGTCGATATGACCAACTTTTGAAGGGATATCAAAGTCAAGGCAGGGACAGAGGTCTATAATCCTTAGAATGACCATTCTACTCTAGGTTAGCGGTCCAACATTCAGCACGGCTTTGATACCACTTATGTCACACCCGGTTTTAGAAGGCAAACCGAATGCGAACCATGTATGTGCCAGGATCAGCAATTCACGTACACAGCAGTTACATAACATGGACATCATCACACAGTGTTCAAATAGTATTAAAAAGGGAAATAGTAGTCGATTACATCATATGTCTGAGACGTCCACATAGTCTTTAATCAAAGTGCGGAAAAGAAACATAGATAAACGCGACCTTCACAGGCAGCCGACTGGGGGTTGCCGCTAACCCACGCCTAGAACTCGTCGTAGTCTTGGAACTCCTAGAAGTCTCCTTCCACGGCTTTGCCTTCTCCTGAGCAGGGGTTGCAATGCTCACTGTTGGGGGCCTTCGTCCTCCGAAGGTCCTCAAAAACATGATTTGACAATGTTTTCCAAGTGGATTATGTGAACAGATATTTTCGGATTCAGAATTATGGATATAAAGCACGACCAGGACGAAGCCTGAACCAGACGAAGGTCGAGGGAAGCCGAAGTTATGCGCAGGGAAGCTTCGGCGCGATGACATAATGGGGAACCGACTTAAAGATGAAAAGACTTCGGGGGCCTCGACAGATTTTCATAAACCATTAACAAATGTAATGGACATGGATGTAATTTTACGTGGGCTGCGTCCCGCGTCTATAAATAGATGAACAGTACTCCCGTACTGTTCACGCTGACTGAGCATTGGCATTTGCGTCACGTTTGTACTTTTTACCTTCTCTCAGGATCGAAGGTACATTTGTAATTCGTAATCATTTCTATTTCTTTGTGTTAATAAAATAGAAATGATTCTATGATTTACATCTCATATTTTATATGAATCCTTCGTTATTACTTGTTGAATTCACGAAGGTATGTCTCTTGTGACCTTCGTCCGGAACTCATTATTCCCGAAGGGGCATAATGTTCCATAGGACGAAGGGCCTTAACGTCTAACACTTTTTATGTTGCCTTGTTCTTAATCCGAAGCATTTGAGAACAAGTCCCCAACATTAGGGAAGGTGTTTTTTCGGACCTTCGGCTCAAGGCCTTCGTCCATATCGCAATCTAAATTTACCATTTACAAATTAATATTGCGAGGGGCTACTGTTGGGGGCCTTCGTCCTCCGAAGGTCCTCAAAAACATGATTTGACAATGTTTTCCAAGTGGATTATGTGAACAGATATTTTCGGATTCAGAATTATGGATATAAAGCACGACCAGGACGAAGCCTGAACCAGACGAAGGTCGAGGGAAGCCGAAGTTATGCGCAGGGAAGCTTCGGCGCGATGACATAATGGGGAACCGACTTAAAGATGAAAAGACTTCGGGGGCCTCGACAGATTTTCATAAACCATTAACAAATGTAATGGACATGGATGTAATTTTACGTGGGCTGCGTCCCGCGTCTATAAATAGATGAACAGTACTCCCGTACTGTTCACGCTGACTGAGCATTGGCATTTGCGTCACGTTTGTACTTTTTACCTTCTCTCAGGATCGAAGGTACATTTGTAATTCGTAATCATTTCTATTTCTTTGTGTTAATAAAATAGAAATGATTCTATGATTTACATCTCATATTTTATATGAATCCTTCGTTATTACTTGTTGAATTCACGAAGGTATGTCTCTTGTGACCTTCGTCCGGAACTCATTATTCCCGAAGGGGCATAATGTTCCATAGGACGAAGGGCCTTAACGTCTAACACTTTTTATGTTGCCTTGTTCTTAATCCGAAGCATTTGAGAACAAGTCCCCAACACTCACAACCTGGGGATGGGGGGGTTTGGTGTGTAGAGCAACGGTGAGTACACATCAACATACTCAGCAAGTGTCTTGTCTGGTTGTAGTGGACTAGCTTTATGTGGGGGATAAGTCAAGCAGTTGCTTTTAGTTGGTCAGGTTATTATTACTATTAGAGAAAGCCAAGTTTTAGAATTAACCCACGTTATTTGTAACACCCAAATTCTAAATTTGGGATTGGTAGAAGAAATCTGAGCAAAGTACCCTTGATAAATAATTAAACTTTATAATTCACTCTTTTTAAAGGTAAATGATCATAATAAAATAATGATGGTTAAAATAAATCATAATAAAGATTAGACATTGGAAAAATGTTCCTATCAAAACAAAGGGAGAATTTCTGAATTTACCTTTAGTTCAACTACACACTCAAATAATAATATATTGAAATAATGAGGTGTGTGTATTTCATGTTGAAAACATTACCTAATTAATATAATAATAAAATAAATGAAGAAATACTATGTAGTAATTGTGCATAATGTGAAGTTTTTCTTGTGCATAAATTTGAAATTTAGAATTTAAAACTTGGTTTGATTTGAAATTGAAATAAGAAAGGAAAATAGAAACAATAAAGAAAAGGAAAAAAGGGGAAAACTCACCTTGGGCCGAATTCTCGCGCTCCTCGGCCCAATACTACTTTTCCACCGCGCCAGCCCACCCGCTCGCTTGCTTCCTCTCCGGTCGCCTACACGCGGGCCTGCTTGATCTGTGATCTCCACGCGGCCCAACCTCACGCAGTATGCCACTGCACCAATGACGCGCGGGCCCACATGGTCGGTCACCTCTCATACGCACACGAGTCAACTCGGTCGCTGACGCGTTGGCCCCCTCCGCAGTCCTCCGTCTTCCACGGAGCGCGAGCTCGGTGGAAGCTATTCCCCGTTGTCTTTGCGGCGCTGGCGCGGGTCACCGTCAGAAACGACCTCCGCCTAGGCCGCTACCCTGAGTCACTCGCCGCGCGCATTGCGGCTTCGAGGGTGGGCTCCACCAGACAGATTCATCCCCTCCCCGCATTCTGCGCTCGGCTAACAAGTGTGGCGGAGATCTCGGCGGTCGTTCCCTGCTCCTGCGCGGACTTTGGGCGCTAGCGGCCATATAAACCGTGAACCCCTCCTCTCCCCATCTGCACATCCTCCATCTCGGCGAGAAGAAAATTGTGCACTATGGCCGGATGGCTGCCGCGGCAATAGGGGTGAGGCCACTGCCGTAGATTCTGCCGTCCACCTTCCAAGCCGCGCTGTGCTTTGGCCATCACAGGGGGGACTCATTTGCGCAGCAGAAGCCTTGGCGATTGTGGGTCGGTGCATCGGGCGCGGGATGGCGGCCTAATTTCACGCCGGTGCCCAACTGATTTCGCAGATCCGCCGCTCACCGTGGTCAAGCTCGTCAGTGACACATTGTGGGGTACGTGACCGCTCGCTGAATTCGTCGAAAGTAGGGCATCGTGTAGCGCTCTTTGTTTAGTGCTTAGGGTGTGGTACCGGGGGCCTAGGAATCCAGCCATGGGGCCACCGTGCGGCTGCTCGCCGTCGGTCGTTCGGACGGCTGGTGGCAGGTTGGTGACGTGCTCGCGGCCGTTGGATCTAGCTATGCGGCCGAGATTAGAAGATGGGGCGCGGACCGTTGGATTCTCCAGTGACGGCTCGGATTGGGTCGGGTAGTGGTTTGACTGAATCCGATCCCCGTCGTTGATCCCTGTGTTGACGGTCGAGATTAGAATCGCGTACCCCTTCGATTTACGAAAGTTTTGGGCCGTGGATCCTTGATCCTATGGCCATGGATGCATATGGATTCATAAAATGGTATAGTCCAATCTGAACCGTAGACTTCTAATCTGGCGGCCCAGAGCAGTCCTTACCCTTTCGGCCATGGTCTTTTGCATATGAGCCCCTTCCCTCTTCACAAATAAACCCGCAGTCCACTATGACTATAGCCTGAGTCTATTATTTCTTGCGTAGAAGTCCCTACACTCTCCTGTTTTTGCACACGCAGCCCAAACAGAGAATTAATCAGGAATTTATTTAAGAAATGAATTTTCAGGTATAAAAATAATTCCAGAATTTATATAATTCATAGAAAATTTATCTTAGCTCCTTTTTAATCCATTCTGGTGGCGTTAATTTTGTTTTAATATTATTTATCACCTAGTAACTCTGTTTAGACATTAAACATAGATTAAAATTGTTTACTTAAATTATCCCGTGCCAAGTACTCAATAACTCTAGAAATTCACAACTCAATAATCGTAACTTCGTTTTAGTCCATTCTAGTTGCATTAGTCTCACAATAATATTTATTATCATCCGGTAACTTTGTTTTGTCATGAAATATAGGTTAAAATGTTGCACTTAGTCTATTCTATACTTAACCACGTGGATCTTCGGAAAACCATAACTTCATAACCGTAACCCCGAATTTAGCAGTTCTCGATCCCACGATCTCGTAGCAGCGCGTAGAATATTATTACGCGGTTTATTCTTATGCTTGGTGTGATGTTAATTTTGCCTATACATGTTTGTATGTATTGCTACGTTTAGCAGCGATGTCACGAGTCACCTGAAGATCATCCTGGTACCTAGTATCTCAAGTCCCAGGCAAGTTGTGCCCTTGATCACTTCTTTTACCCACTCATGTTCTAATTAATCATAATGATCTGCATAGGTTAATTTTGATGGGACCTAATAGGTTACCCTAGATTGTTTATCTCATTACCTTGTTTACCCCTGAATCACTTGGGTAGTTTGCTATTGCTTTACATGGATTTGGGATAATTATTTATCATATCTATGTTCCAGTGATTCTGTTATTCTATTTACTGTTCATGTCAAGATCATTAATGTTAATTGGAACATAGAGCTTAACTTGAGAAACACGTGCCACCACAAGGGTTTAATGGGACGCCCTTGGCTGACTAATTAGGAAAGCTAGTGGAAGACTACCTTACCCGAAAGGGGCAAGGGTAGTAGGGGAGTGGTCAGTGTAGGGAGGTCCTTGGTTGATTTTGCTGCGATGGCGGTCAGCCAAGAACCCTACATTGGAGGTTCCTATAAACTGTAGCGGGTTTTCTGAAGCTAGTGGAACTTTGTAAAGGCCTCGTAGTGTTACCCTGCCTCACCTCCTCGGTAGAGGTGTATGGGAAGTCGCGATCCCTTGGCAGATGGGTAACATGACTTGTGGGTAAAGGGTATCACCTCTGCAGAGTGTAAAACTGGTATACTAGCCGAGCTCACGGTCATGAGCAGCTCAGGACTCTCAGATGATTAATTTATGGAACTAAATTCAATTTGTCATATGCATTGCATCGCAGGTGATGATGTTACTTTTGTTCTACTACTTAATTGGGTTGGTATTTACTTATACTTAGTAACTGCTAATAAAATTTTGACCAACTTTAAAAGCAATGCTCAGCTTCAACCATCCTCTTTGGTATGCCTTACACTTCACGTGAGCTCCCACCTTTGGCGAGTTCATGCACATTATTCCCCACAACTTGTTGAGCGATGAACGTATGTGAGCTCACTCTTGTTGTCTCACACCCCCCACAGGTCAAGAACAGGTACCGCAGGATGAGGCGCATGGAGGATGCTGTGATGAGTTCGTGAGAGAGATCTAGGCCGTCGTCTCCCAGTCAACTTTGGGTTGCCGGACCGTTGTCTCTATATAATGTAATTATTTATTTATTTTATACAAAACTCCGATTATATAGTAAAGATGTGACATTCGATCCTGTGCCATGATTCATCATATGTGTGAGACTTGGTCCCAGCACACCTGGTGATTATGTTCGCGCCCGGGCTTATGACCCCTAAAACCCGGGTGTGACAGAAGTGGTATCAGAGGAATGTTGACTATTGGACGAAACCTAGATAGAACTGGACAACCAATATTTACTTACCTCTGCTCTCTGATTCTTTCTAAACTTATCTTAATCTTTTCTCATCTATTTCCGCTTTACTCTGATTATTCTTATCTTTTCCTTCTAAAGACAAATGTGGATTTCACACTTGGAAATCCTGTGCCTAAAGTGACCTTTAGGAATACGAGACCTACTCTTAGGAACAAAAAAAAATCAAAACTATTTTAGTAAATATTGGTATGCTTGAGTGTTTTGTTCTTATGATGACTGTTTGATTTGGTTCTTTGATTGAGTGTGATGAGTTGTGGAGTAATGTCCACAATTGTATCTGCATATACACATAGGTATAAAATAAATATTTATAAAATAACTAGACAACCTAGATTATCCCCATTGGAATATATCTAGCTTAAGAGATTTATCTTATCCTAAAAGATCTCATTCTAACCAATTCATCTTATCTTAATAAAGATTCTCTCTTATCTTAATAGATTCATCTTATCTTAAAAAGATTTTATCTCATCTTAATAGATCTAACTATTCTCAAAAGATTCTATTTCATCTTATCCTAATAAGCATACTTATCCCCCTAGTTAACAACCATGATCTAATGCAAATTAATTAGATCTTATCTAGTCAAACTAGTCACACCAATCTAACCTAGATCTGATCTAATCTAAAGTGACTTATCAAACATGTTAGATAATACTGATGAAATAGATTAGACTCTACTTCTATAGAACATGTCTTAACTTAGTTCACCCTGCACTAAATTAAGAATGACAGATCGACTTGGCCATATGCAACTACCTTAACCATCCAATAATTGCATAACCCCTCAATTTTAACCTAGCAAGAGATTCTAACCTACCTACACCATACAATCCATCCTACTCACATATATCCTAACCATATGTCCTTAACTCGGATGGCAACTCCAAGAAGAAAGGACAAAGGAGACCAACCACGTCAAAGAAGGATAAGCATCAACTCAAGACTTCAAAGATCAAGTTGAATCGCTAGCGGAATCAAGATCCATAGTTCAGGATGAAGTCTTTCCTTATTATACTCTTCCTTGCCACAACCTATACTTGCCATAATCGTACCTCATCTGACATAATAGATGGCTAGACATATATGTCTATATTTTCCAAATCATCTACTAGTTAGTAAAAAAAACATGAAACAAAACTTTTGATTCCTAAACCAAACTGGTTGCATCCCTTTTCTACTAATCTCGAGGACGAGATTATTTTTAAGGGGGTAGGATTTGTAACACCCAAATTCTAAATTTGGGATTGGTAGAAGAAATCTGAGCAAAGTACCCTTGATAAATAATTAAACTTTATAATTCGCTCTTTTTAAAGGTAAATGATCATAATAAAATAATGATGGTTAAAATAAATCATAATAAAGATTAGACATTGGAAAAATGTTCCTATCAAAACAAAGGGAGAATTTCTGAATTTACCTTTAGTTCGACTACACACTCAAATAATAATATATTGAAATAATGAGGTGTGTGTACTTCATGTTGAAAACATTACCTAATTAATATAATAATAAAATAAATGAAGAAATACTATGTAGTAATTGTGCATAATGTGAAGTTTTTCTTGTGCATAAATTTGAAATTTAGAATTTAAAACTTGGTTTGATTTGAAATTGAAATAAGAAAGGAAAATAGAAACAATAAAGAAAAGGAAAAAAAGGGGAAAAACTCACCTTGGGCCGAATTCTCGCGCGCCTCGGCCCAATACTACTTTTCCACCGCGCCAGCCCACCCGCTCGCTTGCTTCCGCTCCGGTCGCCTACACGCGGGCCCGCTTGATCTGTGATCTCCACGCGGCCCAACCTCACGCAGTATGCCACTGCACCAATGACGCGCGGGCCCACATGGTCGGTCACCTCTCATACGCACACGAGTCAACTCGGTCGCTGACGCGTTGGCCCCCTCCGCAGTCCTCCATCTTCCACGGAGCGCGAGCTCGGTGGAAGCTATTCCCCGTTGTCTTTGCGGCGCTGGCGCGGGTCACCGTCAGAAACGACCTCCGCCTAGGCCGCTACCCTGAGTCACTCGCCGCGCGCATTGCGGCTTCGGGGGTGGGCTCCACCGGACAGATTCACCCCCTCCCCGCATTCCGCGCTCGGCTAACAAGTGCGGCAGAGATCTCGGCAGTCGTTCCCTGCTCCTGCACGGACTTTAGGCGCTAGCGGCCATATAAACCGTGAACCCCTCCTCTCCCCATCTGCACATCCTCCATCTCGGTGAGAAGAAAATTGTGCACTATGGCCGGATGGCTGCCGCGGCAATAGGGGTGAGGCCACTGCCGTAGATTCTGCCGTCCACCTTCCAAGCCGCGCTGTGCTTCGGCCATCACTGGGGGGGACTCGTTTGCGCAGCAGAAGCCTTGGCGATTGTGGGTCGATGCATCGGGCGCGGGATGGCGGCCTAATTTCACGCCGGTGCCCAACTGATTTCGCACATCCGCCGCTCACCGTGGTCAAGCTCGTCGGCGACACATTGTGGGGTACGTGACCGCTCGCTGAATTCGTCGCAAGTAGGGCATCGTGTAGCGCTCTTTGTTTAGTGCTTAGGGTGTGGTACCGGGGGCCTAGGAATTCCAGCCATGGCGCCACCGTGCGGCTGCTCGCCGTCGGTCGTCCGGACGGCTGGTGGCAGGTTGGTGACGTGCTCGCGGCCGTTGGATCTAGCTATGCGGCCGAGATTAGAAGATGGGGCGCGGACCGTTGGATTCTCCAGTGACGGCTCGGATTGGGTCGGGTAGTGGTTTGACTGAATCCGATCCCCGTCGTTGATCCCTGTGTTGACAGTTGAGAATAGAATCGTGTACCCCTTCGATTTACGAAAGTTTTGGGCCGTGGATCCTTGATCCTATGGCCATGGATGCATATGGATTCATAAAATGGTATAGTCCAATCTGAACCGTAGACTTCTAATCTGGCGGCCCAGAGCAGTCCTTACCCTTTCGGCCATGGTCTTTTGCATATGAGCCCCTTCCCTCTTCACAAATAAACCCGCAGTCCACTATGACTATAGCCTGAGTCTATTATTTCTTGCGCAGAAGTCCCTACACTCTCCTGTTTTTGCACACGCAGCCCAAACAGAGAATTAATCAGGAATTTATTTAAGAAATGAATTTTCAGGTATAAAAATAATTCCAGAATTTATATAATTCGTAGAAAATTTATCTTAGCTCCTTTTTAATCCATTCTGGTGGCGTTAATTTTGTTTTAATATTATTTATCACCTAGTAACTCTGTTTAGACATTAAACATAGATTAAAATTGTTTACTTAAATTATCCCGTGCCAAGTACTCAATAACTCTAGAAATTCACAACTCAATAACCGTAACTTCGTTTTAGTCCATTCTAGTTGCATTAGTCTCACAATAATATTTATTATCATTCGGTAACTTTGTTTTGTCATGAAATATAGGTTAAAATGTTGCACTTAGTCTATTCTATACTTAACCACGTGGATCTTTGGAAAACCATAACTTCATAACCGTAACCCCGAATTTAGCAGTTCTCGATCCCACGATCTCGTAGCAGCGCGTAGAATATTATTACGCGGTTTATTCTTATGCTTGGTGTGATGTTAATTTTGCCTATACATGTTTGTATGTATTGCTACGTTTAGCAGCGATGTCACGAGTCACCTGAAGATCATCCTGGTACCTGGTATCTCAAGTCCCAGGCAAGTTGTGCCCTTGATCACTTCTTTTACCCACTCATGTTCTAATTAATCATAATGATCTGCATAGGTTAATTTTGATGGGACCTAATAGGTTACCCTAGATTGTTTATCTCATTACCTTGTTTACCCTTGAATCACTTGGGTAGTTTGCTATTGCTTTACATGGATTTGGGATAATTATTTATCATATCTATGTTCCAGTTATTCTGTTATTCTATTTACTGTTCATGTCAAGATCATTAATTTTAATTGGAACATAGAGCTTAACTTGAGAAACACGTGCCACCACAAGGGTTTAATGGGACGCCCTTGGCTGACTAATTAGGAAAGCTAGTGGAAGACTACCTTACCCGAAAGGGGCAAGGGCAGTAGGGGAGTGGTCAGTGTAGGGAGGTCCTTGGTTGATTTTGCTGCGATGGCGGTCAGCCAAGAACCCTGCATTGGAGCTTCCTATAAACTATAGCGGGTTTTCTGAAGCTAGTGGAACTTTGTAAAGGCCTCGTAGTGTTACCCTGCCTCACCTCCTCGGTAGAGGTGTATGGGAAGTCGCGATCCCTTGGCAGATGGGTAACATGACTTGTGGGTAAAGGGTATCACCTCTGCAGAGTGTAAAACTGGTATACTAGCCGAGCTCACGGTCATGAGCAGCTCAGGACTCTCAGATGATTAATTTATGGAACTAAATTCAATTTGTCATATGCATTGCATCGCAGGTGATGATGTTACTTTTGTTCTACTACTTAATTGAGTTGGTATTTACTTATACTTAGTAACTGCTAATAAAATTTTGACCAACTTTAAAAGCAATGCTCAGCTTCAACCATCCTCTTTGGTATGCCTTACACTTCACGTGAGCTCCCACCTTTGGCGAGTTCATGCACATTATTCCCCACAACTTGTTGAGCAATGAACGTATGTGAGCTCACTCTTGCTGTCTCACACCCCCCCACAGGTCAAGAACAGGTACCGCAGGATGAGGCGCATGGAGGATGCTGTGATGAGTTCGTGAGAGAGATCTAGGCCGTCGTCTCCCAGTCAACTTTGGGTTGCCGGACCGTTGTCTCTATATAATGTAATTATTTATTTATTTTGTACAAAACTCTGATTATATAGTAAAGATGTGACATTCGATCCTGTGCCATGATTCATCATATGTGTGAGACTTGGTCCCAGCACACCTGGTGATTATGTTCGCGCCCGGGCTTATGACCCCTAAAACCCGGGTGTGACATTATTAACCCAAACGTACTCCTTTCCAAACGGAAAGAGTACCACTTACCATTACCAGAGTCAATACCAAGAACCATCAATCTCATTGCCACATGCAAATCCGAACATCTCTGATCAAGTATCACTAATAATTGGAGCTCCCTTGGCCGCTCATAACCACGAGCACGACTGATATATCAGTTTTCAAATACTCTGCAGAGGTTGTGCACTTTACCCACAAGCCGTGATTCCCTTTCTGCCCGAAGATCATGACTCTCCATTGATCACTACCAAGGTGACCGAGCAGGGCATCACTACGTAGCCTTTACAAAGATTCCCCGAGGCTGTAGCCGCCCGTTACGTTTCCTAAATGCACCGCACTCCTCCCCAAGGGGCAAACCCAAACTTGGCAGAGCGAGCCGCATACACCGAGCCCCATTGACGGCACAACGGCTAAGTGAAAGGGAAATGTGCCCTTGGGCCATTTCTAAGTATTTTGGTGATTGAGTGCCAACGCAAGTACTTTTGTGTTGATCTATGCAATGTGGTGGACAAAGTGCAAATCATGTCAAAAGGTATGTTTCTCAGACTTAGTACATTGTTTTAAGGACTAATGTGTTGTGTCTAAGTGCTGGAAACAGGTGAAAACAAAATGGAGAGAGATTGCCTTGGTTCAGCCAAAGCCAGCGCTGTCTGGGTGCACCGGACTGTCCGGTGGTGCACCTGACAGTGTCCGATGGTGCACCGGATAGTGTCCGGTGTGCCAGGCTGGCTCAGGCGAACTTGGCGCTCTTGGGAATAAATTAACGGCGTACGGCTATAATTCACCGGACTGTCCGGTGAGCAAATGGTCGGTCGGGCCAACGGTCGGCTGCGCGATCTGCGCAAGACACATGGCCGAGCCAACAATCGGGAGGGGGCACCGGACTGTCCGGTGCGCCAACGGCTCCCAGGCGCCAACGGTCGGCTACGCCATAGAAGGAATGAAATCCGCACCGGACAGTGTCCGGTGTGCACCAGACTGTCCGGTGCGCCAGGCGACAGAAGGCAAGATTTGCCTTCCAGGAATGCTCTCAACGGCTCCTAGCTGCCTTGGGGCTATAAAAGGGACCCCTAGGCGCATGGAGGAGTACACCGAGCATTCTCTAAGCATTCCTAAGCACTAAGACATCGATTCCGCGCTTTTGATTCCTTGCGATAGCAATTAGAGCTCTAGTTGAGTTGTGAACTCATTGAGTTGTGTTGTGAGCTCTTGTTGCGACTTGTGTGCATGGTGTTGCTATGATTTCTTGTCTTGAGTGTGTTGCTTATCCCTCTCTTACTCCGTGCTTCTTTGTGAACTTTAAGTGTAAGGGCGAGAGGCTCCAAAGTGTGGAGATTCCTCGCAAACGGGATATAGTAAAGCAAGCAAAACACCGTGGTATTCAAGTGGGTCTTTGGACCGCTTGAGAGGGGATGATTGCAACCCTCGTCCGTTGGGACGCCACAACATGGAGTAGGCAAGCGTTGGTCTTGGCCGAACCACGGGATAAACCACTGTGCCATCTCTGTGATTGATCTCTTGTGGTTATTGTGTTTTGTTGAGACTCCTCTCTAGCCACTTGGCATTATTTGTGCTAACTCCTAATCAAGTTTTTGTGAGTTAAGTTTCAAGTTTTACAGGATCACCTATTCACCCCCCCTCTAGGTGCTCTCAATTGGTATCAGAAATGTTCTCTTCAAGAAGGGACTAATCGCCCGAAGAGATGGATCCTAAGGGAAAGGGGATGGTGGTCAACAACAACGAGAAGGAGTCTATCTTCAATGAGTCAAAAGATGACAAGCCTACGGACTCGGGCTGAAGCCACAAAAGAAGAGACGGGAAGAAGAAGAAGACAAGGCGCATCAAGGAGATAGTCTACTACGACAGCGACGAATCTTCCTCTTCCCAAAAGGACGACGACGACTACGAGAAAAAGAAAACGGTCAATTCGAACTTTTCTTTTGATTACTCTCGTATTCCTCAAAGTACAAATGCTCATTTATTATCCATTCCACTTGGTAAACCTCCTCATTTTGATGGAGAGGACTACAGATTTTGGAGTCATAAAATGCGTAGTCACTTGTTCTCTCTCCATCCTAGCATATGGGAGATAGTAGAGAGTGGAATGAAATTTGATAGCTCGGATAGCCCTTTGTTTATCAATGAACAAATTCATAAAAACGCACAAGCTACTACTGTGTTGCTAGCTTCATTGTGCAGGGATGACTACCATAAGGTGAGCGGCTTGGACAATGCCAAGCAGATCTGGGACACCCTTAAGATCTCACATGAGGGTAACGACGTCACCATGCTCACCAAGATGGAGTTGGTGGAGGGCGAACTTGGGAGATTCGCTATGATAAGGGGGGGAGGAGCCAACCTGTGACGGAACCTCCCAAGTAATTAGGCCCACCTACAGTTGTCCTTATCCAACGGACCTCAGACAACCCTGTAGGTGCCCCTGAACTACTTGACAAGTTCGGTATCTTTCCTTACCTTTCCAGGAACGTCTCACCCATCTTGCAGACATTACAGAACATTAGAGACAAAGAATTGCGGAAGCGATTACATAAACTTACATGTATTAAAAAGTAAGATCAAGTTGGTTATTACAGACCAGAAATATAAGCGAGTGCAGAGTAGTAATATTACACATACCAAGGGAGGCACAAACTCCTCCTGATAGATTTTCACAAAAGTTTTCTATATGGAGGACCAAGTCCTCCCGCATCTTCACTCTTGTTTCTCCTCCTTAGGAACCACCTTGGCACAGAAGCAACAGAAATCTGCTACTTCCTCACCTAAAAACAACGAAGGGATAAACCCTGAGTATGGAATTACTCAGCAAGTCTTACCCGACTAAAGAAAAGACTCTCAAGGGTATGCTGGCTTAAGGGAGTCAAGGTAAGGCTTTTCAATAATCAAAGACTCTGTTTTGCAGAAATGCTTACTAAAGTGGATCCTTAAAAATCCGATTTTATTTGTCAAGTTAAGTACAATTACCTGCAACTAGAGTTCTTTCTACCCTAGTTCAATCACTGGTCCTGCACTAGCCAATTTCTTAACAAAAACCCATCATCTTTAGTGGAATGCTACGTGTAGGGCAGTGACCAAGTCTTCATAACCGCGAAGGTACGGCGATCCAAATCGATTATACTCAGCTGAGGATCTCCAATCACACGACATATGTAGCACTTAACCCTTGCATATGTCAACCCGCCACCGGGGTTCTTAAGACCAGATCAGGTTTACGCAAACCGAGAGCATAGATACACCACCGTCCAGCCTCTTGCCACGGAGGGTACACGCTACTCTCGCCACCGCTCCACGCCCATTTCATGTTATCTTATTCTGGCCTTAGTCTGCCCGAGGCAAGGCTTACCCATGACGAGGCATGTGACCAGTTAAAGGGTCCTCGATCATCAAGCCTACATCGAGACGGTCCTTAATCGTCTCAGACGGAGACACTACACCGAGACTCTCTTCTCGTGCAAGTCACCCGCCCGGTCTCAGCTTAATCATTTAAACCCAAATCTTGGTACCTGGCAGAGGTACATCTTTTCCGATGTTGAACCCATCAGGGCCCTGATGGATCCACCATCAAATTTTATTTTCGAAAACAACCCTCCCACTTTGCCAAACATCTTTTGTAAAACAAATCCTTTTGTTTTTCTAAAGCAATACTAAGCATAGAAAAACCTTTTTGTAAAAACAGGGTTTCAAGGAAGGTAATCAAGTTCAAGGAAGGTAATGCAGGAATTGTTTAAGCAATCAACTCCTATCACCTAATGCAGCAAGCAAGTGAGAAAGATTTTAAAAACATCAAGGGAGGTGGCAAATGCACCAGGGCTTGCCTTCGTTCACAGGTGAGTCTGGCTCGGATCCACAAATATCAAAGTAGAAGCAGTTGCCTGCCTGAGAATCCGAGGGTGGTGGTGTCCTTTCTTCAGTGACTTCCACTTCTTCTTCGCGTTCTAACATAACCATATATATATAAGAATGAATGCCATGTAATGCTCATGAGAGTGTGAAGATAATAAAGATTTATTATCTAAGTCTTGAATACAACTTTCCTTCACGGAACTCCGAGAACTTAGGGTTTCCGGAGTCGGTAAAGGAGTTCAAAGGGCAGGGGGGTTTTGGGTTCTAGTTATCAAACATGGTCCAAATCAATTCAAACTCTACCCAAGGCTTCTAAATAATGTAAGGAACTCATATAAAAATTTTGAGCATTTTTGGACTTATTATCTATTTTCTAAAAATCCATAACTAACACTTTTAACTACTTTAAATGCCTTAAAATTCCTTATTTAATCTAAAAATCATGAAACTATTTTTATTAAATACTATGAAAAATAATAAGTCTAGGAAAATTGGTTTCATGATTTTACCATTTTTCTACATTTTTCTACATATTTCTAAAGTTTTTTTGAAAAAGAAAATACTCAATAGCGTTGGGCTCAAACTGGCCCAAGTGGCCCAACCCCGCGCAGAAGCGCGCCCGCGCAGGTGATTTCGCAAAAGGGCCCTGAACAAACGAATAACTCGACGTGGGGTCATTTACTATTGCACAGAGTCACTGACAGATTGCAGATAGGTCCTTAAACTTCTATTCCTTCGCAGACCAAGGTCCACGACGGCGTTCACGCACGGCCGAAGTCCGGCGAGCCTCTGTACCGGCCGATTAGGGCAACGGCAAGGTTCTCCGAGCAGCAGACATGAAATCGGGGCTACCTTGATCATTTCCCCCAACCTAATTGCAGCTAAGACCAACTACGGAGCTCTGGCCACGGTGACCGAGAGCATGGCGGCTAAAGCGTTGTGTTCCCGGTGATCCCAGGCGGTTCGGTTCGATTAAATGGGTCGGGGAGCATCACCAACATGTAAGGGTGCTAGAACAAGAACGAGAAGGGAATGAGCAGACCTGGGGAAGGCTGGCCGCGGTGATGTCAAGTTTCGGGTGGCGGAGAATGGATTTGGGGAAAATCTCAAATCCGAGCTCTCGGAGGCACGGTTGCTAGCGATTGCTGGTGACTGGGTGGATGATGATGTTACACAGCTAGGGGAGGGCTCAATTTATAGGCGGCTTCGTCGGTGGCGCACAATTTGGTCGAGCAACACGGCGGCCGGAGATAAGAGAGAACCTGCGGCGCAGTAAGTTCGTGTCCGTAGTCGTGGCGTGCTCACCGGCGATGGTTTGACGGCTGTAAGGGGCTACGGTGACGCGGTGGAAAGCAAAGCCATGCGGCGCAAGGCCAGGAGGCGGTGGCGCACCGGTGAGGTAATCTGCCCAGCCGCAAAGTGGATAAGAAAGCCACGGTGAGTCACCGGAGTGACCTCCAGCTCACCGTTGGCGAGGATTCTTACCCCGCAACGTTATCAATCCACCCCGCACACGAATCTTAAGGCCGGCGACGCGAATCACGGTGGAGGGGTCACCGGCGGTGGGATTCTTTTGTTGCGCTCGGTCTGATTTATTGGGGATACTGTACCATCAGAAGTTCGGTTGAATGCGCCTGACAGCCACGGTTTAGGGCCAAATTGCTCCTAAATTCCAATGGCAACACACCTAAGTTTCTGCAGCAAAGTTGTTCTTGTATGGTAGCTCTACAACTTTGTTATAGCAATCCAAGGTAGATTCCCACTGGATCTTAGTCTAAACGGCTCTTATTGTTGGATCAAGGTCACTGTCCTACTGAAGTTCAGTCTACATTAGCCTGACAGTCCAACTATGGGCCTGATTATCTCCAAATTTCTCACAAGAACATGGCTTGCCCTCTTAAGCAAAGTTGTTCTTCTATAATTAGGCTACAATTTTGATGTGGTGACCTAGGGCAAAAACCCTAGAATTTGCAAGATACAATGCTCCAAAGTTGAGCCCTCAACACTGAATTTCAGACATAGAATAGAACCTACTTGAGGTCCATTTTGCATTGAAGTCCAAAACTCAATATTTGGCTTACAAGTCCACACATTTGGGAACCAAAGGACTTGAGATACTTATTTGACTTGGTTTTTGCACTTTAGTCCAAAAGTGGACTAATTTTGCACATAGGCCCCTAGGGTTTGGTTTTAGGGTTTTCCAGGATTCCAATTAGGGTTTCTGGTATCCCAGGGGTATAAATGTGATTCAAGTTTATGTTTGGGAACATTTTATGACTATTCCCCTAAAGCCTTTAGGTTTTCTCAATTTGGGTTAGGTCTTACCCCTGTAATCCCGATTTAGGGTTAAGTTCCCTAACCAGGGTTCTATTTGCAAAACACTAAAACAATACAACTTGTTTGAAATTTTTGCCTAGTGAATGCACTCTAGGTGTATCAAACATATGCAATGCTAATGCTTATGATGCCATGATCAAGTTTTAGTTATAGTAACACCAGGGGTGTTACATCCTTCCCCCCATAAAAGAATCTCGTCCCGAGATTAAAAGTCCTAGGGTAAGTAATGGAAAAGGAAACGCGGCATACTTTTATTTCCTTATTTCTGGTACAAGGCAGGGGTGGTTTGGGGAATTTACTCCTTTATTACAACAGCTATACAGGCTTTACAATTTACAAGAGGCTAAAAAGTCTGGGAAATTCTTATCTAAAAAGTCTTGAGTTTCCCATGTAGCCTCATCTTCGGAATGCTGGTTCCACTGTATCTTATAAAACTTGAGAGTTTTTCTCCGGGTAACCCTGTCCTTTTGATCCAAGACTCGAATAGGGTGCTCAGAGTATGTCAAGTCTGGTTCAAGGACAACATCTGTCACTTCAACGGTTCGATCAGGAACCCGAAGACACTTCTTCAATTGTGACACGTGGAACACATTATGCACAGCAGACAATGTTTCGGGTAGTTGGAGTCGGTATGCCACTGGCCCTATCTTTCCAGAATAAGAAAAGGACCAATATATCGTGGTGCAAGCTTCCCTTTAACCCCAAAACGCGATACTCCCTTCATTGGTGAGACCTTCAGGTAGACATAGTCTCCTTCCAGGAAATATAAGGGCATTCACCGTTTGTCTGCATAACTCTTCTGACGAGCTTGTGCTTTCTTCATATTATGAATAATTTTCTGAACCTTATCCTCGGCCTCCTTCACCATATCAGGCCTAAAGAAGCACCTTTCCCCAGGTTCAGACCAATTTAGCGGAGTACGACATCGTCGTCCATATAAAGCTTCGAAGGGTGCCATCTTGATACTTTCTTGATAGCTATTATTATATGAAAACTCCGCCAAGGGCAAACATTCATCCCATTTCTGTGAGAAGTCTAGAACACATGCCCGCAGCATATCTTCAAGTATCTGATTCACTCTCTCAGTTTGTCCATTGGTTTGAGGATGATAGGCCGAACTGTGGAGCAGTTTAGTACCCAGGGATCTATGAAGTTCTTCCCAGAATTTGGATACAAATTGTGGTCCACGATCCGACACTATAGTCTTTGGAACACCATGCAAACTGAGAATATGGGCAATGTACAACTCCACATAGGTAATGATAGGATATTTTACTTTGACAGGGAGGAAGTGGGCGATCTTGGTAAGTCGATCAATGATAACCCAAATAGCGTCATACCCCTTTGCGGTCCTAGGCAATCCCACGATAAAGTCCATACTTATGTCTTCCCATTTCCATGTCGGTATTGGTAGTGACTGTAATGGACCGGTAGCTTTCAAATGTATGGCTTTGACACGTCTGCAGGTGTCACATCTAGCCACATAGCGTGCAATTTCGATCTTCATCTTTGTCCACCAGTAATGTTGCTTCAAGTCTTGGTACATCTTAGTGCTTCCAGGATGAATAGAGTAGCGGCTAAGATGTGCTTCATCAAGAATTTGCTGGCGGAGCTCTTCATTCTTTGGCACCACTATGCGGTTATTAAACCATACAATGCCTTGATCATCTTCTTTGAAACATTTGGCTTTTCCAGCCCTCAATTTCTCACGAATGTGTTTCATACCCTCATTATCCTTTTGGGCATCAATTATCCTTTGCAAGAGGACTGACTCAAGCTTTAGCTGATTCAAAGTTCCTTGTTGGACCATTCCCAGGTTTAGCTTCTCCATCTCTTGACATAAAGTGTTCTCGGAGGTCTTCATCGCTAAAAAATGGCAGAATACCTTGCGGCTTAGTGCATCTGCCACAACATTGGCTTTGCCTGGGTGATAATGAATTTCCAGTTCATAGTCCTTAATAAGCTCAAGCCATCGTCTCTGCCTCATATTCAATTCTGACTGGGTGAAGATATACTTCAAGCTTTTATGATCTGTATAGATATGACAGACATTTCCCAGCAGATAGTGACGCCAAATTTTCAGAGCATGAACCACAGCAGCTAGCTCCAGATCATGAGTTGGGTAATGCTCCTCATGTCGGCGTAACTGCCGTGAAGCATATGCAATTACTAAGCCTTCTTGCATTAACACGTAGCCGAGTCCACTACCTGATGCATCACAATATACATCAAAAGGCTTGGTGATGTCCGGTTGAGCCAATACCGGAGCAGTGGTTAATAATGTCTTCAATTGTTCAAAGGCTTCATCACACTTCGAAGACCAATTGAATTTAACATCATTCTTCAATAAACTTGTGATTGGCTTTACAAGCTTAGAAAAGTCTGGTATAAATCTGCAATAATATCCAGCCAGTCCAAGGAATCTTCGGACCTGGTGAACAGTGGTCGGGGGTTTCCACTCCAAAATGTCCTTGACTTTGCTGGGGTCTACCGCAATCCCTCTGGCAGATAGAACATGTCCCAGAAATTGAATTTCCTCCAGCCAAAACGCGCATTTGCTGAACTTGGCATACAACTGATGTTCCCTCAGGCGCGTTAACACGATCCGTAAATGTTGGGCGTGCTCCTCTTCATTCTTGGAATATATCAAAATGTCATCAATGAAGACCACCACAAACTTGTCTAGCTCGGGCATGAACACCAAGTTCATCAAATATGTGAAGTGGGCCGGAGCATTTGTTAACCCGAAAGACATTACCAGATATTCAAACAACCCATATCGCGTAGTGAACGCGGTCTTTGGTATATTTTCGGGCCGAATACGGATCTGGTGATAGCCCGATCGGAGATCAATCTTTGAAAACACCCTAGCTCCAGTCAATTGATCAAATAGAATATCAATCCTTGGAAGAGGGTACTTGTTTTTGATGGTGACCTCATTCAGGGGCCGATAATCCACGCACATTCGTAAGGTTTGATCCTTCTTTTTGACGAATATGGCTGGACAACCCCACGGCGATGAGCTTGGCCGGATAAATCCTTCCTCCAGGAGATCTTGTAATTGAATCTTCAATTCTGCCAACTCATTAGGAGGCATACGGTACGATCTTCGAGAAATGGGAGCCGTACCGGGCTTCAACTCTATTACAAACTCTACCTCTCGCTCAGGTGGCAATCCCGGCAAATCCTCGTGAAAGACATCAGGGAACTCGCATACTACCGGAATATCCTTGATTTCCGGTACCATGGCTTCATAAACTCTGCCAGTAGTTTTGTTTGGAATAGGGATGGGCAAAAGAATTTCTTCTTGATTATGACTCAACCTGATGGTTCTTTGATCAGTATTGAGTGTTGCTTTATGCTTGGCCAACCAATTCATACCCAAAATAACATCTATGTCTTGGCCTTTCAGGACGATCATATTGGTAGGAAAGTCCCGTCCGGCCAATGATACGGGCACTTGATAGGCCACTTCTCTAGTAAAGATTTGTCCCCTAGGTGAGTGTATTTTAAATCCCTCTTTTGATTCATGGCATGCAATGTGATGTTGCTCCACAAACTTCTTGCTAATAAACGTATGCGAAGCACCAGAATCAAAAAGAATAATTGCAGGGTGACTGGCCACGAGAAACGTACCCATCATCACCGGTTCACCTTCCGGTGTAGTGGCCACTTGAGTATAGTATATCCGCCCCGTCTTCTTTGTATTCTTCCCCACATTGTTTCCCTTGGGCTGAGCTGATTTCCCAGATCCTTGCTGAGCATTTGCTTGATTCTGCTTGGGATATGGGCAGTCTTTGATGAAATGTCCAGACTTGCCATAGTTGAAGCATCCGGTTGAAGAGCTGGGCAAAGCAGGGAATCGAGTGCCTGGGGCACCCGGCTGACTTGGGGCAGTGGGGGCTTTATTGGGATGAATAATTATCGGCTGCTTGAAAGGGAAGGATGGTGCACGTGGAGGAGTCTGGTTAGAAGGCCGGAGAATAAACCGTTGCCTTTTTGCCTGGCCCTGATTAGTCTTCTCACCACCAAATCCCTTGTTCTTTCTGGAACCTGCATATTTTGCTTCAACAGATAGGGCTGTGCTGATAGCCTTTCCATACGTGAGATCTATGCAGGTGGCCATTTTTCTCTGCAATCGATCATTTAATCCTATCATAAAGCAATTTCTCTTTTTCAGATCAGTGTTCACCTGATCGATTGCATATTGCGACAGGTGATTAAACTTGTTGAGATACTGATTGACAGTATCTCCTCCTTGTTTTAGCTTCATGAGCTCTTCTTGCTTCAGATGCAGAACACCTTCGGGTATATAATGCTCACGGAATGCCACTTTGAATTCCTCCCAGGTTACTTGATGATTGGCCGGCTGAACGGCCACAAACTTACCCCACCAAGTGCTGGCGGGTCCGCGTAGTTGTTGCGCTGCGAATAATGGCTTCTGTGTCTCTGAACAGCGCAGAAGACCAAATTTTTGCTCAATAACCCGTATCCATTCATCGGCTTCCAGTGGATCTTCAGCTTTAACAAATAGTGGTGGACGGGTTTCCGAGAAGTCCAGATAAGAAGTTTCGCGGGGCCTTGTTGATAGCCCCGCCCACCAGGCTGCTGGAACTGTTGGCCCGCCATTTCTCTCAGAAAGCGGGTATTGTCAGCAGTTGCGTTCACTAAGGCAGCAATTGCCTCAGCCAATGTGGGAGGAACAGGATGTGGATTGGGTGTGGATTCCCTTCCCCGGGAAGTACCAGCTCCGTCCTGAGCTCGAGTCTTGGAAGGCATCTGTGGCAACAACATTTGAAAACAATATGATATGCCAAAGAAAAAGCCATTCCATTTTACATTACCAAAAGTAATGTTACAGACTCAAGACTCTTACAACAGGGTACAATACCTAGTATACAATAGCATTACCTATTATACACCAGTACAACCTACAATACACTACACTACTTCTACTTCTATTACACCATTAGTCCTGCTTCCCGTTGCTTTTAGCGGCCTCATCGTCGGGTATGGGAGTCCATACGTCGACCAGCCTCATGGAAGGAGGGGGCTCAAAAAGGTCTAACTCCCCACCAAGCGCGTGTCCCGCAACGTGGGAGGGTCCGGCTTTCGCCTCAACAGGGTGCGCAGGTGCACTAGGGTGTAATTGCGAATACAGTATATGGACTTCCTCATGTAACGTATTGCAATAGACCTGCAGGTCGTCGACAGTTGAGCTAAGTTCCTTAATTCGGGCCTGAGCCCTTGCTTCCTTAGCACAAGCCAGCAAACGGGACTGGACTGCCCAGTCGAGTGCCAAGTCCCGATCCGCAAGCTGATCCCGCAGGTGACGGATGTCCCTTCTTAGTTCATTTATTCTATCTCCGTCCGTGACCCAAGCATTGGTCCTGTGTTGTAGCTTCGCTTGAAGTCGACTTACTCGTGCTTCAAGATCTCCTATTGGGTCATTACTCCCGCTGCTACTATTCTCATGTCGAGGGGCCAGTGGATGCCGGGGCACACCGATTGGTCCAGTTGACTTGCGCGCCGTTTTCCTGGTACGCGGCGACATCTTTCTAAGGGGGAAAAATTTTATTAGTATAATTCTTAGCATGATGCATGTGTAAGTACAAAATCAACCTTAGTTGATTCAACCTTCTATACATTGCACTCTTCCTATCTGGTCTTTAAGATAGACTCTTTAGAATACTTAGGTAAGAAGAGAAGAGAGTTTCTAGGTAAGACTTTTAGAAAATCCTTTTGAAGATGCCTCATAATATCTGCAAAGAAGGGCTACGCTCCGATACCAGCTGTGACGGAACCTCCCAAGTAATTAGGCCCACCTACAGGGTTGTCTGAGGTCCGTTGGACAAGGACAACTGTAGGTGGGCCTAATTACTTGGGAGGTTCCGTCACACAACCCAAACATACAACCGGCTCAAGACCCTTGTCAACAAGATAAGGAGCTACAGAAGCACGCGATGGACGGACCACGACGTCGTCCGACTAATGCTAAGGTCCTTTACTGTTCTTGATCCTCATCTTGTGAACAATATTCGTGAGAATCCTAGGTACACCAAGATGACGCCCGAGGAGATACTTGGAAAGTTCGTAAGTGGGCGGATGATGATCAAGGAGGCTAGATATGTGGATGATGCATTGAATGGCCCAATCCAAGAGCCTCAAACTATCGCTCTCAAAGCAACGAGAAGCAAGGAGGCGTTACCGAGCAAGGTGGCGCAAATTGAGGCGGTCGGGCTTAATGATGAAGAAATGGCCCTCATCATCAAGCGCTTCAAGACGGCGCTAAGGGGTCGCAAGGAGCATCCCGACAAGACCAAGACGAAGGGGAAGCGCTCATGCTTCAAATGTGGTAAGATTGGTCACTTTATCGCTAATTGTCCCGATAATGATAGTGACCAGGAAAAGAAGAGTGGAAAATGGGAAAAGAAGAAGAATTACAAGAAGGCAAAGGGCGAGGCACATATTGGAAAGGAGTGGGATTCGGATTGCTCCACGTCCGACTCCGACAACGAAGGACTCGCCGCCACCGCCTTCAACAAGTCATCCCTCTTTCCCAACGAGCATCACACATGTCTCATGGCTAAGGAGAAGAAAGTAAGTACTCGAAACTCTACTTATGCTTCTTCTAGTGAGGATGAGTCTAGTGATGATGATGAAATAGACTATTCATGCTTATTTAAGGGCTTAGATAGATCCAAGATTGACAAGATTAATGGATTGATTGATGCTTTAAATGATAAGAATAGGCTACTAGAAAAGCAAGAGGATCTTTTGTATGAAGAACATGATAAGGTTGTAGAGGCTCAAAAATCCCTTGCATTAGAAATTAAGAGGAATGAAATGCTTGCTTGTGAGTTGTCCACATGCCATGATTCTATTTCTAACTTAAAGAGCATAAATGATGATTTGAATGCTAAGTTGAAAATAACTAGTAAATCAACATCTTGTGTAGAAAATGATGATTGCAATAGGTGTAAAGATTTTGATATTGATGCTTGTAGTAAACACATAGCCTCTATTGCAAAATTAAATGATGAAGTTGTTAGTCTTAATGCCCAACTTAAGACTAGCAAAAGTGAATTTGACAAATTAAAATTTGCAAGGGATGCCTACACAATTGGTAGACACCCCTCAATTAAGGATGGTCTTGGCTTCAAGAGGGAAGTCAAGAACTTAACAAGCCATAAGGCTTCCATCTCCGCAAAGGAGAAAGGGAAGGCCCCTATGCCTAGCAGTGTGCAAAAGAACCATGCCTTCATGTACCATGATAGGAAATTTTCTAGAAATGATCATTATGATAGGAGTTGTAATGCTTACAATTCAAATACCATGGTTGCTTCTAGTTCTTCTATTATGCATGATAGAAATTTGGCTAGGAGAAATGTTATTAATCACATGCCTAGAAGAAATGTTGTTCATGTTTCTAGGAAAATAATTAATGAACCTTCTACAATTTATCATGCTTGTAATGCTTCATTTGCAATTTGTAGAAAGGATAGAAAGGTGATTGCTAGGAAATTAGGGGCAAAATGCAAGGGAGATAATGCTTGCATCTAGGTCCCTAAGACAATTGTGACTAACCTTGTAGGACCCAACAAGAGTTGGGTACCTAAGACCCAAGCCTAAATTTGCCTTGCAAGTTTATGCATCCGGGGGTTCAAGCTGGATTATCGACAGCGGATGCACAAACCACATGACGGGGGAAAAGAAGATGTTTACCTCCTACGTCAAGAACAAGGATCCCCAAGATTCAATCATATTCGGTGATGGGAATCAAGGCAATGTGAAAGGCTTAGGCAAAATTGCAATATCTAATGAGCACTCTATATCTAATGTGTTTTTGGTTGAGTCTCTTGGATATAATTTGTTATCTGTTAGTCAATTATGCAATATGGGATATAATTGTCTATTCACAAATGTAGATGTGTCTGTCTTTAGAAGAAGTGATGGTTCACTAGCTTTTAAGGGTGTATTAGACGGCAAACTTTACTTAGTTGATTTTGCAAAAGAGGAGGCCGGTCTAGATGCATGCTTAATTGCTAAGACTAGCATGGGCTGGCTTTGGCATCGCCGCTTAGCACATGTAGGGATGAAGAACCTTCACAAGCTTCTAAAGGGAGAACACGTGATAGGTTTAACTAATGTGCAATTCGAAAAAGATAGACCTTGTGCAGCTTGTCAAGCAGGCAAACATGTGGGAAGTTCTCATCACACCAAAAATGTGATGACCACATCAAGACCTTTGGAGATGCTTCACATGGACCTCTTCAGACCCGTCGCCTATCTAAGTATAGGAGGAAGTAAGTATGGTCTTGTTATAGTTGATGACTTTTCCCGCTTCACTTGGGTATTCTTTTTGCAGGATAAATCTGAAACCCAAGGGACTCTCAAGCGCTTCCTAAGGAGAGCTCAAAACGAGTTTGAGCTCAAGGTGAAAAAGATAAGGAGCAACAATGGGTCCGAGTTCAAGAACCTTCAAGTGGAGGATTACCTTGAGGAGGAAGGGATCAAGCACGAGTTCTCCGCTCCCTACACACCACAACAAAATGGTGTGGTAGAGAGAAAGAACAGGACGCTTATAGACATGGCGAGGACGATACTTGGAGAGTTCAAGACCCCCGAGCGCTTTTGGTCGGAAGCCGTGAACACGGCTTGCCACGCCATCAATAGGGTCTACCTTCATCGCCTCCTCAAGAAGACGTCGTATGAGCTACTAACCGGTAACAAACCCAATGTTTTGTATTTTCGAGTTTTTGGGAGTAAATGCTACATTCTAGTGAAGAAGGGTAGGAATTCCAAATTTGCTCCCAAAGCCGTAGAAGGGTTTTTGTTAGGTTATGACTTAAATACAAAGGCGTATAGAGTCTTCAACAAATCATCGGGTTTGGTTGAAGTCTCTAGCGACGTTGTATTTGATGAGACTAATGGCTCTCCAAGAGAGCAAGTTGTTGATTTTGATGATGTAGATGAAGAAGAAGTTCCTACGACCGCAATACGCACCATGGCGATTGGAGATGTGCGGCCACAGGAACAAGATGAGCAAGATCAACCCTCTTCCTCAACAATGGTGCAACCCCCAACTCAAGATGATGAACAGGAGGCGTGTGATCAAGGGGGAGCACAAGATGATCAAGTAATGGAGGAAGAAGCACAACCGGCACCTCCAACCCAAGTTCGAGCGATGATTCAAAGGGATCATCACGTCGACCAAATTTTGGGTGATATTAGCAAGGGAGTAACTACTCGATCTCGATTAGTTAATTTTTGTGAGCATTACTCCTTTGTCTCTTCTATTGAGCCTTTCAGGGTAGAAGAGGCCTTGCTAGGTCTGGACTGGGTGTTGGCCATGCAGGAGGAGCTCAACAACTTCAAAAGAAATGAAGTTTGGACACTGGTGCCTCGTCCCAAGCAAAATGTTGTGGGAACCAAGTGGGTGTTCCGCAACAAACAAGACGAGCACGGGGTGGTGACAAGGAACAAGGCATGACTTGTGGCAAAAGGTTATGCCCAAGTCGCAGGTTTGGACTTTGAGGAGACTTTTGCTCCTGTGGCTAGGCTAGAGTCCATTCGTATCTTGCTAGCATATGCCGCTCACCATTCCTTCAGGTTGTTCCAAATGGATGTGAAGAGCGCCTTCCTCAACGGGCCAATCAAGGAGGAAGTGTACGTGGAGCAACCCCCTGGCTTCGAGGATGAACGGTACCCCGACCACGTGTGTAAGCTCTCTAAGGCGCTCTATGGACTTAAGCAAGCCCCAAGAGCATGGTATGAATGCCTTAGAGATTTTTTAATTGCTAATGCTTTCAAGGTTGGGAAAGCCGATCCAACTCTTTTTACTAAGACTTGTGATGGTGATCTTTTTGTGTGCCAAATTTACGTCGATGACATAATATTTGGTTCTACTAACCAAAAGTCTTGTGAAGAGTTTAGCAGGGTGATGACTCAGAAATTCGAGATGTCGATGATGGGCGAGTTAAGCTACTTCCTTGGGTTCCAAGTGAGGCAACTCAAGGATGGAACCTTCATCTCCCAAACGAAGTTGTAACACCCTGAATTTAGGAGTATAAATTTTTTTTCTAATATCCATCAAATTCAGGTGTTACTTTCTTGTTCCTATTTCTTTTCGCTCCTTTATTTCATTTCTTTCCAAGTAATAGGAAATTTTACCCCAGTTATAGATGTTAATAAAACCCTAAGGGAATAATGATTGATGCATTATGCTGAAATGTATTTGTTTTTGTCTGATGATTTGCTTTGGTGTGTATCTATTTAATTTGTGGCTCAATATTGTAAATAAATTTGATAGCAGAAATAGAAAATAAAATAAAAGGAAAAGACATAGCTCCTCTTCCCCTCAGCCCAGCTCGGCCTCGTGGCCCACTCTCGCATTTTCCCCCTCGCCGTGCCCTGCACCAACGCCCCGCGCGTGGCCCGCTTAGCAGCACCGCGCTGCAGCCCAGCCGCTCACATGCTCGCCCAGCGCTAGCAGCAGCCGCCAAGCCACGTTCAGCACCTTCCATCTTCTCTAACCTCTTCCCCACGACGCATGCTACAGGTTCCTAGAACTCAAAAAATGCCCCTGCTTGTTTTCATTGCTGCGTAGTCTCTCTCCTCCTCGAGGCCATACTGCTTGGCAGACGACCCCCTCGGCGCGGCTCTTACCGGCGAGGTCAGCCGCCGGCGAGCTTGCTCAGCCACATGGCCCACGCTCGCTTCCCCTGCAAGCAGATTTCCATCGTTGTGCCCCTCCAAACTCTGGTGTGGCTCACCATGTCTGTCCACGTCGTCGTCTGACGTCGCGTCACCAAGGTAAGGCACGTTCTCTCCTTCTCTATCACGTAGCGTCGCAGCCTCGTCAGCCATGGACACCGCTGCAAGCTTCTCTGCGCACTGGACGAGCAGGTAGTGATAACCGAGCGGCTAACAGGGTCTTCGCCCGCACCCTGCCGAGCTTGCGTGACCTTGGCTAGCTGCTTGCCCGCATAGCCATGGCGGCGGCCAGCTCAACCCCTGTAGACGCAGCCCCTATGGCCGAGTCCCTCTCCAGCGCGTAGCAAGCCGAGCGGCAAGTCTCTCTCCGGCGAGCCGCCGATGAGGCCTCCCTGGACATGCATGCACCATGAGCAAAAGAATTAACCGTCCAAGCAGTTGCAGCCGTGAAGAAGGGAGAGAAAAATGGAGCGGCATGTGCATGCGTGAGATTAGGAAAAGGAGAATGCAACTGCTCTCGTCGTGGGTGTTGTGCGGCTGCGCATAGGAAAGAACAAAAGAAAACTGCTTAGGCCCATGTGCATGTGTGCATGCACGAAACGTTCTCCATTACCACACCAAATCCCAATCATTACCCTTTGCTTAGCTCTGTTTCTGACCAATAAATTTGCACCATGTCGCTTAAGTTCATGAATTATGAAGTAATTAATATATTTTACATCCTAAATTAGGTTCAACTCGTTTTAGTTGCGTTAAGTTTGCAATAGTGTCGATTACGTGTTAATAACATTATTTCGTCGCGACATAAGTTTAATTAATTATTTTGTCTGTTGATTATTAAAATAAGCAATTTAGCGAAAGCTAATTTATAGTGTTTAACCCGCGCTTTTACAAATAAATGTTAATATAAATAATGTCAACTTAAATGCATTTTATTTATCCCTAAGTGTAAACGCTTATATGTTAGTGATCCTCGCGTGTCGCGCGTGCGGATCGTGCGCATCACCGCATATTGTCTACGCGCTAAGTCGAGTGTGTCCGTGCGTCGTCGCATATTATTCGCGCGTTGTTTGCACGTCGTCGGGATTCTGACGACCTTCGTCTACCCCCCCCCCCCGTATACCCCTGGAACATCGTTTTGATTTTAAAATCTAATTTAAGAATTCGATTTGCACTAACATGATTAATCTTAACTGAAATATTCTTTGCTAATAATTGCTTAGATTAATCATGCTTTTGTTTATTAGTTTCGCATGTCGGTTCGCGCGTGTCGTGCGCGTGCCGTAGCGTTGTTTTGCGCGCGTCAACTCATTTCGTTCGCGAGTATCTCTCATGTCGATCACGTGTATCCTATGGCGTCCACTCGTGATGATAAATTGTTTTTGCTTACGAACACTCACGTTAATAATGCTAATCTGTCGGGTCGTATATTTTAGATACTTAACCTAAGACTCGCTTGGTTAATATTTATCAGATTAATATTCTAATCAGATTAAATGTGTAGTGTTCAACTTGGGATTTTATAATAAATACTAACATGGATAATATTAATTTAACTACCTTCGATTTATGTAACATTCGTTTAGTATAAACATGTCACCTGATCAGTTATTCTCGTCTGTCGCGGGTGCTGTTCCGCGCAGTGGCGCGCTGCTTCGCACGTCGTTCACGTGCTGTCTGCGCGTTGTTCGTGCGTGATGGGCTCGTGGTCGCGTGCTGGTTCGTGTCGGTTCGCGCATCGTTCGCGCTGGTCGTGCGCATTATTTCGTGTGTCGTCAGCGTGCTGTGTCGCGCGTGTCCGCGTGTCGTTTGCACGCTGTCGTACTGTTTCGCTTGTCATAAATTCGTCTCGCTTAGAATCTCTTGTGTTAATTAAATTACTTATTTATTGGACTGTTGTTAGTGTAGCAGATTAATCAAACTAAATAGTAGATAAAATTTATAATTGATAAGGTCGAATTAATTGTTAGCGTTAATACTTGTTTAGCGTAAACGCGATATTTTCCCGGCCGTCGCTTCGAGTTCGACATTTCTTTCCCTCGCGTGACCATAGAATCGAGCCCTATTTTATGCTGCATATCTTTATATCATTTTATCTTGTATGGTGTAATGTTATTATGTATTTATATATGTTTGTTTGCTTGTGCTTGTTCGTCTTCGCTTCGTGTTGCGATTAGATCGCGATTTGTTCCCGCGCTTCGAGGAATCGATGATCAAGCTTCGGCGAGCAAGTGATCTAGCTCTTCGAGTTCTATGAGGCTGAAGACCCTGAACATCTGTTTGGTGAAGGCAAGTGTCCTCTGACCCATTATGTCCTATCTATTTATAATTCACTGTCCCACACTACTTAATCGAAACCTAAGGATTTACTAGCTTTCTATTTACCTTATCCTTGTTTACCTTTCGGATTACTATGGTTAGCTACATGCTAGCGCTTTACTTTAATCAATGAACATGATGAGATACAATGATGATACTATGATTTTATTCTGGATATGATGATATACTGGTGGCATTTAGGGGACTCGGGCTGTTTCCTGAGTACCTCTCCGTAAGGACCTGTTCGTTGAGAGACCACCCGGGATAACAGTGCAACCAAGAGGGTGAAATGGGACGCCCTTAGCTAATTAATTAGAGGAACTAGAGGTGTAGTTGCTTCGCCGTCGTGCCGTCAATGGGGTCCAGGCACAGTGCTTGCTCTGCCGAGGCTGAGTGCCGAGGTTCTTTTGTTTTGCTTTTGTTAGTCATCCTCCTGCGGGGAGGGGTACTGTGTTTATCAAACTGGAGAAACCTAACGGGCGGCTATGACCTCTAGGGAATCTTTGTAAAAGCTACGTAGTGATACCCTGCCGGACCACCTAGGAAGTGATCAATGGGGAGTCATGATCCCCGGGCAAAACGGGAATCACGGCTCATGGGTAAAGTGTGCGACCTCTGCAGAGGGTAGTGAAACTGATATATCAGCCGTGCTCACGGTTAAGAGCGGCCTTGGGATCCTCTTTGATTAGAGATACAGATGGTTCGAGATACAGATGATCTGAGATAAAATGGTTCTATTTAATATTTTGGTTCGATGATGATAATGATGTTCCTCGATGAGGAAAAGGTTCACAGGTTGGGTATATGATAAAACTTGGCTTCTACTAATAATAAATACCTAACCAACTAAAAGCAACTGCTTGAGCTTAACCCCATATAAAGCTAGTCCACTTTAGCCAAACGAGACATTTGCTGAGTACGTTGATGTGTACTCACCCTTGCTTTCACAAAACACCAGGTTGCCTTTGGTGCAATCTATGCTCAGGTAAAGAAGAAGGTGTCGAGGCGGATCTCTAGGAGTTACAGGACTTCGATGAGTTCGAGGATTAGGCTAGCGACCTCCCCCAGTCAGCTGCCTGTGGTGGGTTTATTACGTTGGCTACGTTTCTATTCTGTGCACTTTGATTTATATTATGTAAATGACTCTAGTCTGTAATATTATTACTTACTCTTTATTGTAATTCGAAGCATTGTGCTATGATGAGTCATTTATGTAATCGCCGTGTACGTAAATTTCTGATCCTGGCACGTACATGGTTCGCATTCGGTTTATCTTCTAAAACCGGGTGTGACATAAGTGGTATCAAAGCCGTGCTGACTGTAGGACCGCTGACCTAGAGTAGCATTGGTCGTTTTAAGGACTTATTGATTATTACTTCACCTCATCCTTGATTCTGCTTCAAAATATTAGTCACCTCGACTAATCCTATGTTATGCTTCTATATATCACCTTGCTAAATGTATTTTTATTCTAGTATTGTCTATGCTTTACTCATTCATTCTATTAGATCTAATCTCACTCTTGTGCTTACGATATCTTTGTAGATGACCCCTGACCATAGCCTTTAGTCTTTTGGGATTCTTTCCTCTTCTATATTAAATTGCTACCATTTGGCAATCTTTATTCCCCTGGTATTGACATGCTCGTATCCCTGGATTCTTTAATACTCTTGTTTTAATACCTACCTGTAATAAAAACTCTGCTGCCTATTTAAACATTTCAGTTTGTATGTCCATGATCTTATTGTCTTTTGAGACCCTTTCCTATTCTGTTGTTAAGTTGCCATCTTTCGGCAATTTGTACTCTCTTGGTTTTGGTATGCTCGTATCCTTAGAACCTTGCACAATCTTATCTTTTATATATCCTTGTCTTTATATCCCAATGTCTATTTAAAACATTTCGACTTACATGCCCTTGACCACCCTTGTTTCTTGATGATCCATGAGCGACCATTCTATTTTGCACATCCTTGATGATCTCATCATTTCCTTATAACTTCCCTCGGTCATAATTTCTATTACTTCAACCATTCTGTTGGAACCTTACCTATGTCACCCTTGATTGTCTTATCCACTTCACCACTTCGTGAGTCTTGCCTTAACTCTATCCTTGGTTGTGTTTTTCACGATTTCCATCCTTACCCTTGTTACATCTATATCTTACCCTAAAGCTTATATCATTTAGTCCTCTAAAACCTTCTCTCTTCCATCTCAATTTTAGAGTTGTATTTTACCTATTTTCTCTTGGTCGTATCCTCTTCCTTGTCGCTTGCGAATTTTCAACTCCATCCTTTGTTGTGCTACTGTTTAGTGTTGCCTTTACCTTTCCCATTTCTCGGTCGTACCTTGGTGATTACATTATTTCTGTTATCTAAAATCTCCAATCTCCTATCCCAATTTGAGAACGGTGTTTTACTTATCTTATCCTTGACAACATCCTATTCTTTACCGCGTGTAAGCCTTGACATACCTCCATTCTTTATTGTACTTATACCACTGGCTCTTTTATGCCTTCACCTTTTCCCCTATACTCTTGTCTGTTATCGCCTTTAACCCTTGCAATATTTATGTTTCTACCTAAATGCTTACCTTGAACTTATCCTTTAAAAGCCTCTCCTTTATTTTGAGAAAGTTTGAGAGTTGCGAGTTACCTATCTCTCCCTTGATTTCTTTTCACTTCTTGTCGCCTTACAAGTTTTGTGTTAATTCCATCCCTTGCTGTGTTTTTATTTGCTATCACCCTCCCTTGTCGTCCATCGATCTTACCCTTGATACTCATCTTTATTCCCAGTTCTTAAAAATCCCCTCTCTTCCACCTCAATTTGAGAGTGGCAGTTTACCTATCTGGCCCTTGGACGCACCCTCTCCTTTTCTATTTGTAGGTCTTATCTTAACTCCATCCTTTATGGTACTTATATCCTTTGTCTTATGCCCAATTACATCCTCTCCTACATCCGTGTCCGTTATTACCTTTAAAACCCTCGTGATATATGCCCTTGCCTTCCTGCTTACCTTGAACCTACCCTTTGAAGCGTCCTCTTTTCCATCCCTGTTTGGGGAAAATGCCTCACCTACTTCACCATTGATTGCTTTCCCTTTTTTGATGCCTCACAAGTTTTGTCTAAAATACATCCTTGGTTCTATTTGTCTCTTATCACCTTAACCCTTGTCATCCCTTGATCTTTACCAAGATGCTTATCTTGCACCTGCATTTTAAAGCCTCCTCTCCCATTTCATTTCAAGAGTGATGTTTTACCTATCCCACTCTTGTTCGTTCCCTTTTTCCTCTATCGCATTGCAAGTCTTGTCCTATCTCTATCTTTTGGTGTGCTTTTGCCTTTCACCTCCCCTACCTTTGTAATCTCTAGATCTTTCCATGATGTCACTTATGCATACCTTTTGAACTATCATCTTTTCCATCTCGATTTGATAATGGTGTTTTACCTATCCTGGCCTTTGTTCCATTATCTCCCTTGTTGGTTAAAATCATTGCTTTAGCTCCATCCTTTACTATTCTCATGCCCCTATCGTGCATGTTTTATCGCTCCCCTTGTCTTTCGATGGCCTTATAGTAGTTTCCACATTGTAAGAAAAGACCACCATTTAATTAAAAGGAACGTATAGCAACGAGATGTCTGTTGATGTGTGCTCATGATGTTTGTCCTTCTGCTATGACTGATTTGCTTCTTTGGAATGAGTGTTGATGTGTTGTGGCCCTTGGTCCGCAATGGCATCTGTTTACTAGGTGAGTGCCATAGAGTTAAGCAGTTGGGTTCTCCCCCTGCTCTCTCTAATCCGTCTATACTTACCTTTTCTCGCTATTCTTTCCTCTTGCACCTGTCCATTTGGCAACCTCCAACTCCTACAAATCAGTCAAGATCAGAGTGGCGCAGCGAAAGCGTGTGTGGGTCCTAACCCACAGGTCCAGGAGATCCTCAAGAATTGCATCAATCGGTCTCAAGCATCTGATAGTTAAAGCAACCGGTCCACAAGTTAACCTTGCAGAGTCAAAGTCAACTCAAGGAAGCCATGAACAACCTATGAACCAACCTTGTCGTCCTTGCTAGCCTCTTCTTGAATCTCGGGGGCGAGATTCTGTTAAGGGGGTTAGATTTGTAACACCCTGAATTTAGGAGTATAATTTTTTTTTCTAATATCCATCAAATTCAGGTGTTACTTTCTTGTTCCTATTTCTTTTCGCTCCTTTATTTCATTTCTTTCCAAGTAATAGGAAATTTTACCCCAGTTATAGATGTTAATAAAACCCTAAGGGAATAATGATTGATGCATTATGCTGAAATGTATTTGTTTTTGTCTGATGATTTGCTTTGGTGTGTATCTATTTAATTTGTGGCTCAATATTGTAAATAAATTTGATAGCAGAAATAGAAAATAAAATAAAAGGAAAAGACATAGCTCCTCTTCCCCTCAGCCCAGCTCGGCCTCGTGGCCCACTCTCGCATTTTTCCCCTCGCCGTGCCCTGCACCAACGCCCCGCGCGTGGCCCGCTTAGCAGCACCGCGCTGCAGCCCAGCCGCTCACATGCTCGCCCAGCGCTAGCAGCAGCCGCCAAGCCACGTTCAGCACCTTCCATCTTCTCTAACCTCTTCCCCACGACGCATGCTACAGGTTCCTAGAACTCAAAAAATGCCCCTGCTTGTTTTCATTGCTGCGTAGTCTCTCTCCTCCTCGAGGCCATACTGCTTGGCAGACGACCCCCTCGGCGCGGCTCTTACCAGCGAGGTCAGCCGCCGGCGAGCTTGCTCAGCCACATGGCCCACGCTCGCTTCCCCTGCAAGCAGATCTCCATCGTTGTGCCCCTCCAAACTCTGGTGTGCCTCACCATGTCTGTCCACGTCGTCGTCTGACGTCGCGTCACCAAGGTAAGGCACGTTCTCTCCTTCTCTATCACGTAGCGTCGCAGCCTCGTCAGCCATGGACACCGCTGCAAGCTTCTCTGCGCACTGGACGAGCAGGTAGTGATAACCGAGCGGCTAACAGGGTCTTCGCCCGCACCCTGCCGAGCTTGCGTGACCTTGGCTAGCTGCTTGCCCACATAGCCATGGCGGCGGCCAGCTCAACCCCTGTAGACGCAGCCCCTATGGCCGAGTCCCTCTCCAGCGCGTAGCAAGCCGAGCGGCAAGTCTCTCTCCGGCGAGCCGCCGATGAGGCCTCCCTGGACATGCATGCACCGTGAGCAAAAGAATTAACCGTCCGAGCAGTTGCAGCCGTGAAGAAGGGAGAGAAAAATGGAGCGGCATGTGCATGCGTGAGATTAGGAAGAGAATGCAACTGCTCTCGTCGTGGGTGTTGTGCGGCTGCGCATTGGAAAGAACAAAAGAAAACTGCTTAGGCCCATGTGCATGTGTGCATGCACGAAACGTTCTCCATTACCACACCAAATCCCAATCATTACCCTTTGCTTAGCTCTGTTTCTGACCAATAAATTTGCACCATGTCGCTTAAGTTCATGAATTATGAAGTAATTAATATATTTTACATCCTAAATTAGGTTCAACTCGTTTTAGTTGCGTTAAGTTTGCAATAGTGTCGATTACGTGTTAATAACATTATTTCGTCGCGACATAAGTTTAATTAATTATTTTGTCTGTTGATTATTAAAATAAGCAATTTAGCGAAAGCTAATTTATAGTGTTTAACCCGCGCTTTTACAAATAAATGTTAATATAAATAATGTCAACTTAAATGCATTTTATTTATCCCTAAGTGTAAACGCTTATATGTTAGTGATCCTCGAGTGTCGCGCGTGCGGATCGTGCGCATCACCGCATATTGTCTACACGCTAAGTCGCGTGTGTCCGTGCGTCGTCGCATATTATTCGCGCGTTGTTTGCGCGTCGTCGGGATTCTGACGACCTTCGTCTACCCCCCCCCCCCGTATACCCCTGGAACATCGTTTTGATTTTAAAATCTAATTTAAGAATTCGATTTGCACTAACATGATTAATCTTAACTGAAATATTCTTTGCTAATAATTGCTTAGGTTAATCATGCTTTTGTTTATTAGTTTCGCATGTCGGTTCGCGCGTGTCGTGCGCGTGCCGTAGCGTTGTTTTGCGCGCGTCAACTCATTTCGTTCGCGAGTATCTCTCATGTCGATCACGTGTATCCTATGGCGTCCACTCGTGATAATAAATTGTTTTCGCTTACGAACACTCACGTTAATAATGCTAATCTGTCGGGTCGTATATTTTAGATACTTAACCTAAGACTCGCTTGGTTAATATTTATCAGATTAATATTCTAATCAGATTAAATGTGTAGTGTTCAACTTGGGATTTTATAGTAAATACTAACATGGATAATATTAATTTAACTACCTTCGATTTATGTAACATTCGTTTAGTATAAACATGTCACCTGATCAGTTATTCTCGTCTGTCGCGGGTGCTGTTCCGCGCAGTGGCGCGCTGCTTCGCACGTCGTTCACGTGCTGTCTGCGCGTTGTTCGTGCGTGATGGGCTCGTGGTCGCGTGCTGGTTCGTGTCGGTTCGCGCATCGTTCGCGCTGGTCGTGTGCATTATTTCGTGTGTCATCAGCGTGCTGTGTCGCGCGTGTCCGCATGTCGTTTGCACGCTGTCGTACTGTTTCGCTTGTCATAAATTCGTCTCGCTTAGAATCTCTTGTGTTAATTAAACTACTTATTTATTGGACAGTTGTTAGTGTAGCAGATTAATCAAACTAAATAGTAGATAAAATTTATAATTGATAAGGTCGAATTAATTGTTAGCGTTAATACTTGTTTAGCGTAAACGCGATATTTTCCCGGCCGTCGCTTCGAGTTCGACATTTCTTTCCCTCGCGTGACCATAGAATCGAGCCCTGTTTTATGCTGCATATCTTTATATCATTTTATCTTGTATGGTGTAATGTTATTATGTATTTATATATGTTTGTTTGCTTGTGCTTGTTCGTCTTCGCTTCGTGTTGCGATTAGATCGCGATTTGTTCCCGCGCTTCGAGGAATCGATGATCAAGCTTCGGCGAGCAAGTGATCTAGCTCTTCGAGTTCTATGAGGCTGAAGACCCTGAGCATCTGTTTGGTGAAGGCAAGTGTCCTCTGACCCATTATGTCCTATCTATTTATAATTCACTGTCCCGCACTACTTAATCGAAACCTAAGGATTTACTAGCTTTCTATTTACCTTATCCTTGTTTACCTTTCGGATTACTATGGTTAGCTACATGCTAGCGCTTTACTTTAATCAATGAACATGATGAGATACAATGATGATACTATGATTTTATTCTGGATATGATGATATACTGGTGGCATTTAGGGGACTCGGGTTGTTTCCTGAGTACCTCTCCGTAAGGACCTGTTCGTTGAGAGACCACCCGGGATAACAGTGCAACCATGAGGGTGAAATGGGACGCCCTTAGCTAATTAATTAGAGGAACTAGAGGTGTAGTTGCTTCGCCGTCGTGCCGTCAATGGGGTCCAGGCACAGTGCTTGCTCTGCCGAGGCTGAGTGCCGAGGTTCTTTTGTTTTGCTTTTGTTAGTCACCCTCCTGCGGGGAGGGGTACTGTGTTTATCAAACTGGAGAAACCTAACGGGCGGCTATGACCTCTAGGGAATCTTTGTAAAAGCTACGTAGTGATACCCTGCCGGACCACCTAGGAAGTGATCAATGGGGAGTCATGATCCCCGGGCAAAACGGGAATCACGGCTCATGGGTAAAGTGTGCGACCTCTGCAGAGGGTAGTGAAACTGATATATCAGCCGTGCTCATGGTTAAGAGCGGCCTTGGGATCCTCTTTGATTAGAGATACAGATGGTTCGAGATACAGATGATCTGAGATAAAATGGTTCTATTTAATATTTTGGTTCGATGATGATAATGATGTTCCTCGATGAGGAAAAGGTTCACAGGTTGGGTATATGATAAAACTTGGCTTCTACTAATAATAAATACCTAACCAACTAAAAGCATCTGACCCCATATAAAGCTAGTCCACTTTAGCCAAACGAGACATTTGCTGAGTACGTTGATGTGTACTCACCCTTGCTTTCACAAAACACCAGGTTGCCTTTGGTGCAATCTATGCTCAGGTAAAGAAGAAGGTGTCGAGGCGGATCTCTAGGAGTTCCAGGACTTCGATGAGTTCGAGGATTAGGCTAGCGACCTCCCCCAGTCAGCTGCCTGTGGTGGGTTTATTACGTTGGCTACGTTTCTATTCTGTGCACTTTGATTTATATTATGTAAATGACTCTAGTCTGTAATATTATTACTTACTCTTTATTGTAATTCGAAGCATTGTGCTATGATGAGTCATTTATGTAATCGCCGTGTACGTAAATTTCTGATCCTGGCACGTACATGGTTCGCATTCGGTTTATCTTCTAAAACCGGGTGTGACAGAAGTACACGCAAGACTTGATCAAGAGGTTTGGGATGAAGGACGCCAAGCCCGCAAAGACTCCGATGGGAACCGACGGACACACCGACCTCAACAAAGGAGGTAAGTCTGTTGATCAAAAAGCATACCGGTCTATGATAAGGTCTTTACTTTATTTATGTGCTAGTAGACCGGACATCATGCTTAGCGTATGCATGTGTGCTAGATTTCAATCTGATCCAAGGGAGTGCCACTTAGTGGCTGTGAAGCGAATTCTTAGATATTTAGTCGCTACGCCTTGTTTCGGGATCTGTTATCCAAAGGGGTCTACCTTTGACTTGATTGGATATTCAAACTCCGACTATGCTGGATGTAAGGTCGATAGGAAGAGTACATCGGGGACGTGCCAATTCTTAGGAAGGTCCCTGGTGTCATGGAGTACATTCGTGGAACTCTAAGAAACAAACCTCCGTTGCCCTATCCACCGCTGAGGCCGAGTACGTTGCCGCAGGACAGTGTTGCGCGCAACTACTTTGGATGAGGCAAACCCTCAGGGACTTTGGCTACAATTTGAGCAAAGTCCCACTCCTATGTGATAATGAGAGTGCTATCCGCATGGCGGATAATCCTATTGAACACAGCCGCACAAAGCACATAGACATCCGACATCACTTTTTGAGAGACCACCAGCAAAAGGGAGATATCGAAGTGTTTCATGTTAGCTCCGAGAACCAGCTAGCCAATATCTTTACCAAGCCTTTAGATGAGCAGACCTTTTGCAAGCTACGTAGTGAGCTAAATGTCTTAGATTCGTGGAACTTGGATTGATTTATAGCATATATGTGTTTATGCCTTTGATCATGTTCCTTTTGCATTGTGTTGTTTATTTATGGTGCTCGAGTTGTACATGCACTCCCCGGACCTCACAAGTCTATTGCAAAGTGATGCACATATTTACGGGGAGATGTGTTACAACTTGACCCTTTGAGACTAACCATGTGCTTGAGTTTGCTAGATTTAGTCTCTAAGGGGGATTGAAAGGGCAAAGGTGGACTTGGACCATGCAAGACTTCCACTGCACTCCGATGAGAGGGTAACTTATTCCAAGTTCATCGTTATGATCTTATTGCCTTTTACTCTTAGTTGAAGATTTTTGGTGAGGCAATGGGGTTAAAAGGGCCAAAGTTGATCCTGTTTTGGTGCTTGATGCCAAAGGGGGAGAAAATAAGGCTAAAGCAAATAAATGGATCAGCTACCACTTGAGAATTTTGAAAAAGTAGAGTTAGAGCTTTTGTTTTGTCAAAATACTCTTATTGGCTCTTGTATCAAAAGTTGGCTTCTTGTGGGGAGAAGTGTTGATTATGGGAAAAAGGGGGAGTTTTTTGAAATCTTGAATCAATTTCTCTTGGAACGACTCTCTTCATGTCTTAACAAGTGTGTTTGACTTAGAGATAGAAATTTGAGTTTGATTTGCAAAAACAAACCAAGTGGTGGCAAAGAGTGATCCATATATGCCAAAAATGAATCAAAACAATTTTGAGTTCTCATTTGCATTGATATTGCACTTGTTCTAGTTGCATTATATTGTGTTGGCATAAATCACCAAAAAGGGGGAGATTGAAAGGGAAATGTGCCCTTGGGCCATTTCTAAGTATTTTGGTGATTGAGTGCCAATGCAAGTACTTTTGTGTTGATCTATGCAATGTGGTGGACAAAGTGCAAATCATGTCAAAAGGTATGTTTCTCAGACTTAGTACATTGTTTTAAGGACTAATGTATTGTGTCTAAGTGCTGGAAACAGGTGAAAACAAAATGGAGAGAGATTGCCTTGGTTCAGCCAAAGCCAGCGCTGTCTGGGTGCACCGGACTATCCGGTGGTGCACCGGACAGTGTCCGGTGTGCCAGGCTGGCTCAGGCGAACTTGGCGCTCTCGGGAATAAATTAACGGCGTACGGCTATAATTCACCGGACTGTCCGGTGTGCACCGGACTGTCCGGTGAGCCAACGGTCGGCCGGGCCAACGGTCGGCTGCGATCTGCGCAAGACACGTGGCCGAGCCAACAGTCGGGAGGGGGCACCGGACTGTCCGGTGTGCACCGGACTGTGTCCAGTGCGCCAACGGCTCCCAGGCGCCAACCGTCGGCTACGCCACAGAAGGAAAGAAATTCGCACCGGACAGTGTCCGGTGTGCACCAGACTGTCCGGTGCGGCAGGCGACAGAAGGCAAGATTTGCCTTCCAGGAATGCTCTCAACGGCTCCTAGCTGCCTTGGGGCTATAAAAGGGACCCCTAGGCGCATGGAGGAGTACACCAAACATTCTCTAAGCATTCCTAAGCACTAAGACATCGATTCCTCGCTTTTGATTCCTTGCGATATCAATTAGAGCTCTAGTTGAGTTGTGAACTCATTGAGTTGTGTCGTGAGCTCTTGTTGCGACTTGTGTGTGTGGTGTTGCTGTGATTTCTTGTCTTGAGTGTGTTGCTTATCCCTCCCTTACTCCGTGCTTCTTTGTGAACTTTAAGTGTAAGGGCGAGAGGCTCCAAAGTGTGGAGATTCCTCGCAAACGAGATATAGTAAAGCAAGCAAAACACCGTGGTATTCAAGTGGGTCTTTGGACCGCTTGAGAGGGGTTGATTGCAACCCTCGTCCGTTGGGATGCCACAACGTGGAGTAGGCAAGCGTTGGTCTTGGCCGAACCACGGGATAAACCACTATGCCATCTCTGTGATTGATCTCTTGTGGTTATTGTGTTTTGTTGAGACTCCTCTCTAGCCACTTGGCATTATTTGTGCTAACTCCTAATCAAGTTTTTGTGAGTTAAGTTTCAAGTTTTACAGGATCACCTATTCACCCCCCTCTAGGTGCTCTCACTAAGCGAACTACACCCCAGATCCTCTAATTATTCAGCTAAGGGCACCCCATTCCACCCTCATGGTTGCACTGTTTTCCCGGGCGATCATCCAAAGAACAGGTCCTTACGGAGAGGCACTCGAGAAACCGCTCGAGCCCCCTTAAAGGCCACAAGTGTAACATCATAATAAGAAGGGGGAAAACAGCGTATCATTGATCATTCTCATCATGTTCATTGATTAGAGTTGAGCAATAGCATAAGACTAAGCAATAATAATCCAACCCAAATAGGTAAACAAGGACATGGATAACAAAAGCTAGTCAATCCTTAGGTATAAATGTGCAATGCGGGAGGTGAATTAAAGAATGTATAAGACAGAGATAGGTCAAGGGACACTTGCCTTCACCAACCGGCTGCTGCTCAGGGGCTTCTCCTGCGAGTTCTTCGGGTTCTTCAACCAGATCGTTCTCTATGCGAGTGCAAACATACATACATCCATCCATTCAAATTAGGAGACAAACAGTACACCATACAAGAGAACAAGTAGATTAAACATGCATAGAATATGACATACGATATTACATTTACCATGGTTAGAAAGAAACGGTGGAAGGTCTCGCAGGGGTTAAAGCTTATGCCCGAGGCGCATTACGGGTAGACGAATAACTAGAGGTTACGTGCTCTAGTTCTACTTAACTCCAATAATAAGGATTAGCTACATGCACTAATAGAAACGTGACCACTTTCAGCCGATCAACATTAAATGAGCTAGACGATTAACTATATGAATTAACTAACGTAGCCAATTTCCAAATTGAGTTTCCTATTTCATTAACATGAACAACATGATTAGCGCGCATAAAATATAGGGGGGTGGACGGGCTCGTCTAGGGGTAGACGAAGGCACAGCGAGCCGTGCCAAGGCACCACGCGCATCACGCGAGCAGCGCGCGCGCAAGGCCGCACACATGCGCCGCGAACTAGCCGTGCACACGTCGGGGCCGCGCGCTGGCCGAGCTCAAGGCCGCGCGCCATAGGCACGCTGGGCCGAGCGCGAGGCCGCGTCGGGGCCATCACGACGCGAGCAGGACACGCCGGGGCGGGCGGGCGAACACGGGTGGGCGAGCACGGGCGGGACGGGCGAGACGCCGCGGGCAGGGGAGCGCACGCGGGTGGAGCGGGGCACGCCGCGCGGGCGCCATGGCCGGCGAGGCCACGACCGGCCACCACGCCGGGGCAGGGGACAGCACGGGCGCGACGGGCAGGGGCCGCCATGGCCGGGGCGGGCGGGGTCGGCGAGCGCGGCCGGGGACGGCGCGGCCGGGGGCGAGCGAGGTCGGGGGCCGGCGAGCGCGGTCACGCCGCGGGGAGAGCGCCGGCGGGCGGGGGAAGGAGGAGGGAGGGGAGAGAGAAGAGGAGAGGGGGAGGGAGGGGCTCACCGCGGGCGGGGAGGGCTGCGGCGGCGGTTTCGGGCGAGCAGGGGGGGTCGGGCGGGTTGGGCAGGGGAGAGAGAGATTTGGGGGAGGGGAGGGGGATGACAGGCGGGGCCCGCAGGGGAGGGGAGAGAGATTTGGGGGGGAGGGGAGGGGGCGGCTGGACCGCTCTTGGGCCCAAAGCGGGGGCGCGAGGGGGGCGAGGCGGGTCGCGGCCATGCCGGCCCACGGCGCGAGGGGAAAGGGGGTGGGGGCAAGGCCGGCTGGGTCGGCCGGCTGGCTGGGCCGCGCGCCAAGGGCGGCGGCTGGGCCAAAAAAAGGGGAGGAGAGGGAGGGGAGAGAAGAAAAGATTTTCCTTTTTTTGATATCTATTTTCTATATGAATGCTTTCACACTTTCAAACAATCAAAGAAATGCATGGTTCGGCATGATGCAGCAATCCAAAGAAAATAACTCTAGGATTTACGATTGTCACATGACCTAAAGTTTTGAAGACGGGTGAGGTTTTAGCGAAAGAAATGGAAAAGAGGGGTAACACCCGAATTTAGCGAGCGATAGAGAAAAGGAAAAATTCAACTCGAAATTCGGGGCGTTACAAACCTATCCCCCTTAAAAGAATCTCGCCCTCGAGATTCAGGGTTGGCTAGCAAAGAGCTCAGGGTATTTGGCCATCAGATCATCTTCACTCTCCCAGGTTGCCTCTTCCTCAGAGTGATGATTCCATCTGACCTTGCACATTCTGATGGTCTTCCTTCGGGTGACTCTGTCTGCGGTCTCAAGGATTTGCGTTGGCTTCTCAACGTAGGTCAAGTCCTCCTGGACTTCAAGACCTTCAACTGGCAACTGCTCTTCTGGCACACGCAAGCACTTCTTGAGACGGGTGAGGTTTTAGCGAAAAGAAATGGAAAAGAGGGGTAACGCCCGAATTTAGCGAGCGATAGAGAAAAGAAAAAATTCAACTCGAAATTCGGGGCGTTACATAATTCAATAGAAAACTCTATATCACGGTCAGGTGGCATACCTGGTAATTCCTCCGGAAATACGTCTGGGTACTCACACACTACCTTGATATTTTCCAAGGGCATTTCTTCCAAGTGATTGATCACTGTCTTCCCTTTTGCATCTGTTGACTTGTCTATGCTAACTTGGATTCTTTCACCTTGAGGACTTGTCAACATAATTGTTCTGTTGGCACAATATATCACTCCATCACAACTTTTCAACTAGTTGCATCCAAGAATCACATCAATACCGTTGGATCCTGGGACCATTGGGTTGACTGAAAAATCTATTCCTTGAATCTTGAGATTAACATGGGGGCATGAGTGTGTGGCCTTCATGTCACCTCCCGGTGAACTAATGTGTAACATCTTCTTAAGGGGGTACTTAGGTATGTTGTGCTTTTCCACAAATGACTCAGTTATAAATGAATGTGATGCTCCAGAGTCAAATAAAACTGATGTAGGTATGGAGTTAACAAGGAACATACCATACACTATGTCGGCATCCTCAGGTACTGATTCTGCGGTGACATGATTGACCCTTCCTCTACTCTGGTTCTGTGGAGTCTTGTTCTGAGCAGATCCACGAGCGGGAGTGTTCTGGTCATTTCTCTGGTTATTGCTTTTCTGAGGTGTCTGCTAGTTGCGCCTTGGGCAGTTGTTAGCATAGTGGCCCAGCTCACCGCACTTGAAACAGCCATTGGGTTGGACTGGTGTGTTGTTGCTTCTGGCCTACATGTTACTGGCGCCACCTTGACGATTCTGTGAATTCCCACCAGACCTCTGGTTGGTCTGAGAGTTGCTCCTTTGCTGGTTCTGACTTTGATTATTTCTCTGGCCTTGCTGTCTAGAGCGTTGCATCTGATAGTTGTTTCCACCCTGATTTCCAGAGCAGAACTGCGAACCTTGAGCGTTGTTCGGGCGGGTGTTCGTGCTAGACTGACCTTGAAATTTTCTTTTGTGGTCAGATAGTTCCCTTCTTTTACTTTCAAGGCCAATTGCCTTGTTTAGCAATGTCTGGAAATTGGGAAAGGTATGACTCTGAAGTTGATAGTTCAGAGGTCCAATCAGTCCTTCTAGGAAATGCTCTTGGTGCTTCTCATCTGTATCCACCTCTTCTGGTGCATAGCGTGAAAGCTGAGTGAAGCGATCACGATAATCACTGACCATCATATTCCCTTGAGTAAGGGAAAGGAATTCCTTCTTCTTTAGCTTCGTAATTCCCGAGGGAATGTGATGAGCGCGGAAGTTCTCTTGGAACTCCTGCCAAGTTATAGTATCTGCGTTGGGATGTGCCGCTGTGAAGGCATCCCACCAGTCGGACGTGGCTCCCTCGAGTCTTCCCGAGGCATACAAGACCTTTTCCCGGTCATTGCACTAGGTGATGTCCAACTTCTTTCCAATGACCTTGAGCGAGTCATCGACATCTAAAGGATCAACCGCATGAGAGAACGTGGGCGGGTGATGACTCATAAAATCCTGGTGTTTGTCTCTGGCCGGGGGTGCATTCTGCTGTTGCTGCTGATGCTGTTGATTCAGCTAGTTCTGCTGAATCTGTTGAACAGTTGTGGTGAGTCCTTGCAAAAACTGCATCTGGGCGGCGATGAACTGTTCCATGTTGGGTTTGATGGTGGTGGTGGTATCTGTTGACCACGCTGGTTCCGGTTGTTGTTGGGTCCTTGACGAGCGTTCACCATCTGATTGGTCAGAGATTGAAATTCTTAGAGAAGTGGGGAGTAGAAAAGATTCTAGAGGGGAATTTCTTAAGTTTATGTTTTTTTGCTCTTATGGCCATCAGACCATTGCACTCAAACAAAAATACAACTCAAACATATCAAACATCACCATCACATTGTTGTTATTATTATAGTATAACACTGTTTTATCGTCTACTGCGTCTAGCTTATTTCAATAAACTATCCTATCGACCTAAAGGAGTATGGTGATAGACTCAGGGGTTCCATAACAAAGCCTTCCAAAAAGAATGAGGATAAGGCAGAGAAAGACGTTTCTTCTTCATCATCCAAAGGTGAGGTAGAGGGTGCTGGCCGATCTTGAGCAACATAAGTAATACTTTTGTAAGCAGTTCTTCTGATAGCAACCTTCCGATAGATGACAGAAAATCAGACTAGAAGAGTTGATTATAAAGGAGTTGAGTTTGGATATAAAATAAGTTTTTTACGGAGGAAAATAACTCAAGTTTTGAAAGACTAACTAGGCTTTCCATTTCTAACTAGTCTAACGACCTAGGGTCAGCATAGCTTTGATACCACTTCTGTCACACCCGGTTCCAGGGGGTAGAACCGAGCGCATACCATATGTGTGTCAAGATCCATTTCCACACATATGTTGACGTCACAAGTGTAATATATCAAAAGACAATGCAATAAAGGCGTAAAGAGAGTAGAATATTTTATTACATCATCTGAATCATTGTATCTTTAATAAGTATCACATCAAAGTAAAGCGTAATTTAAATAACAGGGGCAATCTCCCATAGGAAGATGACTGGCGTATCGTTAGACTTAGAATTCATCGTCGTCAATATCTCCATCAAAGTCTCTAGCATCACCCTCTGATCAAAATATTAGCAAGGGTGAGCTCACTTATGGTCGAGGCTTAGCAAGTGGGGGAAAAATTAATGCAGGTATAACAAGGTGAGGCTAAGGTTGAGCAGTAAGCATTTTAGTTGGTCAACATTTTAGTAACAACACCTGTCATACTAATAAGTGTGAATTTCAAGTATCCCAATTAAACAAAGGAATATGAGTATAACAAAAACACTTAAGTGAAACCACTTAAGCGAACAATTGGCAGATCATCGGATCTCAGTTTATTTTCATCTTCAAGTTCAATTATCATGTGAGGAGTCCAGGTCGCTCTTAACCGGGAGCATGACTGATATATCAGTTTTACATTCTGCAGTGGTGGTACAACTTTACCCACAAGCCATGTATCCCATCTAGCCTGGGTTGATCGGACCCTTAAACATTGCCGAGGTGAATGGCTAGGGATCCATTATGAGGCTTTCACAAAATACACTTAATACGAAGCAACCCGCTAAGGTTTCTAAAGCCGATGGTGGTGACCCCCTGGGTGAGGTACCTTAGCCAAGAATACGTCCCCATGATAACGTGGGCTACCAACACCACCGCTCCCCCTCTTGCCCATATTTCAGGTAAGGTTGTCAGGCACTAAGCATATAAAGCTAATTACCAAAGCGAGAGCCATGATAGCACTCGTGGTTGCACTGTTATCCTGGGTGGTCACTCCATGTTCCAATTAATATGAAATAATGTTGTTTTAACCATCGGGTTAATATCATAATTGCCAATTTCATTATCGGAACATTAATATCAATTAATGAGTGACATAAAAGTTATTAAGCGGAGCGGTAGCACAAGTTTGCAAAGCTTAATAATTTCCCCAGGGTAAACAAGGAATACAATTGGTAAATCTAGGAAATCCTTAATTAGGTAAAACCCATCAAATTATGCAGTATATTAAAAGTAAACATTATTTTATGCAATGATTGGGTACAAAAAGAATATGCAGAGGGAGAATCCACTTGCCTTGCTCAAAAGCGTCCTACGGATCGTCCTCGAATGTATTCAAATATTCTACCACAAAGTCAGCTTCTAATATCGATTCGCATATCGTACATACAAAAGAAATCATTCACCAATAAATAAACATGCGCCATTACATAAACATACACCATTACAATCACATTAGCACTTCGCACTTAATACACACATAAATACGTCTTAGCGCGTAAATGCTTATTAATTCATTTATGACTATTATTGCGAGTCATAAATGGTGAATTTATGAGTGGGTGCTATAAATACAGTTTTAACTAGTATTAATATGTTTTAACACCATCAATGAAAATAAATGATAGTTATCATCTATAATACTAATAAATAGATTAATAGATTTTATCCTTTTTATTTCTAACTTGAATTATTGAGTATAGCTAAAAAATGAATCTATTAATATTAATATTCTAAAAATCCCTATAAATTACTATCGGAGAGGGAATTCTCCGGTCGGGTGGCGGAGTGCACCCACCGTTAATCCAAAGATGAGGAAGGGCCTTTAAACGTTTTTCCAGTCCTGCTAAACGATCATCGAGCACATGAACACGTGAGAGTTTAGAGTGGTTCGGACCGCCGGAGCGTAATACCCTACTCCACTGTGTGTTGGATTGCTGTGGAAGCTTGAGAGCTGAGAATCTATGTTGGGTCTGAGCGCCCCCTGTCAACGTTGCATGCCTCCCCTTTTATAGCTAAGGGGGGCATGTACAAGGGAACTGAGCCCCGACATGTGGGCCCAGGAACACAATGGATATAGTACTGGAGCCACTAATGTTTGCTGCTGGAGCAATCTTCTTGAACCCTGACATCCAAGATCTGCATAGCATCGGCGTGCAGGGGAAGCTTCTCGTATAAGGGATGATGGACACAGTACGCCGCGAGGCACGGGTGCACTGTTTGACAATGGATTGGACAGGTGCGCCGTCTACAGGATGGCCCTGACACCGCCTGCCAGCGGAGTGGACATGACACATTAAATGCTGAGGGGGCACATCGCCTGTCAGCAGGGTGGACAGGCGGCGCATCCTGTCCGCAATAAATGCAGAGACCGCGTGACCTAGAGGCCTTACGTCAGGCTCCGCCCGTTGGCTTATGTCACAGGCAACAAGCCACGTGACAGCATCGAGTCTCCGCCTGAGCGGGGAGCGCAAGCGCACAGGATAAGGCATGGACACGTGTCAGTACCGGACCCTTGCTTATGCCAGGGTTTCCCCTGTCCTGACACCTTGTTGTGGCCTGGACCTTACTTGGAGGGATCTGTTCACCGTTCGGCTAGGGAACCCCGTATGGGCACCACGTCTTCATACTGTAGTAGGGGGTACCCCTGATTCAGGGTACCGATAGTGGCCCCCAGGCCCGCCTTAGGGGAGGATACAAGCCTGCAAGTGGGGCCAAAGTCTGATTGACTTGCTGTCCCTGCGCGCCCGTTGATGCAATTACTGTCGGTCCGCCCATGGTCACGCCAACTGCCACGCCTGTCCCGCGGCTGACTGACCCGTGACCTCCGCACTTAATGGCTTTGTTAGGCCATGCGCGGGGTGTCTCGAGTCGCTGCATTTTTGAAAATTTAAGTTTTCCGTCTTCTGTGGTGGCCCCAAGGAGGTGAGGTATTAGCGCTTGTGGTGGTGCGACTTCTCTGACGCAGAAACCGGCGCGCCAGGTGCATGACATGTGGGCCTGGGCCCCCTCATGCCCGAGGTTGGACCGCTGGCTGTAGCGAAGCGGAGGGGGCGCACAACCGCGGGGCGGTTGCACGCTTCTCATGCGGTGGTTCGCCTTCTTGACTGCTGGTTGAGGCAAAGATGGAAGGGCGTATAACCACAGGGCGGTTGCACGCTCCTTGTGCGGTGGTTCGCCTTCTTGACCGTTGGTTGCGGCGAAGATGAAAAAGGCGTATAACCGCAAGGCGGTTGCACGCTCCTTGTGCGACGATTCACCTTCTTCGCGCTTCGGGCCAGCTTGTATGACATGTGAGGCCTGGCCCCCGTGTCATAGGATGGGAACCCTGGTGCGCATCGGGGGAGACCTTGCCCGTGACGCTTCAGGGTGCGAGTGGGGAAATCTGCCTTTAAAAAGGGGTTCACCCCTCGGGTAGCAGCCATGTCTTGCTTCTCTCCCACTCGCGGTGCCCTTTCATCTTCGAGCTCTCTATGCCCCTTTGCCTTCAAGGTTTCTGCTTTGCGTTGCCGTAGTTTTCCATGGCCTTGTGACTTCATCCCAAGCACACCCAAACTGAGTGAGTGCTCGAAATGGTATACCACTTGCTTGGATGGAATGCGCCGGCGCTCAGCGAAAGGATTTGTGTCGGCGTTATCCACTCCGATGAGATTGCCGCTAGAGAGTTTGTGCCTTTTGTCCTCCCTAGTGGGTCGGCTACCGGTCTTGTTTTTCCTCTGCTGGATGTGTGCGGCCTTGTGGGAGCGGCGCTCTTCCACCGGTGCTTGGCTTCAAGGATGTTCATCAGCCTCGCGGTGGTGGGGAATGAGCTGAGCCGCGGTTTTGCCTCCCACATGGGCTGGTGCCCGCCTCTTCCTCCAGCATTCGGAGGAAAGGGATGATCACCAGCCTTGTGAAGGAGGCGAACTTCGGCTACGCAGTCCCGGCCAGACCGCAAGCACCGCCTTCCGCCGTGCTCCCAGCTCCAAGGCTTGGATGGTCTTGTCCTCACCCCCGTAGGGGGACGGAGGCGAGGACCTCTTCACCATGGCGCGCATGCTGAGGTGGTAGCCACCGCTGGGGAGGCTGCCTGGCGCAGAGGTGGTCGTCGCCGCTGGTGAGGCTGCCCGTTGCAGAGGTGGTTGTCTCTGCTGGCGAGCCGCTCGGAGCCAAGGTAGTCGCCGCCGCTGGCGAGCCGTCGGTGCAAAGGTGGTCGCTGCCGTCGGTGCAGAGGTGGTCACCTTCGCTGGCGAGCCGCTCGGAGCTAGCTACCCACGCGACCATACTGGTGTGGAGGTAGTTCATACCTGTAGAGTAGAGATGGAGCTAGAACTCCGCTTGAAGGCGGATGTAATACTTTTGCTTTTTGTAAGGTACTTTTGAGTACTGTTTATCAAGCAGTATTAGCACTTATCTGTGTACCACTTGTCCCTGTTGTGTGTGGTGTAACCGATTCCTCCTTGGTACCTGCCCCCCGGGATGTAGGCTCGATTTGTCGAGGCTGCAGACCAGCATACCTAAGAAAGAGTTGGCAATGGCCCCTAGGAGGTAGCCTCGACTAGGACCTGAGCCTTCACACAACTTTGGCTATGGAGCATTAGTAGTACACCCACAGGACCCGCCATCTGACATTAGTCATCCATTGATACATGCTTGGGACCTGCAGGGTTTAGTTTGGGAGGCCAAGTTGTGCGTCCGGACCCCCTGGATGGTGGTTCTAGGTACTAGGACACCCGTCGCAGAGTGGTGGAGCGTGTAGGCCCACGGTACGGAACCAGGCTGAGCGGCTACACGGGCTCCGGACCACCCCCCGAGACAAGTGTCCATTCTCTAGTTCCGGACCCCAGGTTGCCGGACCCACAAGACTTATAGCTCCAAATACTAGGGTACCCGTCACAGAGTGGTGGAGTGTGCAGGCTTTCGAGTACGGGACCAGGCTAAGCGGCCACACAGGCTCCGGACCACCCCATGGAACGGGCTTCCGTTCTCTAGTACCGGCCCCAGGCTGTCGGGCTCTCCCGCTTTCGCAAAGAGGTCCTAAACTGCAAGCCTGGCTGTTCAATTCGGATGTCGTTATGTCTGATGGAAAGGGAACTGTTTGGATGGGTTAGATAAAATAATATCTGAAAAACTGCAAGGCAAGACCATGGAGCAGTAGGATAAAACTATCATAGAGGCACACCTGAGGGGGTAATTCTGTTCTTTATAACTTGTCATGCATGGGTGCAGACCAACAGGCCGGGCTTATGAGGGCGGACCTCACCGGGTTGGCGTACACGTATGCGTTACCTAGTTACAAAAGGGAGAAAAATTTGACCCCTCAGACTTGCTCCTATGGATAGAACTTACAGAGATGCTCTAGTGTCAGGGAGAGGCACTCCTTCAGTCATAGCTAGACGGTCACCCCTGGGTCTGCGTATTCCCGTTACCTTGAAGGGTCCTTCCCAACTGGGGGAGAGTTGTGGAGCCCTTCTTGGTTTGGTACTTGCCGTAGGACTAGGTCTCGACCCTAGGTTCCCATCTGCGTTTGATGAGGGAGTCCTCGTCCTCGTGTTGTAGCCATTTCTGCATGGACCGATCGGAAGTCTGGACCCATGGGGAGTCCAGAGGGGTTTCTGGGGCAAGGGAGGCTTCGGCCCCGTAGACCGGGGAGCATGGGGTCCCCCCGGGGGTCCATCTAGTTGTCTCCACTGGAGTAGGAGCCTCCAGCGAAGATATCCTTCAGGTCCCCCTCGGATGACTGATACCCGAGTCCCGTTCAGCGGCGGCCACCTCGCCGTCGTCGACCTTTTCTTTTCCGGGTCGGCGACGAGGTGGGGAGCCGTCCTTGGAAGACTGCTCACGCCGCTCGCTGACACGTTTCGCGAGGTCAATGATCTCGCGACACTCCGCGGCGCTGTGGCGACCGTTGGGGTGCACAGGGCATGAGCCGCTGTTACCCCTCTGCGGCCGTGGGCATTTGTTGCGGTTGCCCCGGCCCCCGGTCGTGGCTGCAACGACCAGAGCGGTGGACCGCGGCTTCTGGTAGTCGTGGTCCTTCTTCTTTTTCTTCTTACTGTCCCAGGGGACGGCACCTGAGCCACCCGATTGGGTAGCCCGGCTTGTGGGGCCGAGTGCCATGCACGGCCCTCGGTGGCTCTGGCGCACTTGTCGGCCAGAGCGAAGAGTGTGGGGACAGTCTCCACATCATGCGTGGCCAACTTCTCCAACATTTTCTCATCATGTACTCCCTGTCGGAAGGCCGTGATGATGAAAGCATCGGAAATGCGAGGTATAGTACCTCGCACCTTGGTGAAGCGGGAGATGAACGTCTGGAGAGTCTCCCCAGGCTCCTGCCTTACCGCGTGGAGGTGGGCCTCCACTCCGTGGTGCTGGTAAGCGCTGGTGAAGTTTGCAACGAACCACGCGTAGAGCTCCTCCCAGGAGTAGATTGACACTGGGGCGAAGTTCATGAGCCAAGTCCGGGCAGGTCCAGACAAGGCGACATGAAAATATGTTGCCATCACAGTGGTGTTTCCACCTGCTGCTGTGATAGCGGTGATGTACACCTGCAAGAATTCCGACGGGTTTGACGTACCGTCGTATTTCTCCGACAGGTGCGACCGGAACTTGGATGACCATGATGCGACGCGGAGATGATCCGCGAGAGCGGCGCAACCTACGCCGGCCAAGGGGACACCCGCTTAGGACCGGGTGCCCATTGGGGCCTACGGTGCTACCGCAGCAAAGTCTTGATCGAGGTTGCGACCCTCAATGTTTTGTCGGCGCTCGCGCACCCTCTCTAAAGAGATCTGGGCGTCCTCTCCCACACGCCTGCGGTTGAGCTCGGCCCGAAGGTTGTTGGTCTGTGTGCCCCTTACTGAGGGTGAGCGCACATACGCCGACGCCTCATGTTGGCGCCGGGATGATCGTGGCCTCGACCTGGTCGAGGTAGAATGCGCTGTAACACCCCTGGTGTTACTATAACTAAAACTTGAGCATGGCATCATGAGCATGGGCATTGCATATGTTTGACACACCTAGAGTGCATTCACTAGGCAAAAATTTCAAACAAGTTGTATTGTTTCAAAGTTTTACAAATAGGACCCTGGTTAAAGAACTTAACTCTAAATAGTGATTAAAGGGGTAAAACTTAACCCAAGTTGAGAAAAACCTTAGGGCTTTTGAGAAAAGTCATAAAATATCCCCAAACACTAAGTTGAATCACATTTATACCCCTGGAATACCAGAAACCCTAATTGGAACCCTGGAAAACCCTAAAACCAAACCCTAGGGACCTAAGTGCAAAATTAGTCCACTTTTGGGCTAAAGTGTAAAAACCAAGTCAAATAAGTGTTTTAAGTCCATTGGATCACAAATATGTGGATTTGAAAGCAAAACCCTAAGTTTTGGACTTAAATGCAAAATGGACCTCATTTGAGTTTTACTCTAAGTCTGAAAAATCAGTGAATGGGCTCAACTTTGGGGCTTTGTAACTTACAAAGTATAGGGTTTTTTGTAACACCCAGGTGTTACCATGGCTAGAGCCACTTGGCACTAGAAGCTGTGATCACAAAAGATAAAGGCTTAGGGCAGCACCTAAGAACCTTGGGGCTCATGTGCTGATTAAGTTGCCCATGACATAAGAAACATTACCCTAAATCCTTGCACATTTACTATCTTGGACAATAGGGGGAGAAGAACCCTAGATTTCTTCAAAGCCATACCTTCCAAAACCCTAAGTAAGGGGGGGGAAAGAGAGTGATCAAGTGGGTAAAGCATGAGTAACTTTTACCCAAACCCTAAGCAACATTATAACCATCATTTTGGAGAGGGAAATTTTGCAAAAAGGCCCCTGGAGAAACCCCATTTCAATTCTCCAAGTGGAGAGAGAGCTAGAGCTCTCTATTTTTCTCTAAGTCACATTTTAGCCCTAATTCAAAGACCAGCCGTGTTCACTTTGAAAATGGCGCCAAAACCACTTGGGTTCTATACCAAAAATGTGCTATACCACTTAAGGCACCCCCTGGAAAAATTTGAAACCGAGACTTGGACGTTTGACAGCACTTGACATCAGTTTTGTCACTGAGTGGGCAGTGAGACAAACCAAACTTGGCGCCGGTCTATCTCCTAACCTAGGGCGTATCCTCCCTTGGAACTCACATGAAATAGGTAGCTCTAGGTGCAGGGAAGAGATCTTTCGCAGTCGACATGGCGAGATTCGTACGCTTGGCCGCTCAGCAGAGCGAAGAACACGGGCAGAAGCAAAGCGCCACGTGTTCGACGCGCTCTGAGCTCGCCAGAGCACGCCCGCGCGCGCCCCTCGCGCCCGCGTCGCGCCAAACGGGCAAGCCAGCGCTCTGATACGCGCCCGCGCCTATAAAACCCTCCCAAGCCTCGGCCATACCCGTCCGCACCCACCCGACCCTCGCCGGAGCTTGGTTCGCCGACGTTGGCCCGTGCGCAGCTGTCCGCGGCCGCCCAGTCCCCCTGCCACCGTAGACCGGCCCGCTCAGCCATTTCCAGCCCCGTCCAGCCCTCGGAGAAGCTTGTGCACCCCTCTGCGAGACTCCCCGCGCGAGGAATCGGAGTTCCCTTCGCCGGAGAGGCCAGTCCACCCTCGCCGGAGCACTTAACCTCGCCGGAGTTCGTGGACCGGGTAATCCACTCAGCCATTCCTCGATTCCTTGTGCGCACAGTCGCTGCGTGACCCCGTGATGCTCACCGTGCCGTCGGATTAAACCAGCTCGCCGTGGTTTGGCCAGTACACTCGCCGCCGACGAGCACATCCGCCTGCGCTCGTGGACCGGGCGACTCCGACCATCTCCGGCGACGACCCGCACCTCGACGTGACCGCCAGAGCCTCCCCGAGCCGACCCCACCCTTCGCCGGACCTCCCTCGCCGCCGGTAAGCCGCGCCGTCCTTTCTTTCCTACGGCTACTGTTCTGTTTAGGGGAAGGACCGCGGGTGTGAGGAAGAAAACCCTGGGGGGTTAAGTGTAAAGCCCAAGACTCATATGAATAGTGACCTGAGGGTAGATCTGCGAGAGTTGAATCAGTTTAACCCTAGGGGTCTCGGCGCAAACTGGTTTTTCCAGAAAACCTTAAGTAAATCTGTTTTTAAATTGGACAGCAACTTTGAAAATGCATAACTTTTGTTTAAATCATCCAAATTTGGTCAAACCAATTTTGCCAAACTCTAAATAATGTAACCTGTCTAAGAAAAATATAAAACCACATATGAACTAGAGAAAAATATAAGGTTCTAATTTATTTTCAGTTCTGGTCAAAAGCTTAATAATAGCAAGAAAATAGTTGCACTATTTAACTAGGGTTAGAAAAATTTGGAGAAGTTTATATTCACCCACTAACCTAGTTAAAAATGATAAACCTCTCTGTCCATTACATTAAGATAGTTTTAACCCCTTATTCTATAATATGCTTAAGTTTAAGGAAAATAGAAAAAGTGCTATAAATGATGAACCAGAGAGCACCCCTATTTTTGTTGAGATACTTAGTCAAGGTAGTTCACTGGAAAAATATATCATACCCTGTTGTAGTGTAAAATAAACAAGAAACCTTTAAAATGAAGAAAATAGGGATAACTTAGAAAAACCCTACAAAAATATCCCTAAGGTGAAACCTCCCCAAACCTTAGGATAACTAATGTGTTGATAATAAGAACTTAAGAAAAATCTGAAATCTGTTGTTTGATATTTTTCAAAAGACAAGTTAGTTCTAATCACTCTTTTTGCACCAAAGTTTAAAAATTCACCATTAATTAACCATCATGTTGCTCTCTGCCATTTTTGGTACAAGAGCTTTTTATCACTACTAGAGGCCAGCAAAAATAACCATTAGGTCAGAAACCACTTTAATAAAGGACTTGTAGTGTAAAGTGGCCCAAATTGCCTAAACCTTGTTATTTTTGTTTAAAGATTAGCTTTTATACTTTAAGCCTCAAATTATCAAAACAAGCTAGTATAGCCAGTGACAACCCACTGTAATTTTTTCAGAATTTTTGGAAAGTTTTAAACTACTATCATAGTTCAAACCCCTACTAGAAACCCTAGAAGGAAAGTAAGGAAAGAAAATAGATGATGGAATTAAATGTCTTCCTAGGACCTTTGCAATTGCCCACTAAAACCTATAAAAAGCAATACAAGTCAAATATGTTATCCTAAAAAGAGAACCTAAACCTAAAGGGTAATAAGTTTATGTGTACCACTAGAAGAACCAGGTGGCCAAGGAACCCTAAGTTAATTCTTAACTTAATTTTCTGTAGCTTAATGTTCTTAAATTTTGCATAATCATGACATACATGTTCATTGCATTTCGATAGATTGTAATCTTGCTGACGGAGAGTACGTCCTCGTGCCGGAGCAAGGAGCTGCCCAGGAGGTTGCCCCCGACCCAGCACCAGAGCCTGCACCAGAGGACCTGCCTGCCACTGCTTTGGAAGGCAAGCCCCGGTTCTATGCATAACCTGTTATTTATGCTATTTTACTTCACTTAATGTTTGTAGGATTGTTTGTGCACTTAAGTGTAGGAGTTGACTGAAACCCTAGTTGCATGAACTCAGGATTCCTTTTGAGATGGATACTAGTATGCTAGGTCGAGTAGCTGCTTTATTAATTAGGATCTCGGTAGAAGTCGAGTGATTTTTCTAGCACTCGCGCGAGGTCAGGAATTGGTTGTATCCACCTTCTTATCATATTGAGGTTGGTTTGTGGGCAACAATCCATGGGGATTGGTTGTTCACGGGATAAAAAGTTGATTAAGGATTAAGGTGTGGTACCGTGAGTCAAGCGTTTGAACGTACTAAACACATACCGAGAAATATGGTAAATCGGTAAGCCTAGTACCTGATTGAACCTGGCAGTAGACATATCCCCTCACGCGACCTGAGACGTAGTCTCCCATTCCGGTTATGGTGGGTACAAGTGCGGTCACTGCACGACGGCAGTCGGGGTCAGTGAGGCATTGTACGCCAAGGCGGTGAGCCCTGATCTGCTGACGGGGAATCGATGGGGACGGTTGATGTGTGTGGGGACGGAGTGCCCCTGCATGTCGTGTGTTTAGGTTTACCTTGCAAGGATAAAACTCGATTCGAATCGTCTGTTTCTCGCAGCTAATGAGACTGCTTGATCCATGCAGCTACATTGAGTAACAAGTGGAACTGGTTGAGATGATACAAACTGTTGTTTGCTAATAATGCTTGCTACTATGTATGAATAGATAGTACACTTTTAGCCTTAAGAGAGTCACACTTAATTTTGATTAAGTTAAAATCTTGATTTAGAAACTCAGCTAGTGTTTTTGGCAACCAAACCCCACAGCCAAACAGCTGCATGTCTAGAGGTAGAGGAGTATAGACTCCTCACACCGGGTAAGTCTAGCTGAGTATTAGTATACTCAGCCTTGCTTGTGGCATAATTTTACAGGTTCTCTGGAGGACATGGTTGCTGGAGTGACTTGGCCATCCACCCTGCCACCGGGTTGGACTGTCGAGTGGGACCCTGCCTCGGCTGAGGAGGAGCATGAGGAGTGATGGGACAGGCTTCCCCATCCCTCCATTTATTTACCGTTAGTTTATTTTTCCGCTGCACTCCAAAAACAATGATGGTTACTTTTGCGAAAACTCCAATGATGACCCTGGTGATGTAATAATTTAATACTCTTCCATGCATGGTTTTATGCTTTATTGTATTTGCTCTGTGACTCACCATCAAGTGAGACTGTGGTACTTGATCCTGTCAGTGGCCGTGTCGGACTAGATCCGAGGGATTGACGGGTTATTCCCATTTAAGTGTGGTCTAGCCTCTAAGGTCGGACTTAGGCACTTAAGTCGGAATAATTCGGGCAGTTCCGCCACAGCTGGTATCGGAGCTTGTACCACCACAGAGGAATCAATAAAACATGGATACCATCCCTTTTCTAAAAAGTAAAATTTGATAGAAACAATGTTGGATAGATAGTAGGGCGAGCAGGATAGACCTAGGACGTGAAGCCTTAGGATGATAGAAGGGTAGCTAGGTGGCTAAGTGACTAGGCCCTACAGGCCACTTTTACAGGATGGGAGTTTTTCCCTATTCCTTTTATTTTCTTGTGAGGTCGTTCAGGACGTGCATGCATGCATTCTTAATTAAGTAAATAATTGACTAAGTAAAAAGGACTTAAAAGTGAAATGGCAGCCAACTAGGTCCCAATACCTTTTTCTTTTAACTAGAGGCAGGATGAGTTTTGTTTTCCTTGTTCTTTTTGTACTTCTTTTTCTTTACTTACGCTTAACCGTGCACAGATGACTTCCCACGGATCCTCTGAGGATGGAGATGCACTGACCCACACTGACGGACTTGCACGAGAGGGTTTTCCCCGCATCTTGTGGGAGGTGCTTCAGGGGGCAGGATATTTGACACCCCCTCAGTACACGGTGCAGCAGTTCGAGAAGCACCGGGTGCCCCGCTGCCGGGTGAGGATGACTTTGGAGCCTCATCCCCTGCAGCCAGGCTGGCGTTCACTGGACTCCGAGTCCTATGGATACCGGGCTGAGGACACTATTGAGGCTATCGCTCTGCATGGACTGACCACCTTCTGTGGATTTCACCCCTTGGAGTTGGCTACCCACCCCATTGGGTTGTTCCCTGCGGAAAAGGAGGACGACCCGATGTGGAAGGACCGGGTGGAGCATGCCAAGGACATCTGGGCTCTCTACCCAGGCCATACCGCTCACTTGTCTGTGCGATGCATGAATGCTCTGTATCGTCTGCAAGTGATGCGTGGGGAGGCCATGTCCCACCTGATGGCATTGCTGGAGGACACCAAGATCACCCTGGATAACAGGGAGGAGCTCGTGGTGGATTTATCCCAGGAGCTGGTGGAGAAGGATTTACAGGTGGAGCAGCTGACTGACGAGACTCATGAGTTGGAAGAGCTGGTGGGTACCAGGGAGAATACCATAGAGGTCCTCGAGGATCAGCTCCTCAACACTCAGCAGCAGTTAGCAGAGGCTAATGCGCATCTGGACATGCATCACCAAGAGATCCATGATGCGGAGGCTGACGAGGACGTCGACATCGAGGGAGGAGACGAGTCTGCCTCCAGTGTAGACACCGCTGGCTCAGGGAGACCACCTTCCCCCGAGTCTAGCGTCGCCTCGTTCGCTCAGTAGATGCCAGACTAGTGCTAGAGGATGGTGATAGTTGGACTCCTTGCCGCTAGCTTAGCTTTTGCACCCTTAGGGTACTAGGCTAGGAAGAGTTGAGTCTTTTTGCTCCTTGATGTAACCAGTCGTGAAACTCTTTTGGATGTTTAGGGATGACTGATGGTAATTTAAATTCGGATGGAAGGATCATGTTTTCGTTTGTTTTATTTGAAATCTATCAATTACTTTGACTCCCCTACCATGTCCGAACCTTAAGCTTGGAGATATGTTATTAAGCAACCATGTGACTTTTTCAGATGGCTGGGAGAGCACGCCGTGGTCAGAATGAGCACGTTCCTCCACCGCCACCGCCTCCCACTCTGCAGGAGCTCATGGCCCAGCAGAATGAGATTCTGAGGCAGCTAGCTCAGCGTCAGCCGCCACCCCAGCATTATGGTGGAGACCATCAGCGTCACCCCGTCGCTGCTACTTACCAGGAGTTTCTCAGCACTCAGCCACCATTGTTTACCAGGACGGAGGACCCCCTTGATGCAGATGTGTGGTTGAGGGTGGTGGAGTCCAAGTTCCCATTGCTCCATGGGGCTTGTTCGGAGGTCACCAAGGTCAGGTTCGCCACACAGCAGCTTCGCGGACCCGCAAGGACTTGGTGGGACCATTTTCTGGCTATGCAGCCGGATGGTAGAGAGGTGGAGTGGAGGGAGTTCAAGGCCGCTTTCAGAGGGCATCATATTCCCGCTGGCATCATGGACCGGAAGCTCAATGAGTTTCTGGCACTCACTCAGGGCAGCAGGACCGTGTTACAATATGCCCAGGCCTTCAACGATCTGTGTCAGTATGCCGGATACCATGCAGATACGGATGAGAAGAAGCGAGACAGGTTCAGGAGAGGGCTCAGCACCAAGCTCCGTGACCGTCTCAACACCGTCCGGGCCAACAGTTACAATGAGTTGGTCAACATGGCCATCTCCCAGGAAGACTGCATTTTGGCTCGGCAGGCGGAGAAGAAGAGGAAGACCCCTGTGGCCGGACCCTCGTCACAGCCCCAGCGCTTCAAGATTGTGTCTGACTCCCAGAGCAGGGGACCCCAGCAGCAGCAGGGAAGGTGGGTGATCAGGCCACCACAGTAGCAGCAGCAGCAGCAGGCACCCAACCGTGCCCAATTCCCAGTTCAGAGGAATCACCAGCAGCAGCAGTACCGCCAGGCTAATGATAACCGGTGTTTCACTTGTGGCAGTACTGGGCACTATGCCAAGAATTGCCCCAAGAATCAGCAGAGGCAGGGGCAAAATGTCAACCAGAACCAGGGAAAGAGGCAGAAAGTGCAAGTGAGGCAGGGCAAGCTGAACTTCACTACAATGGCTGACATTCCAGAGGGAGCACCCGTCATGACTGGTATCTTTACAGTTTTAAATTTCCCTGCTGTTGTTCTTTTTGATTCCGGTGCTTCACATAGTTTTATCAGTGCCAAGTTTAGTGCCAAATGCCAGTTGCCCTTTCATCATACCGATGGGGGCATTACAATCTCAACACCCGGAGGCAGAGTTGCCACTTATCAAATCAACAAGAATGTGCCTCTAAAGTTTGGTAGTTTGATAATTAAAACCAACCTTCTTATCTTGGGACTGGATAGTGTGGATATCATATTGGGAACTGATTGGTTGACCAAACATCAGGTAGTGATTGACATTGCAGCTAGGGCCATCGAGGTGCACTCACCAATTTGTGGTGAAATCACACTATACTTACCCAACCAGGGTTGCACACGGTCTTGTGCCTTTGTTATGGTAGAATCCCCAGTGGAAAAGATCCCAGTAGTCTGTGACTACCCGGATGTGTTCCCGGATGAATTGCCAGGAATGCCACCTGACAGAGATATTGAGTTTGCCATTGAATTGCAACCCGGGACTGCTCCTATCTCCAAGAGACCTTATAGGATGCCTCCCGTAGAGCTAGCAGAATTGAAGAAGCAACTGCAAGAATTGTTGGACAAGGGATTTATTCGACCAAGCACTTCACCATGGGGATGTCCCGCCTTGTTCGTGAAAAAGAAGGATGAGAGTTTGAGGATGTGTGTTGACTACCGCCCTCTCAATGCGGTGACTATCAAGAACAAGTACCCGTTACCCCGCATTGACGTTCTGTTTGATCAATTGGTAGGAGCCAAGGTATTCTCCAAGATAGACCTTCGCTCGGGCTACCATCAGATCAAGATCCGTGCCAGTGATATTCCCAAGACGGCTTTCTCTACCAGATATGGGCTCTATGAGTTTTTGGTGATGTCTTTTGGGCTAACCAATGCCCCGGCTTATTTCATGTACTTGATGAACTCAGTATTCATGCTAGAGCTGGACAAGTTTGTGGTTGTCTTCATTGATGACATTCTGGTTTATTCCAAGAATGAAGATGAACACACGGAGCATCTGCATATTGTGCTTCAAAGGCTTCGTGACCATCAGTTGTATGCTAAGTTGTCCAAGTGTGAGTTCTGGCTGAAGGAAATAAAATTCTTGGGTCACACAATCTCTCAGGATGGGATATCAGTTGACCCTGAGAAGGTGCAAGAAGTGATGGACTGGAAACCCCCGACTACAGTGAAGCAGATTAGGAGTTTTCTGGGATTGGCAGGGTATTACCGACGATTTATTCCGGATTTCTCTAGAATTGCCAAGCCAATGACTGAACTGTTGAAAAAGGGAGCCAAATTTGTGTGGAGCCAAAAATGTGAGGATGCTTTTCATGCCCTGAGACAACAATTGACAACAGCTCCAGTGCTAGCTCAGCCGGATAATACCAAGCCATTCGAAGTTTATTGTGATGCTTCTGGTACCGGATTGGGTTGTGTGTTGATGCAAGAGAACAGAGTGATTGCTTATGCTTCCTGAGCCCTCAGACCCCATGAGCAGAACTACCCGACCCATGATCTGGAGTTGGCAGCAGTAGTTCATGCTCTCAAGATATGGAGGCACTACTTGATGGGAGCTCACTGTAACATTTACACCGATCACAAGAGCCTCAAGTACATTTTCACTCAGGCAGATCTGAATATGAGACAGAGGAGATGGTTGGAACTAATCAAGGACTATGATTTGGAGGTGCATTACCACCCGGGCAAGGCCAATGTTGTGGCAGATGCCTTGAGCAGAAAGGCCCAATGTAATTGCATGGACATGGATGCGAGAATCACCACCTTGTGTGATGAGTTGTGCAAACTGAACCTGTGTAAAGCCCTAAAATTTGTGTAAAAAAAAATAAAATGAATAGATAAATAAGTGGGTGTTTTGGGGATTCCTTGAATTTCTTTTTATTTCTCTTTGCATACCCAACTAATGCCATTAAATTATGCAAATAACAAATAAATAAATAAATAAAAGTGCATCCCATGCTCATGTTACTTTTGTGATGCATTTTATTGGAATAAAGAAAATCATAAATTGGCCTCAACTCATAAATAAAAATATAAAATATAAAACAAGAAAGGAAATCCTAATCAAGCCATTTCTAATTAAAGAATAAATAATAATGGAAATAGGATTCCCATTTACATTAGAATTATATATTGAAAGTTGAAATCTGAAAGCTTAAACAGGGATTTGAATTTGAATTCAATATCTGAAATTGAAATAGAAAAGATGAAAGAATGGAGAAAGAAAATCAGAAAAAAAAAGAAAAGAATAAACCACCTTATGTGGGCCTTCCCGACTCAATTTAGCCCACCAGGGTATATCCCCCGTGCTGCCCACTTGATGTGTGGCACCGACATGCGGGCCCGGCGCGTCAGCCGCCCCATCCCTGGTAAAACGCTTGCTGATGTGCTGTCGCTTACGTGTGGGGCCATCTCGTCAGTCCCATCTCCTACCTCAAATCGAGTTCGCCCTGTTTGTTGTGAGGGAGCCGACGGAGACGTCGCGCCCAATTCGGTCCGGCCACCAGGGGCCGTTGCGCTTTGGCTGTGGACCCCGTTCGACTGATCTCCCTCCTCGCTTGTGCATGGGATCGGGTGGCTAGGATCACCCTCCCCGCGGATGGCGCGGCAAACCCAACAGAACTGGCGGAATCCGACCGCGTGGCGCGGGTAATCTTGATGCTCCTATGGAGCCTGGTGTCCAGCGGAGTCCGACCGGGGGAGGCTATAAATCCACGCATCTGGTTCCCCTCTCCTCTTCTGCTAGCTCAACACTAGCCGTTGTTGCCGTGCGAATCATGAAGTAGCAGTGAAGATTGCCGCCCTCCGCCGTGGATAGAACTCCTGCTCGCGTATCGCGTAGTAAGTGCTCGCTCATCCTGTGCGCCATAGTCCCCTCTGCACGTAGCTCGCTTCCAGTAGGGCTTGGGGCTCCGGGGCGCCGACTTCGAGAAGCTCCGGCTGGGTCGCCGCCGCCTATGGGGTCTGCGCCGCCGCCGCTGCCTGATAGACATCGGGGGGGGGGGGAGAAGAAGGATTTTAGCCGTCGGATGGCGGTCGGGATCGGATCTGGGTGCTCTGGGGATGGACGCGATCGGGACCGTTCGATCCGGATCGAGCGCATAGGAATCAATCTGACTATTTTAAATCTCGATCGTTGATTGTTTGATCGACGGCGCGCGCTGCGTACCGTTTCGGTGTAACCAGATCTAATCCAGCGCGTTCATTTCTAATCGGACGGCTCAGATCTATTAATACCCCTTCGCCCTGGCCTATTTGCTAAAGAGACCCCGTAAGTCTTACAAATTAACCCGCCGTCCACCTTGGGGATTTTCTGAGTCTTAGGAAGTTTTACGCGCCGGCCCCTGAGTTTTCTGGAATTTGACGCCCAGTCCAGAGGGTAATAAAAACAGAGAAATTAATATTAAAAATTCATTTTTAATACAAAAACAAATCTAGAAACTTGTAAACTACATAGAAAATTCATTTTAGCTCCAAATTGAGTCATTCCAATTCCTAAAATTTTGTAATAATATTCTCTATCATTTAGAATCACTGTTTTGACATGAACTCTGTTAGGAAATTTATTTATCATTTAATCATATTATAGTCACACTAAACCTTAGGAAAATCATAACTTGAATTCTACAACTCCAAAATTAATAATTCTTTTTCCTGTGATCTTATTTTAATATGTATATTATTACTGTGTATTTTGTTCTTATGTTTGGTGTAATGTTAAATTTGCCTATACAATGTTTGTTTGTATTGCTACAATTAGCAGTGAGGTCACGAGGATCTGAAGAATCATCCTGGTACCTGGAATCTCAAGGCCCAGGCAAGTTGTGCCCTTGATCACTTCCTTTTACCCAGCCATGTTCTGATTAATCATAATGATCTGCATAGGTTAATTTTGATGGGACCCAATAGGTTACCCTAGTTTGTCTATCTTTATACCTTGTTTACCACTGAACTTTTGGGTAGTACTTGCTAGTGCTATATATGGTTTTGGGTATGAAGATTACACTATTCATGATTATACTTTTGTTGTCAGTTGTTATTTATGGTTCATGTTAAGATCATTATGTTAATTGGAACATGGAGAACCACCCGGGAAAACAGTGCTACCACAAGGGTAGTATGGGATGCCCTTGGCTGATTAATTAGGAAAGCTAGTGGAAGACTACCTTACCCGAAAGGGGCAAGGGCAGTAGGGGAGAGGTCAGTGCGGGGAGGCCCTCGGGAGGATTTTGCTGCGATGGCGGTCCTGCAAGGGATTCCTGTACTGGATCTTCCTATAAACTGTAGCGGGTTTTCGGAAGCTAGTGGAACTTTGTAAAGGCCTCGTAGTGCTACCCTGCCTCACTTCCTTGGTAGAGGTGTATGGGATTCATGACCCCTTGGCAGATGGGTAACACGGCTTGTGGGTAAAGATGCGCAACCTCTGCAGAGTGTAAAACTGGTATACTAGCCGTGCTCACGGTCATGAGCAGCTCGGACACTCACATGATTAATTTATGGAACTAAATTCAATTTGTCATATGCATTGCATTGTAGGTGAAGTTGTTAACTTTTGTTCTACTATTTAATTGGGTTGGTATTTACTTATACTTAGTAATTGCTAATAAAATTTTGACCAACTTTAAAAGCAATGCTCAGCTCTAACCATCTTCTTTGGTAAGCCTTACACTTTATGAGCTCCCACCTTTGGTGAGTTCATGCACATTATTCCCCACAACTTGTTGAGCGATGAACGTATGTGAGCTCACTCTTGCTGTCTCACATACACCACAGGTCAAGAACAGGTACTACAGGATGATGCTCATGGAGGATGCTGCGATGAGTTCGTGAGAGGTCTAGGTCGTCGTCTCCCAGTCAACTTTGGGTTGCTGGACCGTTGTCTCCTTATAATGTAATTATTTATTTTGTATAGAACCCCTGTTATATATAAAGTTGTGACATTCGATCCTGTGCCACTATACATCATATGTATGAGACTTGGTCCCAGCATACCTGGTGTTCATGTTAACCCCGGGTTTTGGATCCCTAAAATCCGGGTGTTACAGAAGTGGTATCAGAGGAATGTTGACTGTAGGACGAAACCTAGATAGAACTGGACAACCATTCTTTACTTACCTTACTCTGGTTCTTTTCTAAACTTTTCTTAATCTTTTCTCATCTAATTCCGCTTTACTCTGATTATTCTTACCTTTTCATTCTAAAAGACAAACTTGGATTTCACACTTTGAAATCCTGTGCCTAAAGTGACTTTAGGAATAGGAGACCTACTCTTAGGAACTAAAAACAAAACTATTTTTATAAGTGTCTATGTATTTGAATGTTTGCTCTTATGATACATGTTTGATTTGGATCTTTGTTTGAGTGTGATGAGTTGTGGAGTAATGTCCACAATTGCATCTGCATATATACATAGGTATAAAAATATATTTATAAAATAGCTAGACAACCTAGATTATCCCCATTGGAACATATCTAGCTTATCCTAAAAAGATCTCATTCTAACCAATTCATCTTATCTTAAAAGATTCTCCCCTATCTTAATAGATCCATCTCATCTCAAAAGATCCTAACTTATCCTAATTAAAATATAGATCCATCTTATCTTAAAAGATACTCTATTACTTTAGTAGATTCATTTGGTCTTGAAAAGATTTTATCCTTATCCTAATAGATTTAACTAGCCCAGAAGATTCTATCTTATCTTTATGGATCTGTCTTATCTTAATAAGCATACTTACCCACCCTAGTTTAACAACCATGATCTAATGCAAGCTAATTAGATCTTATCTAGTCAAACTAGTCACACCAATCTAACCTAGATCTGATCAAATCTAAAGTGACTTATCAAACATGTTAGATAATAATGATGAAATAGTTTAGACTCTACCCCTATAGGACAGGTCTTAACTTAGAAGGACAGATCGACTTGGCCATATGCAACTACCTTAACCATCTGATAGTTGCATAACCCCTCAATTTTAACCTAGCAAGAGATTCTATCATAACATATCTAATTAATCTTAAAACATCCTAACATATCTTAATAATACATATTCTACCCTGCTGGACCTATCTAACCTAAACTAGTCTAATCTAGTCATATCCAATCTAATCTAGATCTTATCTTACCTAATGTGACCTGATCTAGTGTGGTCTAATGTTATCTAACTTAATGTGGTCCACTTAAACAGATTAATGACACTAGTAGAAGAGATTAGACCCCACTAGCCATGAATTAACTTATCTTAGCACATTGGATCAATTCAACCATGAGTTAACTCAACCCATAGAACCATGATGAATGGTATAACCTTTCTATTCCCACCTAACATCACACAAACTTTTGGCCTACATCATGTAGTCTATCTCAACCATACCTATCTTAACCATGTTCTCTAGCCCGATAATATACACTAACTCCTAATCAGTGAGACAAGACCGAAGAAGATGATCAACTTCATCAAGGAAGGATGAGCACCAACTTAAGTCTTCAAGGATCAAGTGAAGTCACCAAGATGAGTCAAGATCCACAATCTTGGATGGAATTTTGCTTATCCTACTCTTTCTTACCCAAACCTATATATGCCCTAAAGACATCTTCTATCCTAATAAAGTGGACATACATATAATACCCATGCTCTCCTATCACTTACTAATAATAAAAAGAGAGACCCTTGATTTAGAAATTAAAAGCTAAATTGCCAACCAATCCTTTTGTATTCCCTCTTCTTACAAATCTCGAGGACGAGATTATTTTTAAGGGGGGTAGGATTTGTAAAGCCCTAAAATTTGTGTAAAAAAAAAAATAAAATGAATAGATAAATAAGTGGGTGTTTTGGGGATTCCTTGAATTTCTTTTTATTTCTCTTTGCATACCCAACTAATGCCATTAAATTATGCAAATAACAAATAAATAAATAAATAAAAGTGCATCCCATGCTCATGTTACTTTTGTGATGCATTTTATTGGAATAAAGAAAATCATAAATTGGCCTCAACTCATAAATAAAAATATAAAATATAAAACAAGAAAGGAAATCCTAATCAAGCCATTTCTAATTAAAGAATAAATAATAATGGAAATAGGATTCCCATTTACATTAGAATTATATATTGAAAGTTGAAATCTGAAAGCTTAAACAGGGATTTGAATTTGAATTCAATATCTGAAATTGAAATAGAAAAGATGAAAGAATGGAGAAAGAAAATCAGAAAAAAAAAAGAAAAGAATAAACCACCTTATGTGGGCCTTCCCGACTCAATTTAGCCCACCAGGGTATATCCCCCGTGCTGCCCACTTGATGTGTGGCACCGACATGCGGGCCCGGCGCGTCAGCCGCCCCATCCCTGGTAAAACGCTTGCTGATGTGCTGTCGCTTACGTGTGGGGCCATCTTGTCAGTCCCATCTCCTACCTCAAATCGAGTTCGCCCTGTTTGTTGTGAGGGAGCCGACGGAGACGTCGCGCCCAATTCGGTCCGGCCACCAGGGGCCGTTGCGCTTTGGCTGTGGACCCCGTTCGACTGATCTCCCTCCTCGCTTGTGCATGGGATCGGGTGGCTAGGATCACCCTCCCCGCGGATGGCGCGGCAAACCCAACAGAACTGGCGGAATCCGACCGCGTGGCGCGGGTAATCTTGATGCTCCTATGGAGCCTGGTGTCCAGCGGAGTCCGACCGGGGGAGGCTATAAATCCACGCATCTGGTTCCCCTCTCCTCTTCTGCTAGCTCAACACTAGCCGTTGTTGCCGTGCGAATCATGAAGTAGCAGTGAAGATTGCCGCCCTCCGCCGTGGATAGAACTCCTGCTCGCGTATCGCGTAGTAAGTGCTCGCTCATCCTGTGCGCCATAGTCCCCTCTGCACGTAGCTCGCTTCCAGTAGGGCTTGGGGCTCCGGGGCGCCGACTTCGAGAAGCTCCGGCTGGGTCGCCGCCGCCTATGGGGTCTGCGCCGCCGCCGCTGCCTGATAGACATCGGGGGGGGGGGGGGGGGGAGAAGAAGGATTTTAGCCGTCGGATGGCGGTCGGGATCGGATCTGGGTGCTCTGGGGATGGACGCGATCGGGACCGTTCGATCCGGATCGAGCGCATAGGAATCAATCTGACTATTTTAAATCTCGATCGTTGATTGTTTGATCGACGGCGCGCGCTGCGTACCGTTTCGGTGTAACCAGATCTAATCCAGCGCGTTCATTTCTAATCGGACGGCTCAGATCTATTAATACCCCTTCGCCCTGGCCTATTTGCTAAAGAGACCCCGTAAGTCTTACAAATTAACCCGCCGTCCACCTTGGGGATTTTCTGAGTCTTAGGAAGTTTTACGCGCCGGCCCCTGAGTTTTCTGGAATTTGACGCCCAGTCCAGAGGGTAATAAAAACAGAGAAATTAATATTAAAAATTCATTTTTAATACAAAAACAAATCTAGAAACTTGTAAACTACATAGAAAATTCATTTTAGCTCCAAATTGAGTCATTCCAATTCCTAAAATTTTGTAATAATATTCTCTATCATTTAGAATCACTGTTTTGACATGAACTCTGTTAGGAAATTTATTTATCATTTAATCATATTATAGTCACACTAAACCTTAGGAAAATCATAACTTGAATTCTACAACTCCAAAATTAATAATTCTTTTTCCTGTGATCTTATTTTAATATGTATATTATTACTGTGTATTTTGTTCTTATGTTTGGTGTAATGTTAAATTTGCCTATACAATGTTTGTTTGTATTGCTACGATTAGCAGTGAGGTCACGAGGATCTGAAGAATCATCCTGGTACCTGGAATCTCAAGGCCCAGGCAAGTTGTGCCCTTGATCACTTCCTTTTACCCAGCCATGTTCTGATTAATCATAATGATCTGCATAGGTTAATTTTGATGGGACCCAATAGGTTACCCTAGTTTGTCTATCTTTATACCTTGTTTACCACTGAACTTTTGGGTAGTACTTGCTAGTGCTATATATGGTTTTGGGTATGAAGATTACACTATTCATGATTATACTTTTGTTGTCAGTTGTTATTTATGGTTCATGTTAAGATCATTATGTTAATTGGAACATGGAGAACCACCCGGGAAAACAGTGCTACCACAAGGGTAGTATGGGATGCCCTTGGCTGATTAATTAGGAAAGCTAGTGGAAGACTACCTTACCCGAAAGGGGCAAGGGCAGTAGGGGAGAGGTCAGTGCGGGGAGGCCCTCGGGAGGATTTTGCTGCGATGGCGGTCCTGCAAGGGATTCCTGTACTGGATCTTCCTATAAACTGTAGCGGGTTTTCGGAAGCTAGTGGAACTTTGTAAAGGCCTCGTAGTGCTACCCTGCCTCACTTCCTTGGTAGAGGTGTATGGGATTCATGACCCCTTGGCAGATGGGTAACACGGCTTGTGGGTAAAGATGCGCAACCTCTGCAGAGTGTAAAACTGGTATACTAGCCGTGCTCACGGTCATGAGCAGCTCGGACACTCACATGATTAATTTATGGAACTAAATTCAATTTGTCATATGCATTGCATTGCAGGTGAAGTTGTTAACTTTTGTTCTACTATTTAATTGGGTTGGTATTTACTTATACTTAGTAATTGCTAATAAAATTTTGACCAACTTTAAAAGCAATGCTCAGCTCTAACCATCTTCTTTGGTAAGCCTTACACTTTATGAGCTCCCACCTTTGGTGAGTTCATGCACATTATTCCCCACAACTTGTTGAGCGATGAACGTATGTGAGCTCACTCTTGCTGTCTCACATACACCACAGGTCAAGAACAGGTACTACAGGATGATGCTCATGGAGGATGCTGCGATGAGTTCGTGAGAGGTCTAGGTCGTCGTCTCCCAGTCAACTTTGGGTTGCTGGACCGTTGTCTCCTTATAATGTAATTATTTATTTTGTATAGAACCCCTGTTATATATAAAGTTGTGACATTCGATCCTGTGCCACTATACATCATATGTATGAGACTTGGTCCCAGCATACCTGGTGTTCATGTTAACCCCGGGTTTTGGATCCCTAAAATCCGGGTGTTACAACCTGGAAGTTGTTCCTTCCGGTGAATTAAGATATATTGCAGTGGAGCCCACATTGCAAGAACAAATAGCTCAGGCACAGTTTGGGGATAAGGGTGTTCAGATCATCAAGGATATGATCGAGCAAAAGGCCGAGAAATACAAGTGTTTCCGTCAGGACAGCAAGGGAATCTTATGGTTTGAAGATCGATTGGTTGTTCCCAAAAATCCAGAACTCAGAAGGAAGATATTGGATGAAGCTCACCTTTCCAAGTTCTCCATGCACCCGGGTAGCAACAAGATGTACCATGATCTCAGACCTCTTTATTGGTGGACCCGGATGAAGAGGGAAATTGCCAAATACGTTTCAGAATGTGACACTTGTCAGAGGGTAAAAGCTAGTCATCTGAAAGCAGCAGGCCCTTTGCAACCCCTTCCCATACCATCTTGGAAGTGGGAGGACATTTGCATGGATTTCATAGTGGGATTGCCCAATACCTCCCGGCACCATGATTCCATATGGGTTATTGTGGACAGATTGACCAAGACGGCTCATTTCTTACCAGTGCACACTACCTACCGGACGGAAAAGTATGCGGAAATTTACATCGACCAGATAGTTCGTCTGCATGGGATACCAAGGACCATAGTCTCTGACCGAGGAGCACCTTTTGTGGCACGATTTTGGGAGCAATTGCAGGAATCACTTGGGACCCATGTAATTCGAAGCTCAGCATATCACCCTCAAACAGATGGTCAGACAGAAAGGGTAAATCAGATTTTAGAAGACATGTTGAGAGCATGTGCACTACACTACGGAAAGGACTGGGACAAGTGTCTGTCCTTGGCAGAGTTCTCTTACAATAACAGCTATCAGTCCAGTCTGAAAATGGCACCTTTTGAGGCTTTGTATGGGAGAAGATGCAGAACCCCGCTAAATTGGTCTCAAGCAGGAGAAAGGGGAATATTTGGGCCGGATTTGGTAATTGAAGCAGAGGAAAAGGTTAGGGTCATCAGGAAGAACTTGGAAGCTGCTCAGGCCAGGCAAAAGAGTTATCATGACCAGAGACGGAAGCCACTGCAGTTTGAGGTGGGAGATCATGTCTATCTTAAGGTATCACCAACCAAGGGTATCCAGAGATTTGGGATCAAGGGCAAGTTGGCCCCTCGCTACATTGGACCTTATAAGATCAAGGAAAGTTGTGGACCCGTAGCCTACCAATTGGAATTACCATCCCATATGTCCGCAATTCACAATGTGTTCCATGTGTCTCAGCTGCGGAAATGTGTTCGTCTACCCACTGAAGTGCTACCAGAACCAGAAATTGAGATAGAACCAGACTTGTCCTACCAGGAGTACCCCGTCAAGGTATTGGATCAGAAGGAAAGATCAACCCGGGCAAGGTCAATCAGAATGTATAAGGTTCAGTGGAGTCATCATTCAGCAGAAGAAGCTACGTGGGAGACAGAGGATTTTCTACGCTCCCGCTTCCCCGACTTTCTACCCAAAGAAGCCGGTACGTAACCCCGAAACCCACCCCCACCTGCCCTTTGAATACAATTATAAGAGAAACTTAGATAACAAGGATAGTCTAAGTTATGGATACAACTTAAGAAGGGCTTCCTTCTGAAGTTGCAAAGAGGATGACATTCGAAGAACAGTTAACAAGAGAAACTTGGGTAAAGGAGAAACACCACCATCACCCCCTCAAGCACCCCTCCAAGGAACTCTACCTAAATCTCGGGACGAGATTCCTTTAAGGGGGGAGGGTTGTAACACCCAGGTGTTACCATGGCTAGAGCCACTTGGCACTAGAAGCTGTGATCACAAAAGATAAAGGCTTAGGGCAGCACCTAAGAACCTTGGGGCTCATGTGCTGATTAAGTTGCCCATGACATAAGAAACATTACCCTAAATCCTTGCACATTTACTATCTTGGACAATAGGGGGTGAAGAACCCTAGATTTCTTCAAAGCCATACCTTCCAAAACCCTAAGTAAGGGGGGGGAAAGAGAGTGATCAAGTGGGTAAAGCATGAGTAACTTTTACCCAAACCCTAAGCAACATTATAACCATCATTTTGGAGAGGGAAATTTTGCAAAAAGGCCCCTGGAGAAACCCCATTTCAATTCTCCAAGTGGAGAGAGAGCTAGAGCTCTCTATTTTTCTCTAAGTCACATTTTAGCCCTAATTCAAAGACCAGCCGTGTTCACTTTGAAAATGGCGCCAAAACCACTTGGGTTCTATACCAAAAATGTGCTATACCACTTAAGGCACCCCCTGGAAAAATTTGAAACCGAGACTTGGACGTTTGACAGCACTTGACATCAGTTTTGTCACTGAGTGGGCAGTGAGACAAACCAAACTTGGCGCCGGTCTATCTCCTAACCTAGGGCGTATCCTCCCTTGGAACTCACATGAAATAGGTAGCTCTAGGTGCAGGGAAGAGATCTTTCGCAGTCGACATGGCGAGATTCGTACGCTTGGCCGCTCAGCAGAGCGAAGAACACGGGTAGAAGCAAAGCGCCACGTGTTCGACGCGCTCTGAGCTCGCCAGAGCACGCCCGCGCGCGCCCCTCGCGCCCGCGTCGCGCCAAACGGGCAAGCCAGCGCTCTGATACGCGCCCGCGCCTATAAAACCCTCCCAAGCCTCGGCCATACCCGTCCGCACCCACCCGACCCTCGCCGGAGCTTGGTTCGCCGACGTTGGCCCGTGCGCAGCTGTCCGCGGCCGCCCAGTCCCCCTGCCACCGTAGACCGGCCCGCTCAGCCATTTCCAGCCCCGTCCAGCCCTCGGAGAAGCTTGTGCACCCCTCTGCGAGACTCCCCGCGCGAGGAATCGGAGTTCCCTTCGCCGGAGAGGCCAGTCCACCCTCGCCGGAGCACTTAACCTCGCCGGAGTTCGTGGACCGGGTAATCCACTCAGCCATTCCTCGATTCCTTGTGCGCACAGTCGCTGCGTGACCCCGTGATGCTCACCGTGCCGTCGGATTAAACCAGCTCGCCGTGGTTTGGCCGGTACACTCGCCGCCGACGAGCACATCCGCCTGCGCTCGTGGACCGGGCGACTCCGACCATCTCCGGCGACGACCCGCACCTCGACGTGACCGCCAGAGCCTCCCCGAGCCGACCCCACCCTTCGCCGGACCTCCCTCGCCGCCGGTAAGCCGCGCCGTCCTTTCTTTCCTACGGCTACTGTTCTGTTTAGGGGAAGGACCGCGGGTGTGAGGAAGAAAACCCTGGGGGGTTAAGTGTAAAGCCCAAGACTCATATGAATAGTGACCTGAGGGTAGATCTGCGAGAGTTGAATCAGTTTAACCCTAGGGGTCTCGGCGCAAACTGGTTTTTCCAGAAAACCTTAAGTAAATCTGTTTTTAAATTGGACAGCAACTTTGAAAATGCATAACTTTTGTTTAAATCATCCAAATTTGGTCAAACCAATTTTGCCAAACTCTAAATAATGTAACCTGTCTAAGAAAAATATAAAACCACATATGAACTAGAGAAAAATATAAGGTTCTAATTTATTTTCAGTTCTGGTCAAAAGCTTAATAATAGCAAGAAAATAGTTGCACTATTTAACTAGGGTTAGAAAAATTTGGAGAAGTTTATATTCACCCACTAACCTAGTTAAAAATGATAAACCTCTCTGTCCATTACATTAAGATAGTTTTAACCCCTTATTCTATAATATGCTTAAGTTTAAGGAAAATAGAAAAAGTGCTATAAATGATGAACCAGAGAGCACCCCTATTTTTGTTGAGATACTTAGTCAAGGTAGTTCACTGGAAAAATATATCATACCCTGTTGTAGTGTAAAATAAACAAGAAACCTTTAAAATGAAGAAAATAGGGATAACTTAGAAAAACCCTACAAAAATATCCCTAAGGTGAAACCTCCCCAAACCTTAGGATAACTAATGTGTTGATAATAAGAACTTAAGAAAAATCTGAAATCTGTTGTTTGATATTTTTCAAAAGACAAGTTAGTTCTAATCACTCTTTTTGCACCAAAGTTTAAAAATTCACCATTAATTAACCATCATGTTGCTCTCTGCCATTTTTGGTACAAGAGCTTTTTATCACTACTAGAGGCCAGCAAAAATAACCATTAGGTCAGAAACCACTTTAATAAAGGACTTGTAGTGTAAAGTGGCCCAAATTGCCTAAACCTTGTTATTTTTGTTTAAAGATTAGCTTTTATACTTTAAGCCTCAAATTATCAAAACAAGCTAGTATAGCCAGTGACAACCCACTGTAATTTTTTCAGAATTTTTGGAAAGTTTTAAACTACTATCATAGTTCAAACCCCTACTAGAAACCCTAGAAGGAAAGTAAGGAAAGAAAATAGATGATGGAATTAAATGTCTTCCTAGGACCTTTGCAATTGCCCACTAAAACCTATAAAAAGCAATACAAGTCAAATATGTTATCCTAAAAAGAGAACCTAAACCTAAAGGGTAATAAGTTTATGTGTACCACTAGAAGAACCAGGTGGCCAAGGAACCCTAAGTTAATTCTTAACTTAATTTTCTGTAGCTTAATGTTCTTAAATTTTGCATAATCATGACATACATGTTCATTGCATTTCGATAGATTGTAATCTTGCTGACGGAGAGTACGTCCTCGTGCCGGAGCAAGGAGCTGCCCAGGAGGTTGCCCCCGACCCAGCACCAGAGCCTGCACCAGAGGACCTGCCTGCCACTGCTTTGGAAGGCAAGCCCCGGTTCTATGCATAACCTGTTATTTATGCTATTTTACTTCACTTAATGTTTGTAGGATTGTTTGTGCACTTAAGTGTAGGAGTTGACTGAAACCCTAGTTGCATGAACTCAGGATTCCTTTTGAGATGGATACTAGTATGCTAGGTCGAGTAGCTGCTTTATTAATTAGGATCTCGGTAGAAGTCGAGTGATTTTTCTAGCACTCGCGCGAGGTCAGGAATTGGTTGTATCCACCTTCTTATCATATTGAGGTTGGTTTGTGGGCAACAATCCATGGGGATTGGTTGTTCACGGGATAAAAAGTTGATTAAGGATTAAGGTGTGGTACCGTGAGTCAAGCGTTTGAACGTACTAAACACATACCGAGAAATATGGTAAATCGGTAAGCCTAGTACCTGATTGAACCTGGCAGTAGACATATCCCCTCACGCGACCTGAGACGTAGTCTCCCATTCCGGTTATGGTGGGTACAAGTGCGGTCACTGCACGACGGCAGTCGGGGTCAGTGAGGCATTGTACGCCAAGGCGGTGAGCCCTGATCTGCTGATGGGGAATCGATGGGGACGGTTGATGTGTGTGGGGACGGAGTGCCCCTGCATGTCGTGTGTTTAGGTTTACCTTGCAAGGATAAAACTCGATTCGAATCGTCTGTTTCTCGCAGCTAATGAGACTGCTTGATCCATGCTGCTACATTGAGTAACAAGTGGAACTGGTTGAGATGATACAAACTGTTGTTTGCTAATAATGCTTGCTACTATGTATGAATAGATAGTACACTTTTAGCCTTAAGAGAGTCACACTTAATTTTGATTAAGTTAAAATCTTGATTTAGAAACTCAGCTAGTGTTTTTGGCAACCCCACAGCCAAACAGCTGCATGTCTAGAGGTAGAGGAGTATAGACTCCTCACACCGGGTAAGTCTAGCTGAGTATTAGTATACTCAGCCTTGCTTGTGGCATAATTTTACAGGTTCTCTGGAGGACATGGTTGCTGGAGTGACTTGGCCATCCACCCTGCCACCGGGTTGGACTGTCGAGTGGGACCCTGCCTCGGCTGAGGAGGAGCATGAGGAGTGATGGGACAGGCTTCCCCATCCCTCCATTTATTTACCGTTAGTTTATTTTTCCGCTGCACTCCAAAAACAATGATGGTTACTTTTGCGAAAACTCCAATGATGACCCTGGTGATGTAATAATTTAATACTCTTCCATGCATGGTTTTATGCTTTATTGTATTTGCTCTGTGACTCACCATCAAGTGAGACTGTGGTACTTGATCCTGTCAGTGGCCGTGTCGGACTAGATCCGAGGGATTGACGGGTTATTCCCATTTAAGTGTGGTCTAGCCTCTAAGGTCGGACTTAGGCACTTAAGTCGGAATAATTCGGGCAGTTCCGCCACATTTTTACCCTAGGTCACCACATCAAAGTTGAAGACCAATTATAGGAGAACAACTTTGCTTAAGGTTGTGAGCTTAGTTGTTAAGAAGAATTTAGAGAAAACCAAGCCTAAAGTTGGGCTGTCAGGCTATTATGTCTGAACTTTCAGACTAGCAGTGAACTGACCCCGACTTCAAGCTAGGTTTTGAGCATGATCCAGTGCTCAAATGTGTTCAAGTCCTATAGTCGAATTATAGATGGTATATTGCTCTACAACTTTGTTTGAGAAAGGCCATCGAGTTGCTGCACAAAATTGGAAGTTACGGGCTCTGGAAACTGGACTGTCAGGTGTTCTGATACAGGTGTTCTGATGGTACAGTGACCGGTAAAACTGAACAAGATCGGATTCGTGCTCATCGCCGGTAGCCGTCGCCGTCGATCATCGTTCGCTGTGATTCGTGCTCGGCGGTCACCGGATAAGGCTGTCGCGGTAAAGGTCCTCGTCACCGGTGAGCTGGAAGTCACCTCGCTCGGCCACGGCACATCCCCCCCTGGCTCACCGCCCGCGGTAAAGTGCTCGCCGTCGACCGCCGCCTCTCGGCCGGGTGCCGCGTGGCTCAACTCTTCCTCCGTGCCGTCGTGACTCCTCACGGCTGTCTCATCGAGGCCGGTGAGCCCGCCACGGCGGTAGACACGTAGTCGCGAAGCCGATAACCTTCGTCACCTCCGACCGCCGCGCATCTCCTTGAAATTCACCGGCCACCGTCCTTGGAGCCTATAAATTGAGGGCAGGGCTAGTTGCGCCATGAAATTGTGAAGCTCTAGCACCCGCTCCCACACTCGATCGTCCACCCGCTCGCCTGAATTGCTCGTTGCCCCCAAATTGGTTTTCCGCCACCGTTGAAGTGAGCTCGCCGTGGCCAGCCCTCCACAGGTCAGCCCCGGTCCTCTGCTATTTCGTTTGAGTACCCTCCCACCTCCGTGATGCTTGCTGAGCCATTGAATTGAACTAAAGGCTCTCGGGTCGCCGGGAACACGTTCATGTCGTCGCTATGCTTGCGGCCACCGTGGCCGGAGCTCTATAGTTCATCAAACGTGCGATTAAGTTAGGGGAAATGGTTAGACTGACCCCAATTTCATGTCCACCGCTCGGAGAACCCAGCCGTTGCCCCGTTCGGCCGGTCTGCTGGCTCGCCGGAGCGCGGCCGTGCGCGAGCGCCATCGGGGACGTGCAGTTGTGAATTGATAGGAACGCAGGGATCTTTTTGTGAAGTGTCAGCGACTGAGAAAAACAGTAAACGACCCTGTCCTGGTTTAGTCAAAACGCCGAGGGCCTCTGCGCAAAACCTCCCTCGCGGGCGCGGGCGCGCGCGCGAATCCGCTCGGACCTGGGCCGCTGGGCTAAATTCGGCCCAGTACTGTTCCTATGTTTCCTCTTTTCTTTTTCAGCAGAACTTTGAAAAACTGTAGAAAATTATAGAAAAATCCTAAAAATATGAGACTAATTTTCCTAGGCTTGTTAATTTCCCTAGAATTTAATAAAAATAAACTCCTGATTTTTAGATCAAATAAGGAATTTTAGGGTATTTAAAATAGCCTAAACCATTGGTTCTGGATTTTTAGGAAATAAATAATAAGTCCAAAATTTCCCAAACTTTTTATGTGAGCTTTTCACATTATTTAGAAGCCTTGGGTAGAATTTGGGTTGATTTGGACCTTGTTTGATCACTAAACCCAAAACCACCCCCCCTGCTCCATGAACTCCTTTACTGACTCCGAAAACCCTAAGTTCTCGGGGTACCGTGAAGGAAAGTTGTACTCAAAACATAAATAATAAGTTTATGCTATCTTTGCATCCTCATGAGCATTCCATGACATCCATTCTTATGCATGTATATGGTTATATTAGAGCACGAAGAAGAGGAAAAAGTTTCTGAAGAGGGGATACCACCCACCTCTGATCCTCAAGCAGACAACTGCTTTTATTTCGATATCTGTGGATCCGAGCAGGACACACCTGATAACAAAGGCAAGCCCCGGTGCATGCAACCCCTTTCCTTGTGTTTTTAAATACTTTTCGCACACTTTAAGTCTAGTGAATTGTGCATTAGGTTCCTAGGAGTTGATTGGAACCCTTTGATGCATTGCTTTCCTTGATATCCATACCTGTTTAGATACTTCTGTGAAGTATCAAAATTATGATTTACAAAAATGCTTAGCCTTGCTTAGATCTTGTGGATAGAGGTTGTCCTCAATTTAACCATGGAGAGGATGGCTTCTACCTGCAAGAATATTTTCATTTGGAGCAGTGATGGGATCTTACTGCAAAGTTCCCTGTGCTGCTCTTTCATCCTCAGGAACAGACACAATCCTAAGGATGGAAATACGTAAATTGAGACTTGGGGGTAGGAACAGGTGATGTTCTACCCAGGTTGGTTAAGGATTAACGCGTATGTAGGCGTGCTGACCGAGGACCCTTTAACTGGTCACATGCCTCGTCATGGGTAAGCCTTGCCTCGGGCAGACTAAGGCCGGAATAAGATAACACGAAATGGGAGTGGAGCGGTGGCGAGAGTAGCGTGTACCCTCCGTGGCAAGAGGCTGGACGGTGGTGTATCTGTGCTCTCGGTTTGCGTGAACCTGATCCGGTCTTAAGAACCCCGGTGGCGGGTTGACATATGCAAGGGTTAAGTGCTACATATGTCGTGTGATTGGAGATCCTCAGCTGAGTATAATCGATTCGGATCGCCGTACCTTCGCGGTTATGAAGACTTGGTCACTTCCCTGCAACCTAGAGTCAGGATGTGAAAACGATGGATAAAAATGATGTTGTCTTGATGTGATGTGAAATTAGACTAGATGCAAATGGAGTCTATTAATACTTAATATGGCGTTAAAAGATTGAAAGTAAGGACTCACCTTAGTAAGCAACTTCTGCAAAAATATAAGTTGATTTTTGCTAAAGCCTCCCCTTGACTCCTATTTACCCAGCATACCCTTGAGAGTCTTTTCCTTAGTCGGGTAAGACTTGCTGAGTAATTCCATACTCAGGGTTTATCCCTTTGTTGTTTTTAGGTGGGGAAGTAGCAGACTTTTGCTGCTTCTGTGCTAAGGTGGTTCCCAACGAAGAAAAACAAGACTGAAGTGCGGGAGGACTCGGTCCTCCACTTAGGATCTTTTGTTTATAGTCTTTCGGGAGAAGTTTGTGTCTCCCTGGTTTGTATAATTATTTCTTCTATGCACTCGCTTTTAGACTGGTCTGTAATAAAATAACTCGAGCTTGCTTTTGGAAATAAATGTAAGTTTGTGTAATTCGCTTCCGCATTTCTTGATCTCCGATGTTCTGTAATGTCTGCAAGACGGGTGAAACGTTCCTGGTGAGGTAAGGAAAGATACCGAGCTTGTCAAGTAACTTAGGAACATCTACAGGGTGTCTGATGTCTGTTAGACAAGGACAACTGTAGGTGGGCCTGATTACTTGGGAGGTTCCGTCACAGCTGGTATCGGAGCGTAGCCCTTCTTTGCAGATATTAAGGCATCTTCAAAAGATTTTCAAGAGTCTTACCTAAAGATTCTTTTCTCTTCTTACCTAAGTATTCTGAAGAATTTATCTTAAAGACCAGATAGGAAGAGTGCAACGTATAGAAGGTTGAATCGACCAAGGTTGATTCTGTACTTATTCATGCATCATGCTAAGAATTATACTAATAAATTTTCCCCCTTAGAGAGATGCCGCCACGCACAAGGCTAACGGCACGTAAGTCAACGGGACCAATTGGAGTACCCCGGCATCAACTGGCCCCTCGACACGAAAGCAGTAGCAGCGGGAGTAATGACCCCATAGGAGACTTGGAAGCCGAAGTACGACGACTTCAAGCAACGCTGCAACACAGGACCAATGCTTGGATTGCAGACAGTGATAGAATTAATGAACTACGAAGGGACATCCGTCACCTGCGGGACCAGCTGGCTGATCGGGACTTAGCACTTGACTGGGCAGTACAGTCTCGTATGTTGGTATGTGCTAAGGAAGCAAGGGCTCAGGCCCGAATTAAAGAACTTAGCTCAGCTGTCGACAACCTGCAGGTCTACTGCAATACTTTGCATGAGGAAGTCCATGTGTTATATTCACAGTTACACCCTAGTGAACCTGTACACTCTGCTGAGTCAGGAGCCGGACCCTCTCACGTTGCGGGACGCGCGTTGGGTGGGGAGTTAGATCTTTTTGAACCCCCTCCTTCTTTGAGGTTGGTTGCCGTCTGGACTCCCACACCTGACAATGAAGCCGCCAAAAGCAACGGAAAGCAGGACTAAGGGTGTACTGTTATATTAGAGTAGTGTATTGTAGGGTGTACGGTTGTATATTAGGTTAAACTTTTGTAAAATGGGTAATGTATCCTGTTGTGTAATGTCGAGTCTGTATCATTACTCTTTATAGTAATGTAAAACGGAAGGTTTTCTTTGGCACATTATGTTTATTCAAATGTTTTTGCCTCAGATGCCGACCCGGACTCGCGGACAGGACGCAACCGGAACATCCGGGGGTCAGGATGCTACCCCGAATCCACCTCCCGTTCCACCCACGCTTGCCGAGGCAATAGCTGCCTTGGTGAATGCTACCGCCGACAATACCCGCTTCTTGAGGGAGATGGCGGGTCAGCAACAGCTCCAGCAACAAGCAGGAAGAGGTTTTCCACAAGGTCCCCATGAGACTACTTATCTGGATTTCTCCGAGACTCGTCCGCCTCTCTTCATCAAAGCAGAAGATCCGCTCGAAGCCGACGAATGGATAAGGGTCATTGAATAGAAATTTGGCCTTCTTCGTTGTTCGGAAACCCAGAAGCCATTGTTTGCGGCACAGCAACTCCGAGGCCCTGCCAGTACTTGGTGGGGAAACTTTGTGGCCATCCAACCGGACAACCATCAAATTACATGGAACGAGTTCAAAGCAGCATTCCGCGAGCACTATATTCTTGAGGGAGTGTTGCACATGAAACAAGAAGAGTTTATGAAACTGAAACAAGGGGGAGATACTGTTAACCAGTATCTCAACAAATTCAATCACCTGTCACAATACACGATTGATCAGGTGAACACAGATTTGAAGAAAAGGAATTGTTTTATGAGAGGTCTGAATGACCGAATGCAGCGAAAAATGGCTGCATGTATTGATCTCACATACGGAAAGGCTGTCAGCACAGCCTTATCTGTGGAGGCCAAATATGCAAATACTGGGAAAAGTAAGGGATTCAGTGGTGATAGGCCTAGTCAGGGCCCGGTAAAGAGGCAACGGTTTATTCTCCGGCCCTCTAACCAGAACCGTTCAAGTGCACCATCTTTCCCTTTCAAGCAGCCCATAATTATTCGTCCCAACAAAGCCCCTACTGTCCAAAGTCAGCCGGGTGCCCCAGGCACTCGATTCCCTGCTCTGCCAAGTTCTTCAACTGGATGTTTTAACTGTGGCAAATCTGGACATTTTATTAAAGATTGCCCCTATCCTCGGCAAAATCAGGCTAATAATCAGCAAGGATCGGGGAATTCTGCTTCAGGCAAGGGAAGTACTTCGGGCAAGAATACCAAGAAAACGGGGCGAGTATATTATACGCAAGTGGCTACCACACCGGAGGGAGAGCCGGTGATGATGGGTACGTTCCCTGTAGCCAGTCACCCTGCAATCATTCTTTTTGATTCTGGTGCTTCGCATACCTTCATTAGCAAGACATTTGTGGAGCAACATCACATCGCATGTCATGAATCAAAAGAGGGATTTAAAATTCATTCACCTGGGGGACACATTTTTACTAGAGAAGTGGCCTATGAAGTGCCAGTAACCATGGCCGGACGGAACTTTCCTGCTAACATGATTGTTCTGAAAGGCCAGGATATAGATGTAATTTTGGGTATGAATTGGTTAACTCAACACAAGGCAATTCTCAACACTGAACTTAGAACCGTCAGGTTGAGTTATAATCAAGAAGAAATTCTCTTGTCTCTCCCCAAAACCAATCCAGCCAAAGCTTCTGGTAGAATATTTGAAGCCATTGTACCGGAGATCAAGAACATTCCGGTAATATGTGAGTTTCCAGATGTATTTCCGGAAGATTTGCCTGGACTACCCCCTGAAAGAGATGTAGAATTCGTAATTGAGCTAAAGCCCGGTACGGCTCCCATCTCCCGAAGATCGTACCGTATGCCCCCTAATGAGTTAGCAGAATTGAAGATTCAATTACAAGATCTGCTGAATAAGGGATTTATCCGGCCAAGCTCGTCCCCATGGGGTTGTCCCGCCATCTTTGTGAAGAAGAAGGATCAAACCTTGCGCATGTGCGTGGACTATCGGCCCCTAAATGAGGTCACCATTAAAAATAAGTACCCTCTTCCAAGGATCGACATCTTATTTGATCAACTGACTGGGGCGAGGGTATTTTCCAAAATCGATCTCAGGTCGGGCTATCATCAAATCCGCATCCGGCCCGAGGATATACCGAAGACCGCATTTACTACGCGGTATGGATTGTTTGAATACCTAGTAATGTCTTTCGGGCTCACCAATGCTCCTGCCCACTTCACCTATTTGATGAACTCGGTGTTCATGCCCGAGTTGGACAAGTTCGTGGTGGTCTTCATCGATGATATTTTGATATACTCTAAAAATGAAGAGGAGCATGCTCAGCATCTACGGATTGTATTAACGCGCCTGAGGGAACATCAGCTATATGCCAAGTTCAGCAAGTGCGCGTTCTGGCTGGAAGAAATTCAATTTCTGGGGCACGTGTTATCAGCTAAAGGAATTGCGGTAGATCCTAGCAAGGTCAAGGATATTCTGGAGTGGAAACCCCCAACAACTGTTCACCAAGTCCGGAGTTTTCTTGGACTAGCGGGATATTATCGCAGATTCATACCTGATTTTTCTAAGCTTGTGAAGCCAATCACAAGTTTATTGAAGAATGACATTAAGTTCAATTGGTCTTCTAAGTGTAATGAAGCCTTTGAGCGACTGAAGACACTATTGACCACTGCTCCGGTATTGGCTCAACCGGACATCACTAAGCCTTTTGATGTATACTGTGATGCGTCAGGCAGTGGACTCGGCTGTGTGCTGATGCAAGAGGGCCGAGTAATTGCGTATGCTTCAAGGCAGTTACGCCGACATGAAGAGCATTATCCAACACATGATCTCGAGCTAGCTGCTGTGGTTCATGCCCTGAAAATATGGCGTCACTATCTGCTGGGAAATATCTGCCACATATATACAGATCATAAGAGTTTGAAGTATATATTTACCCAGTCAGAGTTAAATATGAGGCAAAGACGATGGCTTGAGCTCATTAAAGACTATGAACTAGAGATCCATTATCACCCAGGCAAAGCCAATGTGGTGGCAGATGCATTGAGTCGTAAGACTTCCTGCCACTGTCTTATGGCAAAGACCTCCGAAAACACTTTATGTCAAGAAATGGAAAAGTTAAACCTGGGGATAATCCAGCAAGGGACTCTGAATCAACTAAAGCTTGAGTCAACTATTTTGCAAAGGATAATTGATGCTCAAAGGGACAATCTGGGTATGAAGCACATACGAGAGAAGATAAGGGCTGGAACAGCCAAATGTTTCAAGGAAGATGATCAAGGTGTGTTATGGTTTAACAACCGCATAGTAGTGCCAAAGGATGAAGAACTCCGCCAGCAAATCTTAGATGAAGCGCATCTTAGTCGCTATTCTATTCATCCTGGAAGCACTAAGATGTATCACGATCTAAAACAACACTACTGGTGGACGAAGATGAAGATTGAAATTGCACGCTATGTGGCTAAGTGTGACACTTGCAGACGTGTCAAAGCCATACACATGAAAACTGCTGGTCCATTGCAATCTTTGCCAATCCCAACATGGAAATGGGAAGACATCAGCATGGACTTTATTGTGGGACTGCCCAGGACGGCCAAAGGGTATGATTCTATTTGGGTTATCGTTGATCGACTCACAAAAATTGCCCACTTCTTACCCGTCAGGGCCAAATATACTGTAGCCACTTATGCAGCATTATATATCAGCCGTATTCTCAGTTTGCATGGTATTCCAAAAACCATAGTGTCGGATCGTGGACCTCAATTCGTATCCAAGTTTTGGGAAGAACTTCATAAATCCTTGGGTACCAAATTGCTCCACAGTTCGGCCTATCATCCTCAAACTAGTGGGCAGACTAAGAGAGTGAACCAAATACTGGAAGATATGCTGCGGGCATGTGTCCTGGATTTCTCACCAAAATGGGATGAATGTTTACCTTTGGCGGAGTTTTCATATAATAACAGTTATCAAGAAAGTATCAAGATGGCACCTTTTGAAGCTTTATACGGACGTCGGTGTCGAACTCCGCTAAATTGGTCTGAACCTGGAGAAAGATACTTCTTTAGGCCTGATATGGTGAAAGAGGTCGAAGAGAAGGTTCAGAAAATTATTCATAATATGAAGAGAGCTCAGACTCGACAAAAGGGTTATGCAGACCGACGACGACAACCCTTATGTTTTCTGGTAGACGATTATGTCTACTTGAAAGTTTCACCGATGAAGGGTGTATCGCGTTTCGGGGTTAAAGGAAAACTTGCACCCAGATACATTGGTCCATTCCTGGTGCTTGAACAATGTGGACCAGTGGCGTACCGACTCCAACTACCCGAAACATTGTCTGCTGTGCATAATGTGTTCCATGTATCGCAATTGAAGAAGTGTCTACGGGTTCCCGATCGAACCGTTGAAGTGACTGATGTTGTCCTGGAACCAGATTTAACGTACTCGGAACATCCCATTCGAGTTCTGGATCAAAAGGACAGGGTTACCCGGAGAAAGACTCTCAAGTTTTATAAGATACAGTGGAACCAGCATTCGGAAGATGAGGCTACATGGGAAACCCAAGACTTCTTAGATAAGAATTTCCCAGGCTTTCTAGCCTCTTGTAAGTTGTAAAGTTTGTATAGCTGTATAGTAAAGAAATGAACCCCCACACCACCCTTGCCTTGTACCAGAAATCAGGAAATAAAAACATGACACATTTCCTTTTCCATTACTTACCCTAGGACTTTAAATCTCGGGACGAGATTCTTTTATGGGGGGAAGGATGTAACACCCCTGGTGTTACTATAACTAAAACTTGAGCATGGCATCATGAGCATGGGCATTGCATATGTTTGACACACCTAGAGTGCATTCACTAGGCAAAAATTTCAAACAAGTTGTATTGTTTCAAAGTTTTACAAATAGGACCCTGGTTAAAGAACTTAACTCTAAATAGTGATTAAAGGGGTAAAACTTAACCCAAGTTGAGAAAAACCTTAGGGCTTTTGAGAAAAGTCATAAAATATCCCCAAACACTAAGTTGAATCACATTTATACCCCTGGAATACTAGAAACCCTAATTGGAACCCTGGAAAACCCTAAAACCAAACCCTAGGGACCTAAGTGCAAAATTAGTCCACTTTTGGGCTAAAGTGTAAAAACCAAGTCAAATAAGTGTTTTAAGTCCATTGGATCACAAATATGTGGATTTGAAAGCAAAACCCTAAGTTTTGGACTTAAATGCAAAATGGACCTCATTTGAGTTTTACTCTAAGTCTGAAAAATCAGTGAATGGGCTCAACTTTGGGGCTTTGTAACTTACAAAGTATAGGGTTTTTACCCTAGGTCACCACATCAAAGTTGAAGACCAATTATAGGAGAACAACTTTGCTTAAGGTTGTGAGCTTAGTTGTTAAGAAGAATTTAGAGAAAACCAAGCCTAAAGTTGGGCTGTCAGGCTGTTATGTCTGAACTTTCAGACTAGCAGTGAACTGACCCCGACTTCAAGCTAGGTTTTGAGCATGATCCAGTGCTCAAATGTGTTCAAGTCCTATAGTAGAATTATAGATGGTATATTGCTCTACAACTTTGTTTGAGAAAGGCCATCGAGTTGCTGCACAAAATTGGAAGTTACGGGCTCTGGAAACTAGACTGTCAGGTGTTCTGATACAGGTGTTCTGATGGTACAGTGACCGGTAAAACTGAACAAGATCGGATTCGTGCTCATCGCCGGTAGCCGTCGCCGTCGATCGTCGTTCGCTGTGATTCGTGCTCGGCGGTCACCGGATAAGGCTGTCGCGGTAAAGGTCCTCGTCACCGGTGAGCTGGAAGTCACCTCGCTCGGCCACGGCACATCCCCCCCTGGCTCACCGCCCGCGGTAAAGTGCTCGCCGTCGACCGCCGCCTCTCGGCCGGGTGCCGCGTGGCTCAACTCTTCCTCCGTGCCGTCGTGACTCCTCACGGTTGTCTCATCGAGGCCGGTGAGCCCGCCACGGCGGTAGACACGTAGTCGTGAAGCCGATAACCTTCGTCACCTCCGACAGCCGCGCATCTCCTTGAAATTCACCGGCCACCGTCCTTGGAGCCTATAAATTGAGGGCAGGGCTAGTTGCGCCATGAAATTGTGAAGCTCTAGCACCCGCTCCCACACTCGATCGTCCACCCGCTCGCCTGAATTGCTCGTTGCCCCCAAATTGGTTTTCCGCCACCGTTGAAGTGAGCTCGCCGTGGCCAGCCCTCCACAGGTCAGCCCCGGTCCTCTGCTATTTCGTTTGAGTACCCTCCCACCTCCGTGATGCTTGCCGAGCCATTGAATTGAACTAAAGGCTCTCGGGTCGCCGGGAACACGTTCATGTCGTCGCTATGCTTGCGGCCACCGTGGCCGGAGCTCTATAGTTCATCAAACGTGCGATTAAGTTAGGGGAAATGGTTAGACTGACCCCAATTTCATGTCCACCGCTCGGAGAACCCAGCCGTTGCCCCGTTCGGCCGGTCTGCTGGCTCGCCGGAGCGCGGCCGTGCGCGAGCGCCATCGGGGACGTGCGGTTGTGAATTGATAGGAACGCAGGGATCTTTTTGTGAAGTGTCAGCGACTGAGAAAAACAGTAAACGACCCTGTCCTAGTTTAGTCAAAACGCCGAGGGCCTCTACGCAAAACCTCCCTCGCGGGCGCGGGCGCGCGCGCGAATCCGCTCGGACCTGGGCCGCTGGGCTGAATTCGGCCCAGTACTGTTCCTATGTTTCCTCTTTTCTTTTTCAGCAGAACTTTGAAAAACTGTAGAAAATTATAGAAAAATCCTAAAAATATGAGACTAATTTTCCTAGGCTTGTTAATTTCCCTAGAATTTAATAAAAATAAACTCCTGATTTTTAGATCAAATAAGGAATTTTAGGGTATTTAAAATAGCCTAAACCATTGGTTCTGGATTTTTAGGAAATAAATAATAAGTCCAAAATTTCCCAAACTTTTTATGTGAGCTTTTCACATTATTTAGAAGCCTTGGGTAGAATTTGGGTTGATTTGGACCTTGTTTGATCACTAAACCCAAAACCACCCCCCCTGCTCCATGAACTCCTTTACTGACTCCGAAAACCCTAAGTTCTCGGGGTACCGTGAAGGAAAGTTGTACTCAAAACATAAATAATAAGTTTATGCTATCTTTGCATCCTCATGAGCATTCCATGACATCCATTCTTATGCATGTATATGGTTATATTAGAGCACGAAGAAGAGGAAAAAGTTTCTGAAGAGGGGATACCACCCACCTCTGATCCTCAAGCAGACAACTGCTTTTATTTCGATATCTGTGGATCCGAGCAGGACACACCTGATAACAAAGGCAAGCCCCGGTGCATGCAACCCCTTTCCTTGTGTTTTTAAATACTTTTCGCACACTTTAAGTCTAGTGAATTGTGCATTAGGTTCCTAGGAGTTGATTGGAACCCTTTGATGCATTGCTTTCCTTGATATCCATACCTGTTTAGATACTTCTGTGAAGTATCAAAATTATGATTTACAAAAATGCTTAGCCTTGCTTAGATCTTGTGGATAGAGGTTGTCCTCAATTTAACCATGGAGAGGATGGCTTCTACCTGCAAGAATATTTTCATTTGGAGCAGTGATGGGATCTTACTGCAAAGTTCCCTGTGCTGCTCTTTCATCCTCAGGAACAGACACAATCCTAAGGATGGAAATACGTAAATTGAGACTTGGGGGTAGGAACAGGTGATGTTCTACCCAGGTTGGTTAAGGATTAACGCGTATGTAGGCGTGCTGACCGAGGACCCTTTAACTGGTCACATGCCTCGTCATGGGTAAGCCTTGCCTCGGGCAGACTAAGGCCGGAATAAGATAACACGAAATGGGAGTGGAGCGGTGGCGAGAGTAGCGTGTACCCTCCGTGGCAAGAGGCTGGACGGTGGTGTATCTGTGCTCTCGGTTTGCGTGAACCTGATCCGGTCTTAAGAACCCCGGTGGCGGGTTGACATATGCAAGGGTTAAGTGCTACATATGTCGTGTGATTGGAGATCCTCAGCTGAGTATAATCGATTCGGATCGCCGTACCTTCGCGGTTATGAAGACTTGGTCACTTCCCTGCAACCTAGAGTCAGGATGTGAAAACGATGGATAAAAATGATGTTGTCTTGATGTGATGTGAAATTAGACTAGATGCAAATGGAGTCTATTAATACTTAATATGGCGTTAAAAGATTGAAAGTAAGGACTCACCTTAGTAAGCAACTTCTGCAAAAATATAAGTTGATTTTTGCTAAAGCCTCCCCTTGACTCCTATTTACCCAGCATACCCTTGAGAGTCTTTTCCTTAGTCGGGTAAGACTTGCTGAGTAATTCCATACTCAGGGTTTATCCCTTTGTTGTTTTTAGGTGGGGAAGTAGCAGACTTTTGCTGCTTCTGTGCTAAGGTGGTTCCCAACGAAGAAAAACAAGACTGAAGTGCGGGAGGACTCGGTCCTCCACTTAGGATCTTTTGTTTATAGTCTTTCGGGAGAAGTTTGTGTCTCCCTGGTTTGTATAATTATTTCTTCTATGCACTCGCTTTTAGACTGGTCTGTAATAAAATAACTCGAGCTTGCTTTTGGAAATAAATGTAAGTTTGTGTAATTCGCTTCCGCATTTCTTGATCTCCGATGTTCTGTAATGTCTGCAAGACGGGTGAAACGTTCCTGGTGAGGTAAGGAAAGATACCGAGCTTGTCAAGTAACTTAGGAACATCTACAGGGTGTCTGATGTCTGTTAGACAAGGACAACTGTAGGTGGGCCTGATTACTTGGGAGGTTCCGTCACATGCGCCATGTCGAGCAGTCGGTCGACGTTGTCCCGCCACTGCTTCATGGCCCCTGGTGAGGCCGTGGAGCTTGGAGGGTGGCGGAGCAACTCCCTGGCTGCTGACAATGCTCCCGTAGCCGCCCTCGACGAAGTCTGGGATGTCTGCGCAGCTGCATGCTGCCGTGCAGCGTGCACAGCAGCAGTGCCCAGCACTGGGCAGTTCGGAACCTGTGGTGTGGAAGAAACAACTTCTTCCTCCACCAGGAAATCCGTTGATGTCTCGGCGCGGTGCTCCACGATTTGCACCATCATGCTGAGCAAGGAAACAAGCAAAAACCTAATGCCTAAGCCCCCTACCTGGCGCGCCAAATGTAGGAGAGGGAATTCTCCGGCCGGGTGGCAGAGTGCACCCGCCCTTAATCCTAAGATGAGGAAGGGGCTTTAAGCGTTTTGCCAGTCCTGCTAAACGATCACCGAGCACATGAACACGTGAGAGTTTAGAGTGGTTCGGGCCGCCGGAGCGTAATACCCTACTCCACTGTGTGTTGGATTGCTGTGGAAGCTTGAGAGCTGAGAGTCTACATTGGGTCTGAGCGCCCCCTGTCAATGTTGCATGCCTCCCCTTTTATAGCTAAGTGGGGCATGTACAAGGGAACTAAGCCCCGACATGTGGGCCCAGGAACACAATGGATATAGTACTGGAGCCACTAATGTTTGCTCCTGGAGCAATCTTCTTAAACCCTGACATCCGAGATCTGTATAGCATCAGCGTGCAGGGAAAGCTTCTCGTATAAGGGATGATGGACACAGTACGTCGCGCGGCACGGGCGCACTGTTTGACAATGGATTGGACAGGTGCGCCATCTGCCAGATGGCCCTGACACCGCTTGCCAACGGAGTGGATAGGACACATTAAATGCTGAGGGGGCACATCGCCTGTCGGTAGGGTGGACAGGCGGCGCATCCTTTCCGCTATAAATGCAGAGATCGCGCGGCCTAGAGGCCTTACGTCAGGCTCCGCCCGTTGGCTTATGTCACGGGCAACAAGCCACGTGACAGCATCGGGTCTCCGCCTGAGCGAGTAGCGCAAGTGCACAAGATAAGGCCTGGACACGTGTCAGTACCGGACCCTTACTTATGCCAGGGTCTCCCCTGTCCCGGGACCTTGTTGTGGCCCGGACCTTACTCAGAGGGATCTAGACCCCATCCGAGGGACCCGGCATGCGTACTTGGCCATAATTGGGGGTCCGGGTTGTGCGTACGGGGGTCCGATGCTCCCTCGCGGAGGTCCGGTCCAACTGATACATCCTAGGATGTACCATCTTTTCTCGCCGCGCGGTGCCCCTTGAGCCGCCCACGTGGTGGGGTCGGGTACTGTTCACCGTTCAGCTAGGGAACGCCGTATGGGCACCGCGTCTTCATACTGTAGTAGGGGGTACCCCTGATTCAGGGTACCGACAATTACTAATTGGACTTTTTATCACACAAGCGGGGTTATTTTGACCTAAACAAGTATTTTGCTTACTCTAAAAAATTTAAGTGCTATACTCGCGAACATGTTTATTTGGCTAGTAAAAATCTACTTTCCATACTACTAGTGGTATTTTTTCCTTTCTTTCTAAAAAGAAATATTAATAATATAATCGGATATAAATCATCTAAAATCCTATAATGTTTATATGACATGAATTCTATACTATTTTCTAAATCCATTAAAATGAACCTATGACTATAATTCTCCAAATAGTTTCTAAAATTCATTGTGACCAAATTTTAACTACAAAATTTTCTATCTAGTGTTTTTATCACCAACGTGTGACTACTCAATTTTCGTCATATTTCTCTCTAATCCAAAAATCATTGCATCGACTAACATGAACAATCACGGTGCACTAATAACCGCATATATCTACCAAAACTTCCATAGCGCATATACATATGTATTTCAGATCACACATGTTCATATTACAACAAAATAAACATACAATTCATGAATTGAATCAAAAGAATTTTGAAAATACACAAATTAATTTAGGGTTGTCTTCCACCTTGGGTTCTCGCTTGCGTAGGGAAATGGAGATGGCTCGGCAGGGAGGTTGGTCGAGCAAGAGAAGCGGGCAGGGGTCCTCGACGTCGGGCGGGCTCCGGCGGGGCGAGCTCCGGTGAACTCCGGCGAACTTCGGCGATGACGGCAAGCGAGGAGAGCTAGAGAGAGGGGCGAGCTCAAGTAGGGGAGGAAGGGAGAGACGAGGAGCTCGGTTTTACAGGGAGCAGGGGGTAGAGGGAAGGTCGGCCGAGGGAATGGAGAGGGAAGGCCGGCGTCTGCAATGACCATTGATGGCGGTAATAGGGGAAAGAAGAAACGGATGCCTTGAACTCCATAATGCAGGGAGAATAACGGTCGCGCGAGACTTCGGCTGGCGGTTGCGCAGGGCACGACGCTTGGTGTCGCGCGCGCGTCGGTTCCTGGCGCGGTGGCTCGGTGGCTTGGTCGGGCGCGGTCGCGACGGCTGCAGGCGTGGGCGGGGATGCTCAGGGAAGGGCAGCTCGGTCGTGGTTGCTGCGTGGGGCCGGGGCCGGTCGGGGTCGCGGCCTGGTGCGCGGAAGCAGGCGCAGCTTGGTCGCAGGTCGCGGGCAGGGCGGCGTCCGGTCGGCTTCCTGGCTGCTTGCGCAAGAAAGAGCAAAAGGGAAGAGAGAGAGAGAGAATAGGGGAGGGAGAGGGAAACAGCAAGGGCAGCGGCGGCTTGGAAAGAATGCAGGGACACGCATGGCTGGCTCAGGGAGATGGGCCTTAGTGGGCCGTTTAGGTTAGGGTTAGGTCTTTTGTTTTTAATTTCGAAATGCATTTTTGAAGAGCTCAAAAATTCATAAAAACTCACCAAAACTATTTATAAATAAAATTTTTATTTTTAGACTAATAATTATTATATTATTTAATTATTATATTAATTACTAGAATTTCTCTTTAAGAAGAATTGCTATAAAGCATCCGATAATCAATCATGCGCACATAAAAAATGATTCAAAATGTAAATAAATAATTAAACACTTAAAAAATTATTACACTATTTAACATAATAACTAAATTTATTATTTGTAGTTGATGGCTTTTATGGTGTTACAACGTGGGAATGAGAATAAGCTTTGGAGGAAGGGGGAATGAGAAAGGCAAAACAGGGAATGGGAATGGCAGAACATGGGAATGGGCTATGCCAGGAGAAGGGAATGGGAATCAGGGGCAGATTTGGGCCCCAGGCCACCTGGGCCGTGGCCTGGGGCGCAGCCCAAAAATCCTCTTCTATATAGGTCTTTTTTCAACCAAAAAATCTAGCCCAAAATACATTTCAGCTCAAAAATGTGGCCAAAAGGACCTCCTTCTTGCACTGATTGAGCCTGGCGCTAGCGGCCTCCCTGAGTCGCTCAAGTCACGAGAACATAGGCTCTTCCAATTATTTTGCAAACCTACGCGATTGTGTTTCCTATGTTGCCAACGGCGCGGCTGCCTCCATTCAGTCCTCCATCGCTCTCCACGCCTTCAGGCTCTACGAATCCGGCAAGGGCACAAGGCAGCAACCTTCGAGGCGGCCGGACGGGCTCTGACTCAGACATCCGCCACCGCCAGTCCGACCTCCACCTACACCAGTCCGCCTCCAGCGTCCCTACGACCCTGTAGCAATGACGTGCGCGACCTGCACTAGCGCCGCGCCACCACCCAAATCCACCCATGTCATTACATCTTCTCCCAAACTATACAACTTCTCAACCTGATTTCCTTTCTTTTTTATTCATAGGCGAGGGTGGAGCGCCTCCCTGGCCATAGTTCTATTGGATTATTTTAAATGTTATTACCCCTAAAGTGCAAAAAATTAAAAGACAAGTAGTACATTGTTATATTTGTAGAGTGGCCCAAGACGTTATTTTTACGAAGCTCCGCCACTGATGGGAATGGTAGAACAGGGAATGAGAAAGACAGAATAAGGAATGTGAATGACAGAACAGAGAATGGTGGCAGAACACGGAATGACAGACTACACTTATAGTCTTAATAAGTAGTAGAGAAACTATGATATTTAGACAAAAGGTAATCATGCAATAAAAACTTTGAGTTAGAATGAAATTTTCAATATTAAGACTACCATAATGTCTAGAATATCATCGTTTTAAAAATATAGTTTTTAAAAATACAATCAAACATTTTGTGACATAATAGAAACTGTAAAAAGAAAATTACTTCTTGTTAAAAGCCAAGAGGAATTGGAGGCTCCTCTGCATTCGACACGTCTTCAGTCGATCGCATGCTGACACGTGTTCTGCAGCTCGGACCCGAGATTTCCATTAGCCACGCGTGTTGAGCTTCGTCACGTCCGCCTCTCTGCGCGGCAAAGTCACTCGCCCCCTCGCACTCCCCGTTCCCCACTCGTCCTCCACCCCCACCGCGCCTCCCCTCCCTATATCCCCCACACATAATGTCACTCGCATCCCTGCCGTCGCGCGTGCTCGACCCGCCTCACAGTCGGGCACGACCGTCGACCACGCGCTCAGCTGCGTCTAGGTCGCCGAGTCCGACGACCGCGAGGATGACCTGCTCCTCTGCAAGACCTGCTGCTCCGGCGACCATGATGATGACCTGCTCTTTTGCGACCGCGGGCTTCACATCTTCTGCCTCCTCCCATCGCCGCCAAGGTCTCCATCCGCGGATCTACCCGGTTCTGCCCCGTCTGCGCCTCACCCGCCAAGGCACTCAAGAGTGCGTCTTTCTCTCACCCTCCTCGCCGCCTCCATCTCACCATTTTCCTTCACTTGTCCCTTACCTCTAGCCTTGTGGTATTATATCTCACTTTTCCCTTCTATTTTCTTTGTGGGGATCTTTAGGTTTTCCGATGACGCAGACTAAGATCGTCAATTTCTTCGGATTCAAAAGGGTGAGCAGGATGCTTAGGCTACCAAATGTAGCCTCTCTCAGGGTAATTCCTCTCACCTGCTGCTGTGTGCACCATTGCATTGCATAGTTCAATGGTGTATGAATTGCTTGTGTTGGAATGTTGGATGATCCATGAATCAGTGGTGATGGCTTCTCCATTGTTGAAACAGGACGATCTGAGACAGTAGAGATATGGTTTCTGCACTTAATTTTTGGGCAATAATTTCAAGTGAGTTGTGTGGCAGTGATTCCTCTCCCTCCATAATGCTAAAGTTGTGGCTTGTATCAAACTGAGCAACCAGATTTTGAATGTTGCATCAGCAAATTGAAATAAGTATATATGCCATGTAGGATTAGCAACTCAACCTTAGTATCACAAAGAAAAATAATTGTGTATAACTCTTTGGCAGATTTCATTGAAATGACAAAATAATGTGCCTCTTATGCCTCACTACAAAGTAATCGTCCAATTGTATCCTTGCAAGTCCCATCTCATTCATAACTGTCGGGGACCATAATTAGGGGTACCCTCAAGACGCCTAATTCTCAGCTGGTAACCCCCATCAGCATAAAGCTGCAGAGGCCTGATGGGTTTGATTAAGTCAGGGATCAGTCCATACGAGCGACTCGATCACGCCACGCCCGAGCCTAGCCTCGGGCAAGGGCAGCCGACCCTGAGGTATTTCCGTCTCGCCCGAGGCCCCCTTTTTTACGGCAGACGCATCTCCGGCTCGCTCGAGGCCTTGCCTTCGTTAAGAAGCAACCCTGACTAAATCACCGCGCCGACCGACCAAGTCACTGGGGCATTTAACGCAAAGAGTGAGACTGACGGGCGGCCAGGCTTGGCCAAAAGCGCCATAGGAAGCTCCGCCCGACCCAGGACTCGGACTCGGGCTAAGGCCCCGGAAGACGGCGAACTCCGCTCTGCCCGACCCAGGGCTCGGACTCGGGCTAAGGCCCCGGAAGACGGCGAACTCCGCTCCGCCCGACCCAGGGCTCGGACTCGGGCTAAGGCCCTGGAAGACGGCGAACTCCGCTCCGCCCGACCCAGGGCTCGGACTCGGGCTAAGGCCCCGGAAGACGGCGAACTCCGCTCCGCCCGACCCAGGGCTCGGACTCGGGCTAAGGCCTCGGAAGACGGCGAACTCCGCTTCGCCCGACCCAGGGCTCGGACTCGGGCTAAGGCCCCAAAAGACGGCGAACTCCGCTCCGCCCGACCCAGGGCTCGGACTCGGGCTAAGGCCCCGGAAGACGACGAACTCCGCTTCGCCCGACCCAGGGCTCGGACTCCGCCCTGGCCTCTGCCGAACGACCTCCTCCTCGCCCGACCCAGGAGCTCGGGCTCGGCCTCGGCCATGCAGGACAGACTCGACCTCAGCTTCGGAGGAGCCTCCACGTCGCCTGACCTAGGGCACGAGTCCGCCACGTCGACAGGAAGCGCCATCATCACCCTACCCCGAGCCGACTCGGGCCGCAAAGAATAGGACCGACGTCCCATCTGGCTGGCTCCGCCAGGTAGGCAATGATGGCGCCCCGCTAGATCCATGACGACGGCGGCTCTCAGCTCCCTTACGGAAGCAGGGGGACGTCAGCAAGGGCCCAACCACTCCGACAGCTGTCCCTCCGCCAGGCTCCATTGCTTCTCCGACAGCCACGACGCCACACCAGCTGAGTGCCAAGATCTCTCCGGCTGCCACCTTGGAATGTACTTAGGGCACTAGCTCTCCCCCGCTAGACACGTAGCACCTTGCTACACCCCCATTTGTACACCTGGATCCTCTCCTTACGCCTATAAAAGGAAGGACCAGGGCCTTCTTAGAGAAGGTTGGCCTCGCGGGAACGAGGGCAGGGGCAGGCGCTCTCTTGGGGCCGCTCGCTCCCCTCACCCACGCGGACGCTTGTAACCCCCTACTGCAAGCGCACCCGACCTGGGCGCGGGACGAACACGAAGGCCACGGGATCTCCGACTCCCTCACGACCCGGCTCCGGCCAACTCGCTCTCTCCCCCCTTCGCGCTCGCCCACGCGCTCGACCCATCTGGGCTGGGGCACGCGGCACACTCACTCGTCGGCTCGGGGACCCCCCGGTCTCGAAACGCCGACAGTTGGCGCGCCAGGTAGGGGCCTGCTGCGTGTTGACGAGTAGTTTCCCGTCAAGCTCCAGATGGGCAGTCTCCAATGACCTCTTCAACCCGGGACGGTGCTCCGTTTCGGAAGCCTCGAGTTCATGTCTTTCGACGGCAGCTACGACATGATACTCTTTCCACCGCCGCGCGACAGCGACAATGGTGGCGGACAGCCCGCCCGCCGGCGGCGGAATCGACGACGTCTTTCCCGCGTGGGGGAAGGACAACTTTCGAGCTCGCCCCGTCCTCTCCCTCGCCATCAGAGGAGGAGGCGGGGCAACCAGGGCCGAGCGGGAGGCTGCGCTCAGTCGGCTGTCGAGCAAATCGACATCCCCAGCGCCCCAACGGAGGACGCGTCGGGCATCACCCACGCGTTTGAGGCGAAGGCGAGCGCCGTCCCCCCGCGACACGCCGACCCCGAGCAAGTAGACGACGCCAGCGCGCTCACGGAGAGCCTGCAGGACGTCGCCCTCGCACCCAGGACGACGGCGCGATCAGCCCCCGATGTGACTTCGTCGCTCCTCGTCGACCAAAAGGTACCGGCTGATTCCCATCCTACGTCATTTCGACTCGGCCTCAACCCGCCTAGCGACCTCGCTTTGGCGGGCACTCACGTTGAGGCGAGTGCAACCCCTCTGGGGTTTCGTGTGTGGTCGCCTTGGGACCGATTGACGGGCGTCTCGACCTACGGACCCTCTAGGTCCGAGGAAGATGACGACCCCAGCATCTGCTGGGATTTCTCTGGATCTGGCAACCCCAGTGCCATGCGGGACTTCATGACCGCATGCAACTACTGCCTCTCCGACTGTTTCGACGGCAGCCGCAGCCTTGACGACAAGGACTGCGGCCCGAGCCGCGAATGTTTCCACGTCGAGCTAGGGGATCCCTACGGAGGCAGCTGTCTCGGCATGCCGGAGGATGGTGATCCCCCTAGGCCAGCGCCTCGCGCCGACATCCCGCGGGAGCTAGCTGTGGTCCCCGTTCCGGCGGGGGGTCACGACCCACAGCTCGAGCAAGTCCGCGGGGCGCGGGCCGGGCTCGATGAGGGAGCAGGAGCGCTCGAGGCAATCCGCCAGGACGTCGGGCAGGTATGGGCGGGCCAGCCCCCGGCCGGAGAAATACGTCACCTGCCCCAAGGTCTCCAGCACCGCATCGCCAACGATGCCAGGGACAGACCGCCACCCGCATCCGGCGGAACCGGTCAGGACTTGGCAGCCCCAGCGATGCTCCTCCGAGCGATGCCGGAGTCATCAACCACCGAGGGTCGGCGAATCCAGGGAGAGCTCAAGCATCTCCTGGAAGGCGCTGCGGCCCGGCGGGCCGAGAGCTCTGCCTCCCGAAGGCAGGGGTTCCCCTCGGAACCTCGTGCCGCGACTTCCCGACTCATGCGGGAAGCCTCGGTCTACACCGGGCGCACGCGCAACACCGCGCCTGCGGCTCCGGGCCACCTCGGCGACGAGCACCCTCATCGTGACCGTCGGGCCCGCCTCGACGAAAGGGTGCGCCGAGGTTATCACCCCAGGCGTGGGGGACGCTACGACAGCGGGGAGGATCGGAGTCCCTCGCCCGAACCACCCGGTCCGCAGGTCTTCAGTCGGGCCATTCGGCGGGCGCCGTTTCCGCCCCGATTCCGACCCCCGACTACTATCACAAAGTACTCGGGGGAAACGAGACCGGAATTGTGGCTCGCGGACTACCGCCTGGCCTGTCAGCTGGGTGGAACGGACGATGACAACCTCATCATCCGCAACCTCCCCCTGTTCCTCTCCGACACTGCTCGCGCTTGGTTGGAGCACCTGCCTCCGGGGCAGATTTCCAACTGGGAGGATCTGGTCCAAGCTTTCACCGGCAACTTCCAGGGCACGTACGTGCGCCCCGGGAATTCCTGGGACCTCCGAAGCTGCCGGCAACAGCCGGGAGAGTCCCTTCGGGACTACATCCGGCGATTCTCGAAGCAGCGCACCGAGCTGCCCAACATCACCGACTCCGATGTCATCGGCGCGTTCCTTGCCGGCACCACCTGCCGTGACCTGGTGAGCAAGTTGGGTCGCAAGACCCCCACCAGGGCGAGCGAGCTGATGGACATCGCCACCAAGTTCGCCTCTGGTCAGGAGGCGGTCGAGGCCATCTTCCGAAAGGACAAGCAGCCCCAGGGCCGCCCGTCGGAAGATGCCCCCGAGGCATCTACTCCGCTCGGCGCCAAGAAGAAAGGCAGGAGGAAGTCGCAAGCGAAACGCGACGCCCCCAGCACGGACCTTGTCGCCGCCGCCGAATACAAGAACCCTCGGAAGCCCCCCGGAGGCGCCAACCTCTTCGACAAGGCACTCAAGGAGACGTGCCCCTACCATCAGGGGCCCGTCAAGCACACCCTCGAGGAGTGCGTCATGCTTCGGCGCCACTTCCACCGGGCCGGGCCACCCGCAGAGGGTGGCAGGGCCCGCGACGACGACAAAAAGGAAGATCACCAAGCAGGAGAGTTCCCCGAGGTCCGCGACTGCTTCATGATCTACAGAGGGCATGCGGCGAATGCCTCGGCTCGGCATCGTAAGCAAGAGCGTCGGGAGGTCTGCTCGGTGAAGGTGGCGGCGCCAGTCTACCTAGACTGGTCCGACAAGCCCATCACCTTCGACCAGGACGACCACCCCGACCACGTGCCGAGCCCGGGGAAGTACCCGCTCGTCGTCGATCCCGTCATCGGCGACGTCAGGCTCACCAAGGTCCTGATGGATGGGGGCAGCTGCCTCAATATCATCTACGCCGAGACCCTCAGGCTCCTGCGCGTCGATCTGTCATCCGTCCGAGCAGGCGCTGCGCCCTTCCACGGGATCATTCCTGGGAAGCGCGTCCAGCCCCTCGGACAGCTCGACCTTCCTGTCTGCTTCGGAACACCCTCCAACTTCCGAAGGGAGACTTTGACGTTCGAGGTGGTCGGGTTCCGAGGAACCTACCACGCAGTGTTGGGAAGGCCATGCTACGCGAAGTTCATGGCCATCCCCAACTACACCTACCTGAAGCTCAAGATGCCGGGCCCCAACGGGGTCATCACCGTCGGCCCCACGTACAAACACGCGTTCGAATGCGATGTGGAGTGCGTGGAGTACGCCGAGGCCCTCGCCGAGTCCGAGGCCCTCATCGCCGACCTAGAAAACCTCTCCCGGGAGGTGCCGGACGTGAAGCGACATGCCGGCAACTTCGAGCCAGCGGAGACGGTTAAGGCCGTCCCTCTCGACCCCAGTGGAGACACCTCCAAGCAGATCCGGATCGGTTCCGGGCTCGACCCCAAATAGGAAGCAGTGCTCGTCGACTTTCTCCGCGCAAACGCCGACGTCTTTGCGTGGAGTCCCTCGGACATGCCCGGCATACCGAGGGATGTCGCCGAGCACTCGCTGGATATTCGGGCCGGAGCCCGACCGGTCAGACAGCCTCTGCGCCGATTCGACGAGGAAAGGCGCAGGGTGATAGGCGAGGAGATCCACAAGCTGATGGCAGCAGGGTTCATCAAAGAGGTATTCCATCCCGAATGGCTTGCCAACCCTGTAGTTGTGAGGAAGAAAGGGGGGAAATGGCGGATGTGTGTAGACTACACTGGTCTCAACAAAGCATGTCCGAAGGTCCCCTACCCTCTACCTCGCATCGATCAAATCGTGGACTCCACTGCAGGGTGCGAAACCCTGTCTTTCCTCGATGCCTACTCAGGGTATCATCAAATCAAGATGAAAGAGTCCGACCAGCTCGCGACTTCTTTCATCACGCCCTTCGGCATGTACTGTTATGTCACCATGTCGTTCGGTTTGAGGAACGCGGGTGCAACGTACCAGCGGTGCATGAACCATGTGTTCGGCGAACACATCGGTCGCACGGTCGAGGCCTACGTCGATGACATCGTAGTCAAGACAAGGAAAGCCTCTGACCTTCTCTCTGACCTTGAAGTGACATTTCGGTGTCTCAAGGCAAAGGGCGTCAAGCTCAATCCCGAGAAGTGCGTCTTCGGGGTGCCCCGAGGCATGCTCTTGGGATTCATCGTCTCCGAGCGGGGCATCGAAGCCAACCCGGAGACGATCGCAGCCATCACAAGCATGGGGCCCATCAAGGACTTAAAAGGCGTACAGAGGGTCATGGGATGTCTCGCGGCCTTGAGCCGTTTCATCTCGCGCCTCGGCGAAAGAGGCCTGCCCCTGTACCGTCTCTTAAGGAAAGCCGAGTGCTTCACTTGGACTCCCGAGGCCGAGAAAGCCCTCGGGAACCTGAAGGCGCTCCTCACCCAGGCACCCGTCTTGGTACCCCCAGCTGATGGAGAAGCCCTCTTGGTCTACGTCGCCGCTACCACTCAGGTGGTCAGCGCCGCGATCGTGGTCGAAAGGCAGGAAGAGGGGCATGCTTTGCCCATTCAAAGGCCAGTTTACTTCGTCAGCGAGGTGCTGTCCGAGACCAAGATCCGCTACCCACAAGTCCAGAAGCTACTGTATGCAGTGATCCTAACGAGGCGAAAGCTGCGACATTACTTCGAGTCTCATCCGGTGACTGTGGTGTCATCCTTCCCCCTGGGGGAGATCATCCAGTGCCGAGAAGCCTCGGGACGGATCACGAAGTGGGCGGTGGAAATCATGGGCGAGGCAATCTCGTTCGCCCCTCGGAAGGCCATCAAGTCCCAGGTACTGGCGGACTTCGTAGCCGAATGGGTCGACACCCAGTTGCCGACGGCTCCGATCCAACCGGAGCTCTGGACCATGTTCTTCGACGGGTCGCTGATGAAGACGGGAGCCAGCGCGGGCCTACTCTTCGTCTCGCCCCTCGGGAAACACCTGCGCTACGTGCTCCGCCTCCATTTCCCGGCGTCCAACAATGTGGCTGAGTACGAGGCTCTGATCAACGGATTGCGAATCGCCATCGAGCTAGGGGTCCGACGCCTCGATGCACGCGGCGACTCGCAGCTCGTCATCGACCAAGTCATGAAGAACTCCCACTGCCGCGACCCGAAGATGGAGGCCTACTGTGATGAGGTTCGACGCCTGGAAGACAAGTTCTACGGGCTCGAGCTTAACCACATCGCCCGGCGCTACAACGAGACTGCGGACGAGCTGGCGAAGATAGCCTCGGGGCGAACGATGGTTCCCCGGACGTCTTCTCCCAGGATCTGCACCAACCCTCTGTCAAGATAGGCGACACGCCCGAGCCCGAGGTGCCCTCGGCCCCGTCCGAGGTGACCTCGGCCCAGCCCGAGCCATCCTCGGTTCAGCCCGAGGAACCCTCGGCCCCCGAGGGCGAAGCACTGCGCATCAAGGAGGAGCAGAGCGGGGTCATGCCAGATCAAGATTGGCAGACCCCGTACCTGCAATATCTCCGCCAAGGAGAACTGCCCCTCGACCGAGCCGAGGCTCGGCGGGTAGCGCGACGCGCCAAGTCGTTCGTCTTGCTGGGCAATGAGAAGGAGCTCTACCACCGTAGCCCCTCGGGCATCCTCCAGCGATGCATCTCCATCGCCGAGGGTCAGGAACTCCTGCAAGAAATACACTCGGGGGCTTGCGGCCATCATGCAGCACCTCGAACCCTCGTCGGGAACGCTTTCCGCCAAGGCTTCTACTGGCCGACGGTGGTGGCTGACGCCACTAGAATTGTCCGCGCCTGCGAAGGGTGCCAATTCTATGCAAAGCAGACCCACCTGCCCGCTCAGGCTCTGCAGACGATACCCATCACCTGGCCCTTCGCTGTGTGGGGTCTGGACCTCGTCGGCCCTCTGTAGAAGGCGCCCGGGGGCTACACGCACCTGCTGGTCGCCGTCGACAAATTCTCCAAGTGGATCGAGGTCTGACCCCTGAACAGCATCAGATCCGAGCAGGCGGTGGCGTTCTTCACCAACATCATCCATCGCTTCAGGGTCCCGAACTCCATCATCACCGACAACGGCACCCAGTTCACCGGCAAAAAATTTTTGGATTTTTGCGAGGATCACAACATCCGGGTAGACTGGGCCGCCGTAGCTCATCCCATGTCGAATGGGCAAGTAGAACGTGCCAACGGCATGATTCTACAAGGGCTCAAGCCTCGGATTTACAATGATCTCAACAAGTTCGGCAAGCGATGGATAAAGGAACTCCCCTCGGTGGTCTGGAGCCTGAGGACGACGCCGAGCCGAGCCACGGGTTTCACGCCGTTCTTCCTGGTCTACGGGGCCGAGGCCGTCTTGCCCACTGACCTGGAATACGGCTCCCCGAGGACGAAGGCCTACAACGATGAAAGCAACCAAGCTAGCCGAGAAGACTCGCTGGACCAGCTGGACGAGGCTCGGGATAGGGCCTTACTACACTCGGCGCGGTATCAGCAGTCCCTGCGACGCTACCACGCCCGAGGGGTCCGACCCCGAGACCTCCAGGTGGGCGACCTGGTGCTTCGGCTGCGGCAAGACGCCCGAGGGAGGCACAAGCTCACGCCCCCCTGGGAGGGGCCGTTCGTCATCGCCAAAGTTCTGAAGCTCGGAACGTACAAGCCGGCCAACAGTCAAGGCGAGGTCTACGGCAACGCTTGGAACATCCAACAGCTACGTCGCTTCTACCCTTAAGATGTTTCCAAGTTGTTCATATACCTCACACCCACGCAAAGTTTAGTCAACAAGGAAGGGTCGGCCTCGCCTCGGCAAAGCCCGACCCTCCCTCGAGGGCTAAAAGGGGGGAAACCCCCTCTGCGTCAAAATTTTCCTCAAAAAGAAAATCTCTTTTACCAGAATATCTTTCGTGCTTTTTGACTACTTCGAAAAGTGGGTCCTGGAAACGACGGGGTACACGTAAGCAGTCAAGGCTGACCGAGCCGAGGGACTCCTACGCCTCCGGGATACGGATACCTCACTCATCACCTTCTGCGATAAGTAACTCGCGTTCGGATAAGGTGACTCCGCGGATCGAACAAGTCTCTACGTTCGGAAGCCCTTCTGTCGAAGCGATTCTTCGAGTTTTCTCGACCAAGTCGGTGATAGGGCCTCATGGACAAGTAAAAGTGCACGTAAGCGGCAAGGCCGACCGAGCCGAGGGACTCCCATGCCTCCGGGATACGGATACCTCACTCATCACCTTCCGCGAGAAGCAACTCCCGCTCGCACTAACATCCCTGTTACCGACAAAAAGTCCAGATGCTCGAAACAAGAGGAAAAGAGACGCAGCTTTACAACACGGCAAGGGTGTGTGTTCTGGCCTCGACGGCCGCACAAAGCACACACTACAAGACAAGCTGATCCTGCAGGCTCGGATCTTGACACTGGAAGGGGGCAGCGACACCCTCGGCATCGACGGCACCTTCGGCGAGGCCCGACCTAGCCGCGGACGGCGACGCGGTCCGAGGGCCTCCGCCCCGAAGGACGGCGTCATCACCACGCCCGGGCAATCGCTGTCAGGGACTTCTCCGGGAATCCGGCCCGAGCGGGCGGCTCGGCCAGCCACCTCCGGGGCCTCGGCCAACCACCTTCCGAGGGCACCAGCCCGGTCCGAAGCCTCGGCTGACCAACTCCGGCGTCGATCCTACCAACGGACAACTCGGCGAGGCTCCGGCCAACCAGGTTTCATTTTCGAGCCAACTCCGCCTCTGCTCATACTGATATCGCTACCCCCGGCCTCGGCTCGTCGAAGAGCGGCCGAGGGGTCACTTTAACTAAGCTAGAGGAGCCTCGGACAACAGGGCCGACCGAGCCGAGGGACTCCTACGTGTAACACCCCTGGTGTTACTATAACTAAAACTTGAGCATGGCATCATGAGCATGGGCATTGCATATGTTTGACACACCTAGAGTGCATTCACTAGGCAAAAATTTCAAACAAGTTGGATTGTTTTACTGTTTTACAAATAGGACCCTGGTTTAAGAACTTAACCCTAACCAATGGTTAATGGGGTAAAACTTAACTAAAGTTGAGAAAACCTAAAGGCTTTAGGGTAAAAGTCATAAAGTGACCCCAACAATAAAGTTGAATCACATTTATACCCTTGGGATATTAAAAACCCTAGTTGGAACCCTGGAAAACCCAAAGTCCAAACCCTAGGGACCTATGTGCAAAATTGATGCACAATTGGACTAAAGTGTAAAAACTAGTATGTTTTAAACCATAAAGTCATTTGGTCCACATTTGAGGAGATTTACAAGCAAAACCCTTGGTTTTGGACTTATTTGCAAAATGGACCTCCCTTGAGTTTGCACTAAGTCTGAAAAAATCAGTGCATGGGCTCAACTTTGGAGCTTTATAACTTGCAACCTATTGGGTTTTTGCCCTAGGTCACCACATCATAGTTGAAGCCTAATCATAGGAGAACAACTTTGCTAAAGGGTGCAAGCATAGTTGTTATGAAAAATTTGGAGAAAAACCCCATCAAAGTTTGGTTGTCAGGCTGTTTGAACTGAGATTCAGTTTAGCAGTGAGCTGACACCAACTTTTAGCTCAGATTCAAGCAGGATCCAGTGCTCAAATGTGTTCAAGTCCTATAATGGAGTTGTAGCTGGTATGTAGCACTACAACTTTGGTATAGAGACTGAGACCTGTCATCACATGAAATTTGGAGAGAAATAGCCCTAAACTTGCTCGGTCAGTCGCTCTGAACCAGTGTTCTGATGGTACAGTAACCATATAACTGAAGAAGATCAGGTTTCGTCCTCACCGCCGGTTGCTACCGCCGTCGATCGACGTTCGCCAAGATTCGCGCTCAACGGTCACCGGATAAGCTTGCCGCGGTAAAGGCCTCGTCACCGGTGAGCTGGCCACCACTCCGACGACTTCACCCCCCCTGTCTCCCTTCAACTTTGCGGCTGGCGGATTACCTCGCCGTCGACCGCCGCCTCTCGGCCGGGTGCCGCGTGGCTCTACCCTTTCACCGTGTCGCCAGGACCTTCTCTGACCCCTCCGTGGATCACTGGAGTTACCGCCACGTCGCGGCCACGTACCCGCGAAGTCAGTGCGTCTTCCCTATCTCCGGCCGCCGCTCATCTTCATCCAAATTGAGCACCGCCGCTCGCGAACACTATAAATTGACCCCGCCGTGAGCTTCGCCATATCTTTACGCATCCAGCCACCGCTAATCAGCCCCGATCATCCACCCGAGCGCTCGAATTTCTAATTGCCCCCAAATCGATTCTCCGCCGCCGTAGAATCGAATTCACCGTCGCCAGCCCAACTCCGGTCAGTACCTGTCCGTTGCTCCCTCGTTTAAGCATTGTCATGCCTCAGTGATGCTTCCCGACCCATTCAATTGAACTAGACCGGTGCCTATCGCCGGGAACACGCTCATGCCGCCGTGGTGCTTACGGCCATCGTGGCCGGAGCTCTATGAGCCACCAACGGTGCAATTAGGTTAGGGGAAATGCTCCTTAGGGGTTGAATTTCGTGTATACCGCCCGGAGAGCTCAGCCGCTGCCTCAATCGGCCGGTCTGCTGCTCGCCGGAGCGCGGCCGTGAGTGACCGACGTCGAGGACTTCGTGTTGCGAATTAATAGAACCCCGAGGGTCTTTTCGTGATCTGTCAGCGACATAGAACAATAGTAAACAGACCTATGTCGGTTTAACCGTTAAGCCGAGGGCATTTGTGCAAAGTCACCTCGCGGGCGCGACGCGCGCGCGAAACCGCCTGGGCTTGGGCCGCTGAACCTGGAATCGGCCCAATACTGTTGCTCTTTTTCCCTTTTCTTTTTCAGCAGAACTTTGGAAAATTGTAGAAAATGATAGAAAAATCCTAAAATTATGAGACCAATTTTCCTAGGTTTGTTATTTTCCATAGAATTTATTAAAAATAGTTTCTTGATTTCTAGATCAAATAGGGAATTTTAGGGTATTTAAAATAGCCTAAACTATTGGTTCTGGATTTTTAGAGAGTAGATAATAAACCCAAAATTTCCCAAACTTTTTATGTGAGCTTTTCACATTATTTAGAAGCCATGGGTAGAGTTTGGTTTGATTTGAACCTTGTTTGATCACTAAACCCAAAACCACACCCCCCTGCTCCATGAACTCCTTTACCGACTCCGGAAACCCTAGGTTCCCGGAACTCCGTGAAGGAAAGTTGTACTCAAGACATAAATAATAAGTTTATGTTACCTTTGCATCCTCATGAGCATTCCATGACATCCATCCTTATGAATGTATATGGTTATATTAGAGCAAGAAGAAGAAGAAGAAGAAGTTCTTGAAGTAGGGATACCACCCACCTCTGGTCCTCAGGCAGACAACTGCTTCTATTTTGATATCTGTGGATCCGAGCCAGACACATCTGATAACAAAGGCAAGCCCCGGTGCATTTGCCACCTCCCTTGATGTTTTTAAATACTTTTAGCACACTTTAAGTCTAGTGAAATGTGCATTAGGTTTATAGGAGTTACCTGAAACCTTTTGATGCATTACTTTCCTTGATTTCCATACCTGTTTAGATACTTCTGTGAAGTATCAAAAGTATGATTTTCAAAATGCTTAGACTTGCTTAGATCTTGTGGATAGAGGTTGTCCTCAATTTAACCATGGAGAGGATGGCTTCTACCCACAAGAATATTTTCATTTGGAGCGATAGTGGGATCTTACTGCAAAGTTCCCTGAGATGCTCTTTCCTCCTAAGGAACAGACACAATCCTAAGGATGGAAATACTCAAATTGAGACTTGGGGGTAGGAACAGGTGATGTTCTACCCAGGTTGGTTAAGGATTAACGCGTATGTAGGCGTGCTGACCGAGGACCCTTTAACTGGTCACATGCCTCGTCATGGGTAAGCCTTGCCTCGGGCAGACTAAGGCCGGAATAAGATAACACGAAATGGGAGTGGAGCGGTGGCGAGAGTAGCGTGTACCCTCCGTGGCAAGAGGCTGGACGGTGGTGTATCTGTGCTCTCGGTTTGCGTGAACCTGATCCGGTCTTAAGAACCCCGGTGGCGGGTTGACATATGCAAGGGTTAAGTGCTACATATGTCGTGTGATTGGAGATCCTCAGCTGAGTATAATCGATTCGGATCGCCGTACCTTCGCGGTTATGAAGACTTGGTCACTTCCCTGCAACCTAGAGTCAGGATGTGAAAACTATGGACAAAAATGATGTTGTTTTGATGTGATGAGAAATTAGACTAGATGCAAATGGAGTCTATTAATACTTAATATGGCATTAAAAGATTGAAAGTAAGGACTCACTTTAGTAAGCAACTTCTGCAAAACTATAAGTTGATTCTTGCTAAAGCCTTACCTTGACTCCCCTATATCCAGCATACCCTTGAGAGTCTTTTCCTTAGTCGGGTAAGACTTGCTGAGTAATTCCATACTCAGGGTTTATCCCTTTGTTGTTTTTAGGTGGGGAAGTAGCAGATTTCTGCTGCTTCTGTGCTAAGGTGGTTCCCAACGAGGAGAAACAGGAATGAAGTGCGGGAGGACTCAGACCTCCACTTAGATCTTTTGTTTTTAGTCCTTCGGGAGAGGTTGTGTCTCCCTGGTTTGTATAATTAATACTTTTATGCACTCGTTTTTAGAACTGGTCTGTAATAACTTAACTTGAGCCTACTTTTGGAAATAAATGTAAGTTTATGTAATTCGCTTCCGCATATCTTTATCTCCGATGATCTGTAATGTCTGCAAGACGGGTGAAACGTTCCTGGTGAGGTAAGGAAAGATACCGAGCTTGTCAAGTAACTTAGGAACATCTACAGGGTGTCTGATGTCTGCTAGACAAGGACAACTGTAGGTGGGCCTGATTACTTGGGAGGTTCCGTCACAGCTGGTATCGGAGCGTAGCCCTTCTTTGCAGATATTCCAGGGCATCTTCAAAGGATTTTCAAAAGTCTTACCTAAAGAGTCTTTTCTCTTCTTACCTAAGTATTCTGAAGAGTTTATATTAAAGACCAGTTAGGAAGAGTGCAACGTATAGAAGGTTGAATCAACCAAGGTTGATTCTGTATTTATTCATGCATCATGCTAAGAATTATACTAATAACATTTTCCCCCTTTAGAAGATGCCGCCACGTACGAGGCTAACGGCACGAAAATCAACGGGACCGAGGGGAGTACCCCGGCACCAACTGGCCCCTCGCCAGGAAAGTAGTAGCAGTGGGAGTAACGATCCCATAGGAGACTTGGAAGCCGAAGTAAGTCGACTGCAAGCAGTGCTACGACACAGGACTAATGCGTGGATTGCCGACGGAGACAGAATTAATGATCTAAGAAGAGACCTCCGTCACCTGCGGGATCAGCTAGCTGACCGGGACCTAGCACTTGACTGGGCAGTCCAGTCACACATGTTGGTGTGTGCTAAGGAAGCAAGGGCTCAGGCCCGAATTAGAGAGTTAAGCTCAGCTGTCGACAACCTGCAGGTGTACTGCAATACACTGCATGAAGAAGTCCATGTGCTCTACTCGCAACTACACCCTAATGAGCCTACACCACCTGCTGAGGCGGAAGCCGGACCTTCTCACGCCACGGGACGCGCGTCGGGTGGGGAATTAGACTTGTATGAACCCCCTCCTTCTTTAAGGTTGGTGGACGTCTGGACTCCCACACCCGATGAGGAAGCCGCCAAAAGCGATGGAAAACAGGACTAGTGGTGTAATAAGAGTAGAGTGGGGTATTGTAGGGAGTAGTGTTATATTAGAGTAGTGTAGTGTATTATAGGATGTACGGTTGTATAATAGGTTAGACTTTTGTAAAGTGGGTAATGTATCCTGTTGTGTAATGTCGAGTCTGTACCATTACTTTTTACAGTAATGTAAAACGGAAGGTTTCTTTGGCATACTATGTTTATTCAAATGTTTTTGCCTCAGATGCCGACCCGTACTCGAGGACAGGATGCAGCTGGAACATCCGGGGGTGGGGATGCTACCCCGAATCCACCTCCCGTTCCCCCCACTCTTGCCGAGGCAATCGCTGCCTTGGTAAATGCTACAGCCGACAATACCCGCTTCCTGAGGGAGATGGCGGGTCAGCAACAGCTTCAACAACAAGCAGGGAGAGGATTCCAACAGGGTCCCCGTGAGACCACTTACCTGGATTTCTCGGAGACTCGTCCGCCCCTTTTCGTCAAAGCAGAAGATCCGCTTGAGGCCGACGAATGGATCCGGGTTATTGAACAGAAATTTGGTCTTCTTCGCTGCTCAGAAACCCAGAAGCCACTATTTGCGGCTCAACAACTTCGAGGCCCTGCCAGCACTTGGTGGGGGAACTTTGTGGCCATCCAACCAGATAATCATCAAATTACTTGGAATGAGTTCAAAGCAGCATTCCGCGAGCATTATATTCCTGAGGGAGTGCTGCACATGAAGCAGGAAGAATTCATGAAATTGAAACAAGGAGGAGATACTGTGAATCAGTACCTTAACAAGTTCAATCACCTGTCTCAGTACGCAATTGATCAGGTGAACACAGATTTGAAAAAGAAGAATTGTTTTATGAGGGGTCTGAACGACCGGATGCAGCGGAAAATGGCTGCATGTATTGATCTTACTTATGGAAAGGCTGTTAGTACAGCCCTATCTGTGGAGGCCAAATATGCAACTTCTGGGAAAAGTAAGGGGTTCAGTGGTGATCGGCCTAATCAGGGCCCTGTTAAGAGGCAACGGTTCATTCTCCGGCCCTCTAACCAGAACCGTTCAAGTGCACCACCTTTCCCTTTCAAGCAGCCTATAATTATTCGTCCCAACAAAGCTCCCACTGTCCAAAGTCAGCCGGGTGCCCCAGGCACTCGATTCCCTGCACTGCCAAGTTCTTCAACTGGATGTTTTAACTGTGGCAAATCTGGGCACTTTATTAAAGATTGTCCCTATCCTCGGCAAAATCAGGCCAATAATCAGCAAGGATCGGGAAGTTCTGCTCCAGGCAAGGGAAATACTTCGGGCAAGAATACCAAAAAGACGGGGCGAGTATATTATACACAAGTGGCTACGACACCGGAAGGAGAGCTGGTGATGATGGGTACGTTCCCTGTAGCCAGCCACCCTGCAATAATTCTTTTTGATTCTGGTGCTTCGCATACCTTCATTAGCAAGACATTTGTGGAGCAACATCACATTACATGTCATGAATCAAAAGAGGGTTTTAAAATTCATTCACCTGGGGGATACATTTTTACTAAAGAAGTGGCCTATGGAGTGCCAGTAACTATGGCCGAACGGAACTTTCCTGCTAACATGATTGTTCTAAGAGGCCAGGATATAGATGTTATTTTGGGGATGAATTGGTTAACTCAACACAAGGCAGTAATCAACACTGAACTCAGAACCGTCAGGTTGAGTTATAATCAAGAAGAAATTCTCTTATCTCTCCCCAAGACCAATCCAGCCAAAGCTTCTGGTAGAATCTTTGAAGCCATTGTACCGGAGATCAAGAACATTCCGGTAGTATGTGAGTTTCCAGATGTGTTTCTGGAAGATTTGCCTGGACTGCCCCCAGAAAGAGATGTAGAATTTGTAATTGAGCTAAAACCCGGTACGGCTCCCATTTCCCGAAGATCGTACCGTATGCCCCCTAATGAATTAGCAGAATTGAAGATTCAATTGCAAGATCTGCTGAATAAAGGATTTATCCGGCCAAGCTCGTCCCCTTGGGGTTGTCCCGCCATCTTTGTGAAGAAGAAGGATCAAACCTTGCGAATGTGTGTAGACTATCGGCCCCTAAATGAGGTCACCATTAAGAATAAGTACCCTCTTCCAAGGATCGACATCTTATTTGATCAACTGACTGGGGCGAGGGTATTTTCCAAAATTGATCTCAGATCGGGCTATCATCAAATCCGTATTCGGCCCGAGGATATACCGAAGACCGCTTTCACTACGCGGTATGGATTATTCGAGTATCTAGTAATGTCTTTCGGGCTCACCAATGCTCCTGCCCACTTCACCTATTTAATGAACTCGGTGTTCATGCCCGAGTTAGACAAGTTCGTGGTGGTCTTCATTGATGATATTTTGATATATTCTAAAAATGAAGAGGAGCATGCTCAGCACTTACGGATTGTATTAACGCGCCTGAGGGAACATCAACTATATGCCAAGTTCAGCAAGTGCGCGTTCTGGCTGGAAGAAATTCAATTTTTGGGGCACGTATTATCAGCTAAGGGAATTGCGGTAGATCCTAGCAAAGTCAAGGATATTCTGGAGTGGCAACCTCCAAAGACTGTTCACCTAGTCCGGAGTTTTCTTGGACTAGCAGGATACTATCGCAGATTTATACCTGATTTTTCTAAGCTTGTGAAACCAATCACAAGTTTATTGAAGAACGATACTAAATTCAATTGGTCTTCTGAATGTAATAAGGCATTTGAGCAACTGAAGACACTATTGACCACTGCTCCGGTATTGGCTCAACCGGACATCACTAAACCTTTTGATGTATATTGTGATGCGTCAGGCAGTGGACTCGGCTGTGTGCTAATGCAAGAAGGCCGAGTGATTGCATATGCTTCAAGGCAGTTACGCCGACATGAAGAGCATTATCCAACACATGATCTCGAGCTAGCTGCTGTGGTTCATGCCCTGAAAATATGGCGTCACTACCTGCTGGGAAACATCTGCCACATATATACAGATCATAAGAGTTTGAAGTATATATTTACCCAGTCAGAGTTGAATATGAGGCAAAGGCGATGGCTTGAGCTTATTAAAGATTATGAACTGGAAATCCATTATCACCCAGGCAAGGCCAATGTGGTGGCAGATGCCTTGAGTCGCAAGACTACCTGCCACTGTCTTATGGTAAAGACCTCCGAAAACACTTTGTGTCAGGACATGGAGAAGTTAAACCTGGGGATAATCCAGCAAGGGACCCTGAATCAACTAAAGCTTGAGTCAACCATTTTGCAAAGGATAATTGATGCTCAAAAGGATAATCAGGGTATGAAGCATATCCGAGAGAAGATCAGGGCTGGAACAGCCCAATGTTTCAAGGAAGATAATCAAGGTGTGTTATGGTTCAAAAACCGCATAGTAGTGCCGAAGAATGAAGAACTCCGCCAGCAAATTTTAGATGAAGCGCATCTTAGTCGCTATTCCATTCATCCGGGAAGCACTAAGATGTATCATGATCTGAAACAACATTACTGGTGGACGAAGATGAAGGTTGAGATTGCACGCTATGTGGCTAAGTGCGACACTTGCAGACGTGTCAAAGCCATACACCTAAAAACTGCTGGTCCATTGCAATCCTTGCCAATCCCAACATGGAAATGGGAAGACATCAGCATGGACTTCATTGTGGGATTACCCAGGACGGCCAAGGGGTATGATTCTATTTGGGTTATCGTTGATCGACTCACAAAAATTGCCCATTTCTTACCCGTCAGGACCAAATATACTGTAGCCACTTATGCAGCATTGTATATCAGCCGTATCCTCAGTTTGCATGGTGTTCCAAAAACCATTGTGTCGGATCGTGGACCTCAATTCGTATCCAAGTTCTGGGAAGAACTTCATAAATCCTTGGGTACCAAATTGATCCACAGTTCGGCCTATCATCCTCAAACCAGTGGACAAACTGAGAGAGTGAACCAAATACTTGAAGATATGCTACGGGCATGTGTCCTGGATTTCTCGCAAAAATGGGATGAGTGTTTGCCCTTAGCGGAGTTTTCATACAATAACAGTTATCAGGAAAGTATCAAGATGGCACCTTTTGAAGCTTTATATGGACGTCGGTGTCGAACTCCGCTAAATTGGTCTGAACCTGGTGAAAGATACTTCTTTAGGCCTGATATGGTGAAAGAGGTCGAAGAAAAGGTTCAGAAAATTATTCATAATATGAAGGAAGCTCAGACTCGACAAAAGAGTTATGCAGACCGACAACGACAACCCTTATGTTTTCGGGTAGACGACCATGTCTACTTGAAAGTTTCACCGATGAAGGGTGTATCGCGTTTCGGGGTTAAAGGAAAACTTGCACCCAGATACATTGGTCCATTCCTGGTACTTGAGCAATGTGGACCAGTGGCATACCGACTTCAGCTCCCCGAAACATTGTCTGCCGTGCATAATGTGTTCCACGTGTCACAATTGAAGAAGTGTCTTCGGGTTCCCGACCGAACCGTTGAAGTGACCGATGTTGTCCTGGAACCAGATTTGACATACTCGGAACATCCCATTCGAGTTCTGGATCAAAAGGACAGGGTTACCCGGAGAAAGACCCTCAAGTTTTATAAAATACAGTGGAACCAGCATTCGGAAGATGAGGCTACATGGGAAACCCAAGATTTCTTAGATAAGAATTTCCCAGGCTTTCTAGCCTCTTGTAAATTGTAAAGTTTGTATAGCTGTGTAATAAAGGAATGAACCCCCACACCACCCCTGCCTTGTACCAGAAATAAGGAAATAAAAATGTGACACATTTCCTTTTCCATTACTCACCCTAGGACTTTAATCTCGGGACGAGATTCTTTTATGGGGGGAAGGATGTAACACCCCTGGTGTTACTATAACTAAAACTTGAGCATGGCATCATGAGCATGGGCATTGCATATGTTTGACACACCTAGAGTGCATTCACTAGGCAAAAATTTCAAACAAGTTGGATTGTTTTACTGTTTTACAAATAGGACCCTGGTTTAAGAACTTAACCCTAACCAATGGTTAATGGGGTAAAACTTAACTAAAGTTGAGAAAACCTAAAGGCTTTAGGGTAAAAGTCATAAAGTGACCCCAACAATAAAGTTGAATCACATTTATACCCTTGGGATATTAAAAACCCTAGTTGGAACCCTGGAAAACCCAAAGTCCAAACCCTAGGGACCTATGTGCAAAATTGATGCACAATTGGACTAAAGTGTAAAAACTAGTATGTTTTAAACCATAAAGTCATTTGGTCCACATTTGAGGAGATTTACAAGCAAAACCCTTGGTTTTGGACTTATTTGCAAAATGGACCTCCCTTGAGTTTGCACTAAGTCTGAAAAAATCAGTGCATGGGCTCAACTTTGGAGCTTTATAACTTGCAACCTATTGGGTTTTTGCCCTAGGTCACCACATCATAGTTGAAGCCTAATCATAGGAGAACAACTTTGCTAAAGGGTGCAAGCATAGTTGTTATGAAAAATTTGGAGAAAAACCCCATCAAAGTTTGGTTGTCAGGCTGTTTGAACTGAGATTCAGTTTAGCAGTGAGCTGACACCAACTTTTAGCTCAGATTCAAGCAGGATCCAGTGCTCAAATGTGTTCAAGTCCTATAATGGAGTTGTAGCTGGTATGTAGCACTACAACTTTGGTATAGAGACTGAGACCTGTCATCACATGAAATTTGGAGAGAAATAGCCCTAAACTTGCTCGGTCAGTCGCTCTGAACCAGTGTTCTGATGGTACAGTAACCATATAACTGAAGAAGATCAGGTTTCGTCCTCACCGCCGGTTGCTGCCGCCGTCGATCGACGTTCGCCAAGATTCGCGCTCAACGGTCACCGGATAAGCTTGCCGCGGTAAAGGCCTCGTCACCGGTGAGCTGGCCACCACTCCGACGACTTCACCCCCCCTGTCTCCCTTCAACTTTGCGGCTGGCGGATTACCTCGCCGTCGACCGCCGCCTCTCGGCCGGGTGCCGCGTGGCTCTACCCTTTCACCGTGTCACCAGGACCTTCTCTGACCCCTCCGTGGATCACTGGAGTTACCGCCACGTCGCGGCCACGTACCCGCGAAGTCAGTGCGTCTTCCCTATCTCCGGCCGCCGCTCATCTTCATCCAAATTGAGCACCGCCGCTCGCGAACACTATAAATTGACCCCGCCGTGAGCTTCGCCATATCTTTACGCATCCAGCCACCGCTAATCAGCCCCGATCATCCACCCGAGCGCTCGAATTTCTAATTGCCCCCAAATCGATTCTCCGCCGCCGTAGAATCGAATTCACCGTCGCCAGCCCAACTCCGGTCAGTACCTGTCCGTTGCTCCCTCGTTTAAGCATTGTCATGCCTCAGTGATGCTTCCCGACCCATTCAATTGAACTAGACCGGCGCCTATCGCCAGGAACACGCTCATGCCGCCGTGGTGCTTACGGCCATCGTGGCCGGAGCTCTATGAGCCACCAACGGTGCAATTAGGTTAGGGGAAATGCTCCTTAGGGGTTGAATTTCGTGTATACCGCCCGGAGAGCTCAGCCGCTGCCTCAATCGGCCGGTCTGCTGCTCGCCGGAGCGCGGCCGTGAGTGACCGACGTCGAGGACCTCGTGTTGCGAATTAATAGAACCCCGAGGGTCTTTTCGTGATCTGTCAGCGACATAGAACAATAGTAAACAGACCTATGTCGGTTTAACCGTTAAGCCGAGGGCATTTGTGCAAAGTCACCTCGCGGGCGCGACGCGCGCGCGAAACCGCCTGGGCTTGGGCCGCTGAACCTGGAATCGGCCCAGTACTGTTGCTCTTTTTCCCTTTTCTTTTTCAGCAGAACTTTGGAAAATTGTAGAAAATGATAGAAAAATCCTAAAATTATGAGACCAATTTTCCTAGGTTTGTTATTTTCCATAGAATTTATTAAAAATAGTTTCTTGATTTCTAGATCAAATAGGGAATTTTAGGGTATTTAAAATAGCCTAAACTATTGGTTCTGGATTTTTAGAGAGTAGATAATAAACCCAAAATTTCCCAAACTTTTTATGTGAGCTTTTCACATTATTTAGAAGCCATGGGTAGAGTTTGGTTTGATTTGAACCTTGTTTGATCACTAAACCCAAAACCACACCCCCCTGCTCCATGAACTCCTTTACCGACTCCGGAAACCCTAGGTTCCCGGAACTCCGTGAAGGAAAGTTGTACTCAAGACATAAATAATAAGTTTATGTTACCTTTGCATCCTCATGAGCATTCCATGACATCCATCCTTATGAATGTATATGGTTATATTAGAGCAAGAAGAAGAAGAAGAAGAAGTTCTTGAAGTAGGGATACCACCCACCTCTGATCCTCAGGCAGACAACTGCTTCTATTTTGATATCTGTGGATCCGAGCCAGACACATCTGATAACAAAGGCAAGCCCCGGTGCATTTGCCACCTCCCTTGATGTTTTTAAATACTTTTCGCACACTTTAAGTCTAGTGAAATGTGCATTAGGTTTATAGGAGTTACCTGAAACCTTTTGATGCATTACTTTCCTTGATTTCCATACCTGTTTAGATACTTCTGTGAAGTATCAAAAGTATGATTTTCAAAATGCTTAGACTTGCTTAGATCTTGTGGATAGAGGTTGTCCTCAATTTAACCATGGAGAGGATGGCTTCTACCCACAAGAATATTTTCATTTGGAGCGATAGTGGGATCTTACTGCAAAGTTCCCTGAGATGCTCTTTCCTCCTAAGGAACAGACACAATCCTAAGGATGGAAATACTCAAATTGAGACTTGGGGGTAGGAACAGGTGATGTTCTACCTAGGTTGGTTAAGGATTAACGCGTATGTAGGCGTGCTGACCGAGGACCCTTTAACTGGTCACATGCCTCGTCATGGGTAAGCCTTGCCTCGGGCAGACTAAGGCCGGAATAAGATAACACGAAATGGGAGTGGAGCGGTGGCGAGAGTAGCGTGTACCCTCCGTGGCAAGAGGCTGGACGGTGGTGTATCTGTGCTCTCGGTTTGCGTGAACCTGATCCGGTCTTAAGAACCCCGGTGGCGGGTTGACATATGCAAGGGTTAAGTGCTACATATGTCGTGTGATTGGAGATCCTCAGCTGAGTATAATCGATTCGGATCGCCGTACCTTCGCGGTTATGAAGACTTGGTCACTTCCCTGCAACCTAGAGTCAGGATGTGAAAACTATGGACAAAAATGATGTTGTTTTGATGTGATGAGAAATTAGACTAGATGCAAATGGAGTATATTAATACTTAATATGGCATTAAAAGATTGAAAGTAAGGACTCACTTTAGTAAGCAACTTCTGCAAAACTATAAGTTGATTCTTGCTAAAGCCTTACCTTGACTCCCCTATATCCAGCATACCCTTGAGAGTCTTTTCCTTAGTCGGGTAAGACTTGCTGAGTAATTCCATACTCAGGGTTTATCCCTTTGTTGTTTTTAGGTGGGGAAGTAGCAGATTTCTGCTGCTTCTGTGCTAAGGTGGTTCCCAACGAGGAGAAACAGGAATGAAGTGCGGGAGGACTCAGACCTCCACTTAGATCTTTTGTTTTTAGTCCTTCGGGAGAGGTTGTGTCTCCCTGGTTTGTATAATTAATACTTTTATGCACTCGTTTTTAGAACTGGTCTGTAATAACTTAACTTGAGCCTACTTTTGGAAATAAATGTAAGTTTATGTAATTCGCTTCCGCATATCTTTATCTCCGATGATCTGTAATGTCTGCAAGACGGGTGAAACGTTCCTGGTGAGGTAAGGAAAGATACCGAGCTTGTCAAGTAACTTAGGAACATCTACAGGGTGTCTGATGTCTGCTAGACAAGGACAACTGTAGGTGGGCCTGATTACTTGGGAGGTTCCGTCACACTACGCCTCCGGGATACGGATACCTCACTCGTCACCTTGACACGGGGCGACTCATGCTTGGAAAAGCGGTTCAGATAATCAGCAGACGAGTCTTAGTGCTCGGAAATGAGGAAAAAACACGGCTCTGTGCCGACGTTACATACATGTTCAGGCCCCGAAAGCCGAAATGAACAAAAAACCCGGCACTCGAAGTGCCATCACAAACGGAACTCCGGTTCCGCCCCCGCGGGTACGGACAACCTCCCCGCCAGGGAAGCCCGTGGAGCGACAAGCTCTGGGTGATCACCAGCGGAGGGGAGCCACCGGGCTGTGTGATGAAAATCCTTGAAGCCGAACGATGGCTGAAAGGTACCCACTCTCACGGAGTAGTGTCCTCCGACGATGAGGCACGGAGACGGCGGTTTCCCCCATCCGGGGGCTTGAAAGGTGGAAAGACACGATGCATAAGGGAGGAAGAAGACATGGTTGCCTTACGGAAGGGGTCGCCCTCCTTTTAAAGGCAACTCTCCCTGCTTGCGCCCCCAACCGTCACGGGCTGAGTCTTCTCCAACACGCCTCCAAAGCCCTCCCCTGCGGCGCGGGGGCTGGGACCCACCTGTCATACAGATCGGCTCCGAGCAGAAGAAGCCGAACCGCCGCGCGCGGCGCGCACGCAACCACCCAGCGGTTACAAGTGACCCTCCACTTTTGCCCAGACCAACGGGCGAAAGGGGCGGGCAGCCATGCGGGCGGCATGCAACCGCGCCAAGTGGACGCGCCTCTCCGACTCCTGATAGGCCAGCGCGGAGGCCCAAGCCCACGCGTCGCGCAACCGGCGCGCCGGATGCTGCATGCAAGCCGCTGTACCGCTTGTGCCACCGCCGCACCTCCTCGGTTGCGGAACCAATACCGTGACCCGAGGCGACCCAGCGCGCGACCCAGCAGCGCCAGCCTGACGCAGCGGTCAAACGCGGTCAAAAGTGAGCCGGCAGTAATAACGGTGGCAGGCGCATGGGAGCAGCGGTCACGCCGTCAGCCAAGCTCACGTCCCATCTGGAGGCAGCAAGAGAACCCCCTCTCTCACGGTGTGAAGACGACACGCCCGTGACCCGTTCCTCGAATGGCTCGCACACGCAACGGCAGCCTCGCCAACTACTCGCCCCGGCGCATTAACTCCGCGGCTCGACGGGCAGCGCGTCTGGCGGAAGCAGCTGGCGACGTTTTCGCCTTCGCCAAAACGACCGCACCAAAAAAGGTACGCCACGTCGTTCAATTTCGTGTCTTTTTTCCCTTTTTCTTCTTTCTCTATCTCTTGCAACAGGGACCGGGAAAGGGGATACCCCCAAAGGGATCCTTCCCCGTGAAGGAACTAGGCTCCGAGCCTCCTTACTGATCAGGGGTTCGAAGGCTGGCCCCCCGAAGGGTTCAACAGCCGCCTCAGATCGCGTGGGCCCGACACCCACTACTGGTCAGAGGTTCGAAGGTCGGCCCCCCGAAAGGTTCCACGACCGCCTCAGGCTACTCGGGCTCCGCGCCCATTACTGATCAGGGGTTCGAAGGCTGGCCCCCCGAAGGGTTCACAGTCGCCTCAGACACCGAGCGAGGGATGACCAGGGGTACGTTCGATACATAACCAAGGCTCGGGCTGCGCTCCCGAGGTACCCTAGGACATTTCCGAGACCAGCGGGAACGAACCTGTAACGGAATCCCATCGGAGGGAGGCATCGAGCCCTTGGACCCCGTCGCCAGGGGACCGGGTCCGGCAGGTCACCCGCAGGTACTTTTGGGCGTGCCTCCGGGCCCCTAGCCGACCCCCAACGAACGGGGCACGGACGTCCACTCGGATTACCCGATTGCAGCTCACCGGAGACACCATGTTCGGTGCCCATCGAGGGTAACATGGCGCTCTCCCCCCCTCCTCCTTGAGGAAAGGCGACGTAGGGGCGTATGTAAAAAAGCCGAGTCTGTCCCTGATCGTCCTCTCGCTCTGTGCGGAGGCTCGGGGGCTGCTCTCGCAAACCCGGCTCCGGCCGAACCGTTGACAGCGTCAACATACCAGCCCGAGAACTTGGGCCCCGACATTGCACCCGGGCTACGGCCTGTTCGCATGAGGGAACCGCCAGACCAGCCGAAGCATTACGCAAGGCATTAAGACCTCGAAGGAGTGAAACCACTCCTCCGAGGCCTCGGGGGCTACACCCGGCGGGTGCGCTCGCGCGCACCCACCGGAACAAAGTGCAACCGAGAAAGGCTGGTCCCCTTGCAAAAAAGTGCGACGAAAGCCTCCAAGCGAGTGCTAACACTCCCTTCGAGGCTCGGGGGCTACTGTCGGGGACCATAATTAGGGGTACCCTCAAGACGCCTAATTCTCAGCTGGTAACCCCCATCAGCATAAAGCTGCAGAGGCCTGATGGGTTTGATTAAGTGAGGGATCAGTCCATACGAGCGACTCGATCACGCCACGCCCGAGCCTAGCCTCGGGCAAGGGCAGCCGACCCTGAGGTATTTTCGTCTCGCCCGAGGCCCCCTTTTTTACGGCAGACGCATCTCCGGCTCGCCCGAGGCCTTGCCTTCGTTAAGAAGCAACCCTGACTAAATCACCGCGCCGACCGACCAAGTCACTGGGGCATTTAACGCAAAGAGTGAGACTGATGGGCGGCTAGGCTTGGCCAAAAGCGCCATAGGAAGCTCCGCCCGACCCAGGGCTCGGACTCGGGCTAAGGCCCCGGAAGACGGCGAACTCCGCTCCGCCCGACCCAGGGCTCGGACTCGGGCTAAGGCCCCGGAAGACGGCGAACTCCGCTCCGCCCGACCCAGGGCTCGGACTCGGGCTAAGGCCCCGGAAGACGGCGAACTCCGCTCCGCCCGACCCAGGGCTCGGACTCGGGCTAAGGCCCCGGAAGACGGCGAACTCCGCTCCGCCCGACCCAGGGCTCGGACTCGGGCTAAGGCCCCGGAAGACGGCGAACTCCGCTCCGCCCGACCCAGGGCTCGGACTCAGGCTAAGGCCTCGGAAGACGACGAACTCCGCTTCGCCCGACCTAGGGCTCGGACTCCGCCCTGGCCTCTGCCGAACGACCTCCGCCTCGCCCGACCCAGGAGCTTGGGCTCGGCCTCGGCCATGCAGGACAGACTCGACCTCAGCTTCGGAGGAGCCTCCACGTCGCCCGACCTAGGGCACGAGTCCGCCACGTCGACAGGAAGCGCCATCATCACCCTACCCCGAGCCGACTCGGGCCGCAGAGAACAGGACCGACGTCCCATCTGGCTGGCTCCGCCAGGTAAGCAATGATGGCGCCCCGCTAGATCCATGACGACGGCGGCTCTCAGCTCCCTTACGGAAGCAGGGGGACGTCAGCAAGGGCCCAACCACTCCGACAGCTGTCCCTCCGCCAGGCTCCATTGCTTCTCCGACAGCCACGACGCCACACCAGCTGAGTGCCAAGATCTCTCCGGCTGCCACCTTGGCATGTACTTAGGGCACTAGCTCTCCCCCGCTAGACACGTAGCACCTTGCTACACCCCCATTTGTACACCTGGATCCTCTCCTTACGCCTATAAAAGGAAGGACCAGGGCCTTCTTAGAGAAGGTTGGCCTCGCGGGAACGAGGGCAGGGGCAGGCGCTCTCTTGGGGCCGCTCGCTCCCCTCACCCGCGCGGACGCTTGTAACCCCCTACTGCAAGCGCACCCGACCTGGGCGCGGGACGAACACGAAGGCCGCGGGATCTCCGACTCCCTCACGACCCGGCTCCGGCCACCTCGCTCTCTCCCCCCTTCGCGCTCGCCCACGCGCTCGACCCATCTGGGCTGGGGCACGCGGCACACTCACTCGTCGGCTCGGGGACCCCCGGTCTCGAAACGCCGACAATAACTGAAACTGCTTCAGCTCATATGGAAATATATCGATACTTCAGATATTTCTTCTTTCTGAGTTTTATAGGAGGAATCATTTATAGGATGTTGTTGTAGCTACTAAATTAGGACAAAATACTTGGAACATAAGAGGATTGTGAACATTAATAATGGTACAATGTATGTGTTTTGGAAACATGCAGGAAGTATGTAGTTGTGATATATGAATAACAACAAAGATTGCTTAGTTGTTAGGGAACATGCTGTCAAACTTCTTGGTCTTCTCTATTTTATGCAAGTGTTACTTTTTCATATAGTTTGACAGTGCTCTTTGTTCTTATTAGCATGCTGAATAAAATAAACCATAATTCCTATCCGTAAGACCTTCCACGGAATAAATAGACCCTTCCAATTCTGCAAATAAAACCGAAATGATATTTAATCTGAAAACCAAATCTGATTTGTTACCGCTTACCACTTTAAAATTTTAATCTGAGAATAAGTGAAATTTCAGTTAGAAAAAAACATGTTTGCAGATTTTGACAACATCACTGGTGTAGCCTTTGCTTCCGGAGGCAGTGGATACAATCACGATCCACTCACAAATTACATCTACGTTCTCGATAACATTTCTTTTCTTTTCACATATCAAGTATTGAAATTATAAATTTAGACAACTAGACTTCTAATTAGCGTATGGTTTGAAAATTGACAGTTAAAGGGATATATATACTTTTAGGTGAAGGAAGCTTTATTCTATCATGAACTAAGGTTCTACTCTGGTAGAATTTCATTTAAGTGATGATAATTAGGTAAGAACATGGTTACTCACGCTTCTATAGCATAATTCCTCAGTTTTGTCTAAAGTATGTTTTGGTACGTCGTCACCTTCAAGTCACGAACCAACGGAACGACTTCTTATTCAATGTTTCTATTATATATATATATATATATATATATATATATATATATCCATTGTGCCTGGATTGAGATCATGCATGGTTCTGATGTATTTCCAACTCATTCAAGGTTCTACTTGCTTAGGCCAAGCTTTCCTTTTCTGTAAGGAGTTGCTCGAACTTGCTATGTGTCTTTGCAGGTTGTTCCCCCAAGATTTTTATCTTCTATGGAACTTCATCAAATTTAACCTTATGATTCTCTTCAGCAGCAACTTCAGTTGCCTGCTCCTCATAATATCCTAATTCGATTTCAAAGGCATCCAACTTCTTACACAAATCTTTAACTTCACCTTGTTTCTGTGCTATTTTCTCAAGAGCCTCACAGAGTGAAAGGGAATTAGGCTTACACCTATTTCCTAATTGATTTTGGTGGTTGAATTGCCCAACAGAAATAATTGGACTAACTAGTTTGCTCTAGTCTATAAGTTATACAGGTGCTAAAGGTTCACAATAAGTCAATAAAAAGACCAAGAATGGGTTCAAACAAAGAGAGCAAGGGACAACCGAAGTGTGCCCTGGTCTGGCGCACCGTACTGTCCGGTGTGCCACCAGACTGTGTCCGGTGTGCCACCGGACAGTGTCCGGTGTGCCAGGGTAATCCAAGTTTTCCACCTTCCAACTACTTACAAGAGCTCTAGCATTCAATTCTAGACACACCCAAGTAATCAAATCCTCTCCCAATTCCACACAAAGCTTTAGTGATTAGTGAGAGAGATTTGCTTGTGTTCTTTTGAGCTATTGCGCTTGGATTGCTTCTTTCTTTCGTTCTTACTTGCAAACAACTCAATTGTAACCGAGGCAAGAGACACCAATTGTGTGGTGGTCCTTGCGGGGAAGTTTGTTCCCATTTGATTGAGAAGAAGAAGCTCACTCGGTCCGAGGGACCGTTTGAGAGGGAAAGGGTTGAAAGAGACCCGATCTTAGTGACCACCTCAACGGGGAGTAGGTTTGCAAGAACCGAACCTCGGTAAAACAAATCACCGTGTCACACTCTTTATTCGCTCACGATTTGTTTTGCTCCCTCTCTCTCGGACTCGTTTCTATTTCTAACGCTAACCCGGCTTGTAGTTGTGATTAAGTTTGTAAATTTCAGATTCGCCCTATTCACCCCCCCCCTCTAGGCGACTTTCAATTGGTAGCAGAGCCCGGTGCTTCATTAGAGCCTAACCGCTCGAAGTGATGTCGGGAGATCACGCCAAGAAGGATATGGTGACCGGCGAGAAGTCCGCTACAAGCCACGGGAAGGCTCCATCGGGAGAGTCCTACAACAAAGGGAAGGGGAAGGAAAAGGAATCCTCTTCACACAAGTCACGTCGAAGCGGTGATAAGAAGAAGAAGATGAGGAAGGTGGTCTACTACGAGACCGACACCTCATCGCCATCCACCTTCGGCTCCGACGTGCCGTCCGTCACTTCTAAGCGCCATGAGCGCAAGAAGTTTAGTAAGATCCCTCTACGCTATCCTTGCATTCCTAAACATACGCCTCTACTTTCCGTCCCATTAGGCAAACCACCAACGTTTGATGGTGAAGATTATGCTAGGTGGAGTGATTTAATGCGATTTCATCTAACCTCACTCCACAGAAGTATATGGGATGTTGTTGAGTTTGGTGTACAGGTACCATCCGTAGGGGATGAAGATTATGATGAGGACGAAGTGGCCCAAATCCAACACTTCAACTCCCAAGCCTCAACTATACTCCCGCCTCTCTAAGTCGAGAGGAGTATAATAAGGTGCAAGGGTTGAAAAATGCTAAGGAGATTTGGGACAAGCTAAAGACCGCGCATGAAGCAGACGAGGTGACCAAAATCACCAAGCGGGAAACGATCGAGGGGGGAGGAGCCACAAGACATGTACAACTGGCTCAAAACCTTGGTGAACCAAGTGCGCAACCTCGGGAGCAAGAAATGGGATGACCACGAAATGGTTAAGGTTATTCTTAGATCACTTGTTTTCCTTAACCCGACACAAGTGCAATTAATTCGTGGCAATCCTAGATACACAGTAATGTCTCCCGAGGAAGTGATAGGACACTTTGTGAGCTTTGAGTTAATGATCAAAGGCTCAAAGAAAATCAACGAGCTTGATGGCCCCTCCACGTCCGAAGCACAACCGGTCGCATTCAAAGCGACAGAGGAGAAGAAGGAGGAGTCTACATCAAGTAGACAACCAATCAACGCCTCAAAGCTCGACAACAAGGAGATGGCGCTCGTCATCAAGAGCTTCCACCAAATCCTCAAGCAAAGGAGGGGGAAGGACTACAAATCCCGCTCCAAGAAAGTTTGCTACAAGTGTGGTGTCACACCCGGTTTTAGAAGGTAAACCGAATGCGAACCATGTACGTGCCAGGATCAAAAATTCACGTACACATCGATTACATAAATGACTCATCATAGCACAATGCTTCGAATTACAATAAAGAGTAAGTAGTAATATTACAGACTAGAGCCATTTACATAATATAAATCGAAGTACACAGAATCGAAACGTAGACAACGTAAACAACCCACCACAGGCAGCTGACTGGGGGAGGTCGCTAGCCTAATCCTCGAACTCGTCGAAGTCCTGGAACTCATGGAAATCCGCCTCAATGCCTTCTTTACCTGAGCATAGATTGCACCAAAGGCAACCTGGTGTTTTGTGAAAGCAAGGGTGAGTACACATCAACGTACTCAGCAAATGTCCCGTTTGGCAGTAGTGAACTAGCTTTATGTGGGGTTAAGTCAAGCAGTTGCTTTTAGTTGGTTAGGTTATTATTACTAGTAGAAAGCCAGGTTTTAGAATTAACCCAAGTTCTTAACCCAAAGTACCCTTTCCAAATGGAAAGAATACCACTTACCATTACCATAAGCATGATCATAACCATCCTCATCATCATCTGTAAACCAACCATCTCTGATCGAAGTATCTAATCAATGGAGCTCCCTTGGCCGCTCATAACCGCGAGCACGGCTGATATATCAGTTTTATAACACTCTGCAGAGGTTGCGCACTTTACCCACAAGCCGTGATTCCCTCTTGCCTCGGGCCGATCAAACCCTTAAACACTACCAAGGTGAATAGGCAGGGTTTCACTACGTAGCCTTTACAAAGATTTCCTGGGGCTATAGCCGCCCGTTAGGTTTCCTAAATGCACCGCACTCCTCCCCAAGGGGCGAACCAACCTTGGCAGAGCGAGCCGCATACACCGAGCCCCATTAACAGCACGACGGCGAAGCGAACTACACCCCAGTTCCTCTAATTACTCAGCTAAGGGTGTCCCATTCCACCCTCATGGTTGCACTGTTTTCCCGGGCGGTCATCCAACGAACCAGTCCTTATGGAGAGGCACTCGAGAAACAGCTCGAGTCCCCTAAAGTAACATGTTGGGGGCCTTCGGCTTCTGAAGGTCCTCAAAAACATGATTTGACAATGTTTTCCAAGTGAAATATGTGAACAGGTATCTTCGGAATCGGATTACAAGTATATGAGTATGGTCAAGACGAAGCTTGAGTGGGACGAAAGGCGATTGTGATGAAGGAAAAGATCATCACGAAGCTATGCGCAGATAAGCTTCGGCATAACAGCAGAAAAGGGGAACCGACTTAAAGGTGAAAAGCCAAATTAGACCCTGAAGAATTACTATATAGTTATTGATAAATGTAAAGGGCATTAACGTAATTTTACATGGGCTGCGTCCCGTGCCTATAAATAGATGAAAAGTGCTCCCGTACTATTCACGCGGACTTGGCATTTGCTTTTGCGTCATGTTTGTACCTTTACCTTCTTTTCGAGCCGAAGGTACATTTGTAACTTGATATCATTTCTATTTTTCCATAATAATAAAATAGAAATGAGCTGATATTAATACATAATTATTCATGTTATCTTTTATATTTCATGTGATTCTCTTTTCATTATTATATGTTGCACTGATGAAAGTATGTCTTTCATAACCTTCGTCCGAAGATCATTATATCCTAAGGGAAATAATGCCTCGAAGGACGAAGGGCTTTAACGTTTAACATTTTTTGTGTTGCCTTGTTCTTAACTCATATCATTTGAGAACAAGTCCCCAACATTGGCGCCGACCTCCGGTGAACTCACTTCCATTTCTTGAGCTTTGAACACCTTCGGCAAGCATCACCTTCGTCATGCCGCCGAAAAAAGCTTCAGCGACAGGGGCTGCTACTCTGCAGCCATTGGATCCCAACCAGGACGTCCTTTCTCTTAGAGAGGCCCGAAGCCAAAAGAGGAAGGCTGTTAGCCCAACGCCTCCGGAAGATGACTTGGATCAGGAGATCCAAAACCTGGAGATCCTTCAGCAACAGGTGCAACGCAAGAAGGAGAAGATGGCTCGTTTAGCTGACCTTCAGAGACAGATAGACGAAACTTCCGAAGAGGTTCGTCATCTTGTTCAAGATGACCAGAGCCGAAGGCCTCCGCGCAGAGAGCTTCATCAGGAAGGTTTTTACAATGAGGACTACTGGTATGAAGATTTCCATCATGGAAATTTTGCTTTCGATGATGCTTCTCCTCTATCAACAGAATTGCAGGCTACACCATGGCCCCAGTCTTACAAGCCACCCCAGCTCCCCATGTACGACGGTCATACAGACCCGAAGCAATTTTTTATGAGCTATGAAGCAACCATATCTTCGTATGGTGGCAATACTGCAGTCATGGCAAAGTCTTTTGTCATGGCCGTCAAGAGTGTCGCTCAGACCTGGTACTCCTCTCTCCGGCCAGGGACAATCACCTCTTGGCAGAAGCTGAAGGATATGTTGATAACCAGCTTCCAAGGGTTTCAGACGAAGCCAGTTACTGCTCAAGCTTTGTTCCAGTGTACCCAGGACCACGAAGAATACCTCCAGGCGTATGTCCGAAGGTTTCTGCGTCTGAGGGCACAAGCGCCAACAGTGCCCAATGAGATTGTCATTGAGGCCATGATTAAGGGACTTCGGCCGGGACCTTCAGCACAATACTTTGCTAGGAAGCCACCACAAACTTTGGAGAAGCTGCTCCAAAAAATGGACGAGTACATCCAAGCTGACAATGACTTCCGCCAGAGAAGGGAGGAGGCATTCAGGTTCTCTGAGATGACCAGGGGCTTCGGAGGAAGATTTCATCCGAGGCATGTCAGGTCAATTCATAACTCCACTCAGGGTGATGATAGAGGGAGCCAACAACAGAGGCCACAATACTCTTCGCAATCTTTGGGCCAATAGCAAAGCTCCGCTCGGCCGCCAGCGCCAAGGGGTAGAGGCGCCAGGGGCTTCGGGGGAAGATTTGGGGATCAGCCAAGAAGAATTTACTGTCTATTCTGTGGTGAAGACAAGGGCCATACCACCAGGATGTGCCATGTCACCATCCAGAAGCAAAAGGAGATAGCAGAAGCTGCAGCACAACAGAGTCAGCCGAAGCAGGTCACGCATACTGCTTCGTACCATTCGCCTTACATTCCAGAATATGTAGGCAATCACCCTGCAGCTTCTGTTGCTTCGGCAAGTCAACCCCAAGCATCTTGGAAACAGCCTCACCACCACCACCAACACAGCGAGGACAACAACCAGAAGGGAGTCAGCACACTCGCATTCAGAGGGACTTCAGAGAGGAGTCCGAAGCTCGCACAGTCAATAGCACCGTGCCAGAGTCGAAGCACATTTATTGACAAATATCCTACCTCGACAGTGGTTTTTTTCGTATTTTTACATTCAGTATTACTTTCTTGTTAACAAGGAACAATTATGGGAAGTCTAAGTGTCGTTTATCGTTTTTTCAATTTCGTGTAACAATTTCGTCTTTTATCATAATAAAAATATGTTTTCTTCATAGGATTGAGTGCCCGGAGCACACGAATTTATGGTGATATGAAGGACCTTCGAACTAACAAAAATTTGTTCTAAGAGGCACACTGCAATTTATTTGAAGCACTAAAAAGTCGTTCCTAAGGGAGCGCAGTGTAAGTTTTCTAAGCTTACAGCGAAAAGTCAGCGCTGATTCCGCCGAAAGTAAAAGGCGAAAAAGCTCCTAAGGGAGGCTTACAGTGAAAAGTCAACGCTGATTCCGCCGAAAGTAAAAGGCGAAGAAGCTCCTAAGGGAGGCTTACAGCGAAAAGTCAACGCTGATTCCACTGAAAGTAAAAGGCGAAGAAGCTCCTAAGGGAGGCTTACAGCGAAAAGTCAGCGCTGATATAAAAAGTGTGTATGCTCTATTGCAGGGATATGTATCTGTGGCACAAATATCATTTTGCATAACATAACATCATCACATCATTTTGCATAACATAAGCATCACACAGCATATTGCATGAGGAACAAGAAGGGAATACAATATTGATCTTCGGAGAATATTTTGGAAAAGAGAAAATCGTGCTAAGGCACAAGATAAATCGAGAAGAAGTGTAGCTTCATTAGAAAGGCAACAAAAATTTTTTTTGGATTCGGAGAATATTTCACGAAGATTGGTTATTCTTCACCAGAGAAGTATGTAAATTCTTGCGACATAGAAAAGATTTTCTTCACGAAGCATGAAAAGAAGGGAAGGTGTTTTTTCACCGAAGGCTCAAAAAATGGTACATATGCAAAATTTCATGCATCGTAAAGAATTAAACTACAAATAGATTATATATTACATTCAAAGTTACAATGTATTACACATGTTACGTTCCAAATGTTTCTACAATAGCGTTTAATCCACCTTAAGAACTATTTCTGCAGCTTCGTTCAGTAGCTGATCGACAACCTTGTCCATAATGGCTTCGGCCATTTTTCTAATTTCATCGTCCCCCTTCGGGTGGGGGCCCGGAGACGCCTCAGCAGGTTCTGAGGGAGGAGAAGATACGGCTATATTACTACTACAAACCGCGAACAAAGTCTGGAATCAAAAATTACAACATAATAAAAACCACTAATTAATACCTATTTGCCCTTCGGGCTCTGTACTTTTCTCGGCAGCCTCCGCTACTTTCCTGGCATCGTGGATGCCTTTTTCGCTCTTTTGAATAATTTCTTGCGCCATTTCTCGGCCGCCATTGTCCCAGATATCGGTGAAGAATTTCCCGCCGATCATGCTTGCTTCGGCTGAAGGGTCTTTAATGTCTTCGGAGGACAAAGTAGCTTCGGATTGCGCTAACGATTTTACATGCTCACAACCTTTCTTCTCCAAAATAGTAGCAATTCCTCTAGCACCCAAAAAAGCACATATGTCTCCGCGGCTATTCAGGATTTCTTCGAAGGCCTCAGCTTCATGACTGATCCATTCCATCGGACCTTCGGGATTGCCCCTTGAAAAATTCTCTTCGCTAGAGAATGCGCCAACATTGGCGAAGCTGGATTTTATCTTTTTAACACACTCTATGGATTTAACATAGCATCTTCTCTGAGATGCACGAAGCTCTTTAACATGTATTTCTAAATGATTGGCCCATTGATCACTAAACTCTCGTTTTGTCTCTTCAAGTATACATTCTTCTTTAGCTCTAGCTAGCTGTTTCTGAAGATCTTTTATTTCGCGTTTTTGGGCTTTAGCCTGGGCCTTTGAGGCAGCTTCGTCCTCCTTTATCTTGTCCACCAATGTAAGCAGAATTTTATCCTTTTCCAGAGCTTCGTTTCTCAGCTTAATAACCTCTGATCGTAGGTTGTTGAAAGCAATATCATAGCTCTCGTCTTCAGCATTCTTTTGCGCTCTTAACGTGTTGCTTAGTATTAAACCCTATATGTAAAAGAGTTGGTATAAGAATAAAAGAATGATTTACAAATTATAAAATTCCAAGCACGCAGTTCTCATACCTTCAGGCTATTGTATGCAAGGCTATCCGCAAGATCCTCCTTCGTCATAGCGCATAATCCAGCTTCAAGCTTCGGAAACCCCATACTCCTAGCCATCTCCTGACAGACGGATAATTCTTTGTTGTCTGGGAGGCAGTATAGGAAGTCATCTTCGTTTGTCCCATTGAACACTAGTGCCCCCTTCGGATATTTCAATTCTTTGGCATAGTGATTAGCTTCTAAAACTTCTTCTTCGGATAATTTCTTCCCCGAAGCATGTCGCACAATGTAATCGTGTGTGGAGGAAGGTGCTTCGGGGGCAGCGACAGTGTCGGTTTCTTCAACCAAAATTGGCTCTGACATTTTTTGGTTTCCAAAGCTGCTTTTGTAGCTTTTTCTTCGGTTTCCAAAGGTTGTTCCTTGGTGGGCTCTGAAGGTCCGGCCTCAGCTTCAGCTTCAGGCTGTTGCTTTGAAGCTTCAGCAATAATGGCTTCACTAGACACTCCAGAAGTTTCAAGAGTTTTCTTTGGAGTTATGCTTGAAGATTTAATTGTCTCCAGAACATCTAACACATTAACCATCCTCCTTCTTTTCGGGGTTACCGTTGTACCCATCTGGCTTTTTTCTGTTTCAACCTTTGCCGAAGGACCTGAGACTTCTGATGTTTTTGCTTCTTCAGCCCTTGATCCTTCTAACTTTTCTGTCGTTGGCACTTCGGCCAATTCTTTGATTTCTGGCAATGGGGTCGAACCTTTAGTTTCGGTGGCCGAAGAGGTTTCACCGGCAAACTCAGGCACTGTGGCTAGTTCAATATAGCGTGGCCGGTGTGTGAGAACCTTTATCCTTCGTCTCTTCGGCGCTGGCTCGCTAGGAGCGGCTGAAGCAGTTTCTTTTGCGGAAGGTCCGCTTTTTCTTTTTTGGCCCCGCGCTGGATAGCGGTAGTCGGGGTAGACAAACCCAATTGCGTCAAATACTCGATTGAGTCTTTTCTTCTTTCGGCCTCCGAAGGCCGCTGATAGTGCAGTATCTTCAGCCTTTGAGTATACCCCAAGTAATTCATCACTTACAGTCTCAATGTTCTTTAACCAATCATCATCTGGTTCAACGAACTTGTCTCCGTACTTGAATGTATATTTCAGCCTGACTAGCCCACCTTCGTCAGTTTCTTTAACAGTTTCTTTCGGCATTTCCCAGTTATCTGCAAGTGGCCACACTCTGAAGGCAATGTGTTCTTTTACTAAATCCCTTGTCCCAATAAAAGAGCAAACAACTCCGAAGGCTCTCTGGCATTCTTCGGCTGTATCATTCACTTCCACCTTCGGTTTCCGAAGTCCGAAGCGTTGCCAGATAGGGCACATGATGATATCCTTAATATCTTCTCGAACCTTCAAATCATTTTTTACATAGAACCATTCCTTCATCCATTCCCCGGGCCACCTCTTCCGAAAGGTTGGCACGGGACAGCTTGATCCAAAGCGAGCACCAAAGCTGTAACAACCAAAGTTGTTATGATATTGCTCCTTACCCCAGGGCTTCATCTCATATAATAATTCGTGTATATTGCAAAAGCTTTTCGCATTTGGCTCTAGGCCCTGGCTCTTCACGGCCCATACGAAGACTCCCATTCTTATTATTGCTTCAGGGGTAAGCTGATGAAGGTAAACCTGATAAATTTTCAGAACGTCAACCACAAACTTACTTAAAGGAAATCATAGCCCAGCTTTAAAAAAGCTTCGGAAGATCACGACTTCATTATCTCCGGGAGTCGGCACAGTCTTCTCCCCGTCATCTGCCCTCACAATGGATATATCCCGAAAATATCTTCCTCTCATGTTCTCAAGGTGACTTTGTCCAATAGTTGATTTTCCGAAGACTGAATGGCTCGGTCGCCATGGTCGATCTTCGGAGTCTTCACCTCCGCTGTCCACATCATAACTATCACTGTCACCAGTATCTTCGGATAATCCTTCCAAAATCTCCCTAGTAATCTTCTTTGTATTTGTTTTTGCTATTGATTCAATGAAGCCCAGATTTTTCTCTTCAGAAAGGCTCAGCTTCACTTCGGCAGCAACTTTCTTTTCCTGAGACATCCCTTCGGAAGTCATGCTTCTCGGGTCCGAAGCTTAAAAACTAGAGTGGCAGTCAAATATTTGTGGGCAGAGAGCTATTTGAGCAAGCAAAACAAATGGCAAGAGAGCGTGCCAGATAACTTGCGGTGAGCCCTTATTTATACACCCAGTATGTCGAAAACTGGAGGGACCCACTTGTCAATAACTGTTGCTATTCTAGCAAAGGGAAGGTGTTTTTTCGGACCTTCGGCTTATAGCCTTCGTCCATTTCACAATATAAATTTATCTTTACAGTAAATTAATATTGCAAGGGGCTACTGTTGGGGGCCTTCGGCTTCCGAAGGTCCTCAAAAACATGATTTGACAATGTTTTCCAAGTGAAATATGTGAACAAGTATCTTCGGAATCGGATTACAAGTATATGAGTATGGTCAAGACGAAGCTTGAGTGGGACGGAAGGCGATTGTGACGAAGGAAAAGATCATCATGAAGCTATGCGCAGATAAGCTTCGGCATAACAGCAGAAAAGGGGAACCGACTTAAAGGTGAAAAGCCAAATTAGACCCTAAAGAATTACTATATAGTTATTGATAAATGTAAAGGGCATTAATGTAATTTTACATGGGCTGCGTCCCGTGCCTATAAATAGATGAACAGTGCTCCCGTACTGTTCACGCGAACTTGGCATTTGCTTTTGCGTCACGTTTGTACCTTTACCTTCTTTTCGAGCCGAAGGTACATTTGTAAGTTGATATCATTTCTATTTTTCCATAATAATAAAACAGAAATGAGCTGATATTAATACATAATTATTCATGTTATCTTTTATATTTCATGTGATTCTCTTTTCATTATTATATGTTGCACTGATGAAAGTATGTCTTTCATAACCTTCGTCCGAAGATCATTATATCCTAAGGGAAATAATGCCTCGAAGAATGAAGGGCTTTAACGTTTAACATTTTTTGTGTTGCCTTGTTCTTAACTCATAGCATTTGAGAACAAGTCCCCAACAGTAACACAAGTCCGACGTCATAATCATAATGACAACATCATATCGTAAGTGTTCACATCATGTTCATTGATTAGAGTAAAGCAATAGCATGAATCTAATCGTAGTAACCCAAAAGGTAATCAAGGACAAGGTAAATAGAAAGCTAGTGAATCCTTATGTTGTTCATAGTATGCGGGACAGTGAATTATAAAGTAAATGGGATATAATGGGTCAGAGAACACTTGCCTTCACCAAACAGATGCTCAGGGTCTTCGATCTCGTAGAACTCGAAGAGTGCGAACACTTGGTCGCCAAAGCTTGACTGTCGATTCCTCGAAGCTCATAAACGAATCGCGATCTAATCGCAACGCGAAGCGAAGACGAACAAGCACAAGCAAACAAACATAGATATATGCATAAGAACATTACACCATACAAGATAAAATGTTATTAAAACATGCTGCATAAAATAGAGTTCGATTCTATGGTCACGCGAGGGAAATAAACGCGACAGTCGAAGCTACAGTCAAGGAGTTATCGTGTTTACGTTAAACAAATATAACATTTAATTCGACATTAATAAATATAATATTATACATCAGTCAGTTCGATTAATCTGCTACACTAACAAATATCAGTTAAATAAGTAATTTTATTAAAACGAGAGATTCTAAGTGAGGCGAATCTAGGACGTGTGAAACAACACGACAGCGCGCGAACGATGCGGGGACACACGCGACATAGCACATGAACGATGCACAAGACAGCGCGCGCGACCAGCACGAACGACGCGCGAAACAGCACGCCACCGCGTGCTGAACAACACGCGCGACATAGGCGAGAAAGCTAAATCGGTAACGTGTTTATACTAAACAAGTCTTAAGTAGAATATTAGTTCGACGTAATTATAATTACGTGAATTGAAATTATCATATCAAATATAAATTAAAACTACTACTTAGCTTTGACTAACTTACTATTTTAATAGTGGACGATTAAACAAATAGTTAACTAATTGACCTTAGTGATTATAATCGAACGACTTTAATATCGCGCGCGGACAACGCGCGACACGCGACCCAGATGCGCGGCACGAACGCACGAAGGAAAGTCGACAACGCGCAAACAGCACGCGAATAATATTATGCGACGACGCGCGGACACACGCGACGCACGCAAACAACGTGTGACGCGTGCGAACCGCACGCGTGACAACACGAGAGTAACGAATGAACTATACACACGAACAACAAGGCGACGGCGAGCGCCACACGTGCGAACAGCGTGTAGACAGTGCGACGACGCACACGACTCACAAGAGTCGCTAATAGACATCGTGTTTATACTAAACACTAAATAGGTGTTAAATACCACATCTAAGTCGTTAAGATCACATTATCACATATTTACTGTTGGGGGCCTTCGTACTCCGAAGGTCCTCAAAAACATGATTTGATAATATTTTCCAAGTGAATTATATGAACAGGTATCTTCGGACTCAGATTATGAACATGGAGTACGGTCAGAACGAAGCCCAAGCTGTACGAAGCTGATTACCAAGCTGTACGAAGGATGGTGCACAGCCGAAGCTATGCGCAGAAAGCTTCGTCGCGATAGCAGAAAGGGGAACCGACTTAAAGATGAAAAGACCACTTAGGCCCTAATAGATTCCCATAAGTCATTAGCAAATGTAATGGACATGAATGTAATTTTGCATGGGCTACATCCCACGCCTATAAATAGATGAACAGTACTCCCGTACTGTTCACGCGGACTTGGCATTTGCTTTCCGTCATCCTTGTACTTTTGCCTTCCTGCAATCTGAAGCATTTGAGAACAAGTCCCCAACATTGGCGCCCACCTCCGGTGAACTCACTTCCACTTTGAGTTTTTGAACACCTTCGGAAGCCATAAACCTTCGCTATGGCGCCGAAGAAAGCTTCAGCGACTGGGGCTGCAGCCCTGCAACCGCTGGACCACAATCAGGAGACTGTCTCTCTTCGGGAGGCCCGAAGCCAGAAGAGGAAGGCTGTCAGCCCGACACTTCAGGAGGATGAGCTAGACCAAGAGATCAGGGATATGGAGATGCTTCATCAACAAGTGCAGAGGAAGAAGGAAAAGATGGCCAGGCTAGCTGAACTGCAAAGGCAGATAGACGAAGCTTCTGAAGAAGTTCGCCATCTTACTCACGATGAGCAGAACCGAAGGCCTCAACAAAAAGACCTTCATCAGGAGGGTTTCTTCAACGAAGATGACTGGTATGACAATTTCCATCATGGAAATTTTGTTTTTGATGATGCTTCTCCCCTGTCCGCTGAGCTGCAGGCTACACCTTGGCCTCCATCCTATAAGCCGCCCCAGCTTCCCATATTCGATGGCCATTCAGACCCGAAGCAGTTTTTGATGAGCTACGAAGCAACAGTATCTTCGTATGGTGGCAATGCTGCAGTCATGGCAAAGTCTTTTGTTATGGCTGTCAGGAGTGTTGCTCAAACCTAGTATTCCTCCCTTCGTCCAGGAACAATCACTTCATGGTAAAAGCTGAAGGATATGTTGTTAACCAGCTTCCAAGGGTTTCAGACGAAGCCGGTTACTGCTCAGGCCCTGTTCCAATGCACTCAGGATCATGAAGAATACCTTCAGGCGTATGTCAGAAGGTTCTTGCGTTTGAGGGCGCAGGCACCAACGGTGCCCAACGAAATTGTCATTGAGGCCATGATCAAGGGACTTCGGCCTGGACCTTCAGCTCAATACTTTGCTAGGAAGCCTCCTCAAACTTTGGAGAAGCTGCTCCAGAAGATGGACGAGTATATTCGTGCCGACAACGATTTTCGCCAAAGAAGGGAGGAGGCTTTCAGGTTTTCTGAAATGACCAGGGGCTTCGGAGGAAGATTCTATCCGAGGCATGTCAGGTCCATCCACAACTCTACTCAAAATGATGATAAGGGGAGTCAGCAGAACAGGCCGCAGTGCTCCTCACAGGCTTCGGGGCAACAGCAAAGTTTCTTTCGGCCACCAGCTCCAAGAGGCAGAGGCGCCAGGGGCTTTGGCGGAAGATTTGGAGATCAACCAAGGAGAGTATTTTGCTTATTCTGTGGTGAAAACATGGGCCATACCACCAGGATGTGCCATGTTACCATCCAGAAGCAAAAGGAGATAGCCGAAGCTGCAGCACAACAAGCTCAGCCGAAGCAGGTCATGCATACTGCTTCATACCATCCGCCTTACATCCCAGAATACATAGGCAACCACCCTGCAGTTTCTGTTGCTTCGGCGAGTCAACCTCAAGCTTCCTGGCAACAGCCTCCGCCTCCACCACCGCTGCAACAAGGCCAACAGCCAGAAGGGAGCCAATATGTTCCACACCAAAGGGATCTCAGAGAACAATCCGAAGCTCGCACAGTCAATAGCACTGTGCCAGAGTCGAAGCACATCTATTGACAAATATCCTACCAGTTTTTTCCATTCAGTTCTATTCTCTATGTAATAAAGGACATTTTTTTTAGTTTTCATGTAAAAGTTTCTTTGCTTGCTACAAGGAAAATGTATTTTCTCAGGCTTAAGTTGCTGAAGCTTAAAAATTTGCGATAACAAGGAGGACCTTCGAATTATCGAGAATTCTTCGAAGCAACAAAAAGTCGTTCCAAAGGGAACGCAATGTAAGTTTTCTGCTCCAAAGTCGTTCCAAAGGGAATGCAGAGCATACAGCGAAAAGTCAACGCTAATACCGCCTAAGTAAAAGGCGAAGAAGCTCCAAAGTCGTTCCTAAGGGAATGCAGAGCTTACAGCGAAAAGTCAACGCTGACACCGCCTAAGTAAAAGGCGAAGAAGCTCCAAAGTCGTTCCTAAGGGAATGCAGAGCTTACAGCGAAAAGTCAGCGCTGATACAGAAATATTTTGTGTTTTACGGGGATATGTGTGTATCTTCGGAACAAATGTCATCTACATAACATAACATCATCACATCATTTGCATAGCATAAGCATCATACATCATGTTGCATATGGCAAAAGAAGGGGACACGGTATCAACCTCCGGAAGGATACTTTGAGAAAGCGAAAATCGTGCTAAGTCACAAAGGGATACAATATTGATCTTCGGAATATAGCTTCGGAGAATATTTTCATGAAGCTTGGATATCCTTCATCAGAGCACTATGAACATTACTGTGACGCATAGAAATTTTTCTATCTTCATGAAGCATGAAAAGAAGGGAAGGTGTTTTTTCGCCGAAGGCTCAAAAACGGTACGTATGTAAAGTTTCATGCATCGTAAAGAATCGAGTCATTAAAAGCAAATATATCACAGGGTTACAAAATGTCACACATGTTTCATTTCAGAAATCTTTACAAAACTGCTCAATCTTCTCTCAAAACAACTTCGGCAGCTTCGTTCAGGAGTCGGTTAACAACTTCATCCATGATAGCTTCGGCCATCTTTTTAATTTCTTCGTCTCCTTTCGGGTGGGGGCCCGGAGACGCTTTAGTAGGATCTAGAGGAGAACATGAGATGGCCACATTGCTATTACAAATTGTGAACGGAGTTTAAAATCAAAAATTACAACGCAATAAAAACCATTAGCTAATACCTAATTGCCCTTCGGGCTCTGAGCTTTTGTCAGCGGCCTTAGCTACTTCTCTAGCGTCGTGAATGCCTTTCTCACTTTTCTGAATGATTTCTCGGGCCATTTCTCGGCCACCATTGTCCCAGACGTCGGTGAAAAATTTTCCACCAGCCTGGCTAGCTTCGGCCGAGGGGTCTTTAATATCTTTAGGGGATAAGCTGGCTTCGGATTGTGCAAGAACCTTAACATGATCGCAGCCTTTTTTCTCCAGTATAGAAGCAATCCCCCTGGCACCCGAGAAGGCGCAAATGTCTCCACGACTGTTTAGAATTTCTTCGAAGGCTTCAGCTTCGTGGCAGATCCATTCGATCGGTCCTTCTGGGTTACCCCTTACAAAATCTTCTTCATTTGAAAATGCGCCAACACTGGCGAAGCTGGTTTTTATTTTCTTTACACAATCCATGGATTTTTCATAGCACCTTTTCTTAGAAGACCGAAGCTCTTCGACGGTTCCTTCCAAATGATTAGCCCATTGGTCGCTACATTCCCGCCTTGTCTCTTCAAGTATGCGTTCTTCTTTCGCCCGGGCCAATTGCTTCCGAAGATCGTCAATTTCGTGCTTTTGAGCTGCAATTTGGGCTTTGGACGCAGCTTCGTTCTCCTTTACTTTATCCACTAATGTAACTAGAATCTTGTCCTTTTCCAGGGCTTCGTTCCTCAGCTTGATAACCTCTGTTCGTAGGTTGTTGAAGGCAATTTCATAGCTTTCGTCTTCGGCACTCTTTTGCGCTCTCAGCGCGTTGCTTAGTATTAATCCCTATATGTAAAAAGTTAGTATAAGAATAAAACAATAGATTTCGAATCATAAAGTTTCCAAAATGCGCAATTCTCGCACCTTCGGACTATTATATGCAAGGCTATCCGCAAGATCCTCCTTCGTCATGGCGCATAGTCCAGCTTCAAGCTTCGGAAACCCCATACTCCTAGCCATCTCCCGGCAGACAGATAATTCTTTGTTGTCAGGGAGACAGTATAGGAAGTCATCTTCGTTTGTCCCATTGAACACTAATGCCCCCTTCGGATATTTTAATTCTCTGGCATAGTGATTGGCTTCATAAATCTCTTCTTCAGATAATTTCTTCCCCGAATCATGTCGCACAATGTAATCGCGTATGATGGAAGATGCTTCGGGGGCCGCAGTGTTAATTTCTTCAACCAAAATTGGCTCTGGCATTTTTATTTTTTCTTCGGCTTCCAAAGGTTGTTCCTTGGTGGGCTCTGAAGGCCCAGCTTCAGCTTCAAGTTGTTGCTTCGAAGTTTCAGCAACTAAAGCTTCAGTAGACACTTCAGGAAGTTCAACAGTCTTCTTTGGAGTTATGCTTGAAGACTTAATTGTCTCCAAAACATCTAGCACGTTCACCATTCTTTTTCTTTTCGGGGTCACCGATGGGCCCTTTTGATTTCTTATTGTTTCAACACTTGCTGAAGGACTTAAGATTTCCAATATTTTTGGTCCTTCAATTTTCGATTTTTCTGCTTTCTCTACTGAAGGTACTTCAGTTTTTTCTTCGGTCTTCGGCACTGGACCTGCCTCTGTAGTTTCAGTGGCCAAAGATACTTCACCGACAAATTCAGGCACTGTGGCCGGCTCAATGAAACGTGCCCGGTGGGTGAGCACCTTCATCTTTTTTCTTTGTGGCGCTGGCTCACTAGAAGCACTTGTGGCAACTTCTGTTGCAGGGGAAGTGTTTTTTCTTTTGCGGCCCGGCACCGGATACTGATAGTCAGGGTAGACAAACCCGATTGCATCAAATACCCGGTTGAGCCTCTTCTTCTTTCGGCCTCCGAAGGCTGCCGATAATGCAGTGTTCTCGGCCTTCAAATATACCCCAAGCAGTTCGTCACTTAATGTTTCAATGCTTTTTAACCAGTCGTCATCAGGTTCAACAAACTTATCCCCGTATTTGAATGTGTATTTTAGTCTGACTAGTCCACCTTCGTCAGACTCTTTGATGGTCTCTTTCGGCATTTCCCACTTTCTTGCAAGTGGCCACACTCTGAAGGCAATATGCTCTTGGACCAGATCCCTTGTCCCAATAAAAGAGCAGATTACGCCGAAGGCTCTTTGGCATTCTTCGGCCGCTTCATCCAATTCAACCTTCGGCTTTCGGAGTCCGAAGCGTTGCCAGATAGGGCGCATAATGATACCCTTAACATCTTCCTGCGCTGTCAAGTCATTCTTTACATAAAACCATTCTGTCATCCAGGCACCAGGCCACCTCTTCCGAAAGGTTGGAACGGGGCAGCTTGACCCGGAGCGGGCACCGAAGCTGCAACAACCAAAGTTGTTGTGATATTGTTCTTTCCCCCAGGGCTTCGTCTCATATACCAACTCATGAATTTTGCAAAAGCTTTTAGCATTTGGTTCTAAACCTTGGCTTCTCACAGCCCAGACAAAGATTCCCATTCTTATGATAGCTTCGGGAGTAATTTGATGAAGGTAGATTTGAAATGTCTTCAGGACTTCAACAATAAAGCTGCTTAGGGGGAACCGAAGCCCAGCCTTGAGAAAGCTTCGGAAGATCACGACCTCATCTTCTTCGGGGGTGGGAGAAGTTTTTTCTCCAGCATCAGCCCTCACAATAGATATATCTCGAAAATATCTCCCCCTCATATTGTCAATATGACTTTGCTTAATAGTCGTTTTCCCGAAAACCGAGTGACTTGGCCGCCATGGTCGATCTTCAGACTCTCCCCCACCGCTTTCTACATCATAACTATCGCTGTCACCAGTATCTTCAGATAAACCTTCTAAAATTTCTTTGGTGATCTTTTCTGTATTAGTCTTCGACATTGCCTCAAGAAAGCCCAGGTTTTTCTCTTCAGAGAGACTTAGCTTCATCTCGACAACAGCCTTCTTCTCCTCAGACATCCCTTCGGAGATCTTACTTCTCGCTTCCGAAGCTTAAAACTAGGAAAGAAAACAAATATTTGTGGGCAGAAAGTTTTATAAGCAGGAAAAACAGATGGCAAAGAGAGCGTGCTAAATCAAATGTGGCGGGCTCCTATTTATACGCTCGATATGACGGAAACTGTGTGGTCCCAGGTGTCAGTGACTTTTGCTATTCTAGCAAAGGGAAGGTGTTTTTTCGGACCTTCGGCTTATGGCCTTCGTCCATATCGCAATCTGAATTTATCACTAACAAATTAATATTGCGAGGGGCTACTGTTGGGGGCCTTCGTACTCCGAAGGTCCTCAAAAACATGATTTGATAATATTTTCCAAGTGAATTATATGAACAGGTATCTTCGGACTCAGATTATGAACATGGAGTACGGTCAGAACGAAGCCCAAGCTGTATGAAGCTGATTACCAAGCTGTACGAAGGATGGTGCACAGCCGAAGCTATGCGCAGAAAGCTTCGTCGCGATAGCAGAAAGGGGAACCGACTTAAAGATGAAAAGACCACTTAGGCCCTAATAGATTCCCATAAGTCATTAGCAAATGTAATGGACATGAATGTAATTTTGCATGGGCTACATCCCACGCCTATAAATAGATGAACAGTACTCCCGTACTGTTCACGCGGACTTGGCATTTGCTTTCCGTCATCCTTGTACTTTTGCCTTCCTGCAATCTGAAGCATTTGAGAACAAGTCCCCAACATTTACAATCGCCTAACTAAAATCATAATTTTAATCTAATTGAGTACTCAGTTTACTGATCGACAATCGAATAGGAAATTAATTAGCGCAGGGGAATAGACGAGGTAGACGGGGGGTAGACGAGAGTCGTTTAGGGGTAGACGAACGTCGTCTAAACTTCGACAGCACCCAATTCACACGCGGTTGCACAAGCACGACGACCGGTTTCAGGACTGGATTCGACGACCGGCGCATGATGCGCGGTGGCCGTGAGGCTGCTGTTGCACACACGACTGGGCGGATCGACTGACGGTGCGCACCGGGGAGCTTGGCCCCGGGGCCTTGCCGCCGCAACGGGATCGACCAAGGCCGGCCATGGTGAGCACCGAGAAGGGCACGAAAGAGAGAGCGGGGTAGGCTATGGGCTTCCCCTCACAGCGATGAACCATAGAGGGAGTACGAACTTCGGCGGTGTGGCTGCGCAGCGGCTCTACGGCGGCTTGGGCTGGTTCGGCCGGGCTTCGGCCACAGTGAGCGAGCGCAGCGCGAGCACGGCAAGAGGCGAGGAGGGTTGGGATAGAGAGAGGAAGGGGCGAGCTCACCATGAGTGAATGAAGGGCAGGTCCGGGGAAACTTCAGGCGGGCTCAGGACTTCACACCCTGCGACGAACTCGACGAGGAAGAATTGTGGGTGCAGCTTACTCCAGGCGGACGACGAGGCTCGACGGGCCGAGGCTCGGGCGAGCGTGCGGCTGCACGCGTGGGCGAGCACGCTGGCGGCTGGGAGAGGGCGCGACACGCTAGGCAGGTGCGAGCAGCGGCGACGCGCTAGGAAAGGCGCTGGGAGCGACGCGCTGGCGGCGGCGCGGGACAGCGGCTGCGCGCGCAGGAGCGCTAGGGTTCGCGGGGGAGGGCGCGGTCTGGTGGGCCGGGGAGGAGCACGGGGTGGGCCGCCGGGGAGATTGGGGATGGGCTGGCCCCTTGTTTTATTTTCTCTTTTTGTTTTTTTTTCTACTTTCTATTGAACTCAACTTCTAAAACAAATTTACGGACTACATGAATCAACAACTAGAATAGATCATCATACAAAAAAAAGAAAATATGATCCAACATGTTGTGCAACAATCATGACCCTTAGGGTTTTATTTTACCAGGCTCACACATATGTAAAGCAAAATAACTCTTCACTAGATAAGGAAAAAGAAAAGAAAAGCAAGGAAAAGAGAGGATAACACCCGAATTTGGTGAATATTAGAAAAGAAATTTTATACCCCCCAAATTCAGGGTGTTACAAATCTAACCCCCTTAACAGAATCTCGCCCCCGAGATTCAAGAAGAGGCTAGCAAGAACGACTAGGTTGGTTCATAGGTTGTCCGCGGCCCTTTTTTTAGTTGACTTTGACTCTACAAGCTTAAGTTGCGAACTGGCTTCTTTGACCTTCAGATGTTCACAATGAATTGATACAATTCTTGAGGGTCTATTGGACCTATGGGTTAGGACCCACACACGCTTCTGCTGCACCACTTTGATCTTGTTGGTTGATGTTGATCGCATTGTCTTCATAGGGGTTAGCGGCTAACCCCCTTAACAGGAGCGTTGATATGCACTTGGTGAAGATGCTGCCGACTTTGATCTTGACTGATTTGGAGGAGTTGGAGGTTGCCAAATGGACAGGTGCAAGAGGAAAGAATAACGAGAAAAGTTAAGTATAGACAGATTAGAGAGAGCAGGGGGAGGACCCAACTACTTAACTCTATGGCACTCACCTAGTAAACTGATGTCATTGCGGACCAAGGGCCACAACACATCAACACTCATTTCAAAGAAGCAAATCAGTCATAGCAGAAGGACAAACATCATGAGCACACATCAACAAACATCTCGTTGCTACATGTTAATGTTAAATTGATGGTGGTCTTTCCTTAAAAAGGGAAAATACTCTAATGCCAACAAAGGCAAGGGGAATAATAAGACATGGAGGGTAGGGGCATGGGCATAATAAAGGATGGAGCTAAAGCAATGATTGTAACCGACAAGGGAGAGAATGCAACCAAGGTCAGGATAGGTAAAACACCATTCTCAAATCGAGATGGAAAAGATGATATTTCAAAAGGTAGGCATAAGATAACATCATGGAAAGATCTAGAGATTACAAAAGTAAGGGAGGTGAAAGGAAAAAACACACCAAAAGATAGAGTTAGGACAAGACTTTCAATGCGACAGAGGAAAAAGGAAACGAACAAGAGCGGGGAGGGGTAAGACAACACTCTTGAACTGGAATGGGAGAGGAAGCTTTAAAATGCAGGTGCAAGATAAGCATCATGGTAAAGTTCAAGGGATGACAAGGGTTAAGGTGATAACGGACAAACACAACCAAAGAGGTATTTTAGACAAAACGTGCGAGGTATCAAAGAATGGGAAGCAATCAATGGTGAAGTAGGTGAGGCATTATCCTCAAACAGCGATGAAAAAGAGCAGGCTTTAAAGGGTAGGTTCAAGATAAGCATGTGGGCAAGGGCATATGTATCACGAGGGTTTAAAGGTAATAATGGACAAGGATGTAGAAGAGGAGGTAAATGGGTATAAGAACCAATGATATAAATACCACATAGGGTGGAGTTAAGACAGGACATGCAAGTGAAAAAAAGAGGGTACGTCCAAGGGCCAGATAGGTAAACTGCCACTCTCAATTTGAGGTGGAAGAGCGGAGATTTTTTTGAGTATGAATAAAGATGAGTATCAAGGCAAGATCGATGGATGACAAGGTGATGGTGATAGAAAATCAAAACACAACAAAGGATGGAATTAAGACAACACTTGTAAGGCGAAAAGAAGTGAAGAGAAATCAAGGGAGAGGTAGGTAACTCACAACTCTCAAAATGGGTTGAAAGAAAGGGGATGATTTAAAGGATAAATTTAAGGTAAGCATTTAGGTAGAAGACATAAATATCGCAAGGGCCAAAGGCGATAACGGACAAGGGTGTAAGAGAAAAGATAAAGGCATAGAAGAGCAAGTGGTACAAATACAATAACGAATGGAGTTAAGTCTGGGCCTACACGCGGTAAAGAAGAGGATATAGTCAAGGGTGAGATAAGTAAAACATATCTCTCGAGTTGAGATAGAAAAGAGAGGATTTCAACAAGCAGACCTAAGAAAAGTATCAAGGCAAGATCTACAGATTACAAAGGTAAGGATGATATCAAACAAAAGCTCAACATAGGATGAAGTTAAGGTAAGACAAGACTTGCAAAGCGACAAAGGGAAAGGAAACGAACAAGAGTAGGATAGGGAAAATAACACTCTCGGATTGAAATGGAATAAGTGAGGCTAAGAAATAGGTAAACATCATGGTAAACATGGAGAGACATCAAGGGTCAAAGGTGATAATAGGCAAGGATATAAAGGAAGAGGTAAATGTGCATAAAAAACCAGGAATCTAGGTACAATCAAGAATAGAGATAAGATAAGTCTTGCAAGAGGTAAAGTATAGGATATAACCACGGGTGAGATAAGTAAGAGACCACGCTTGAACTAAGGTGGGAGATTGGAGGTTTTAGATAACGAACATAGCGTAATCGCTAAGGTAAGAGTAAGAGATGAGAAGGGTAAAGGCAATAAGAAACAAAAGCACAACAAAGGATGAGGTTACAAACTCGTGAGCCAAAGAAGAGAATACGACCAAGAGAAAGAAGGTATGAGACGGAAGAGGGGCGATTTTAAAGGACAGGTATGAGACAAACATCAATGTAGGATATAGAGGTATCAAGGGTGCATATGATAATAATTAAAAAGCATAACAAAGGATATAGTTAAGACAAGACTCGTGAAACGACAAAGTGGAGAAAACAATCAAGGGTAAGATCGGTAAGGTTCCAATAGAAGGGTTGAAGTAAAGATTCATTACCGAGTGGAGTTACAAGGAAACAACGAGATTACTGCAGGTGTGCAAAATAAAATGATCACTCATGGATCATTAGGAAACAAGGGTGGTCAAGGGCATGTTAACTGAAATATTTCAAACAGATATTGGGACATAAAGGTAAGCATATATATAAATAAGAGTATGCAAGATTCCAATGGTACGAGCATACCAAGACCAAGAAAGTATAAATTGCCAAAAAGATAGCGACTTATCAATAGAATAGGAAAGGGTCTCAAAAGACAGTAAGATCATGGATATATAAACTGAAATGTTTAAATAGGCAATAGAGGTACAATGGTAAGTGCTTTAGATTAAGGGATAAGTGTATTAAAATGCAAGGATACGAGCATGTCAATAACAAAATGGAATAGAGATGGTCAAATAGTAGCAATTTAATAATGGACGAGGAAAGAGTCCCAAAAGACTAAAGGCTATGGTCAGGGGGCATCTACAAAGATGTCGCAAGCACAAGATGAGATCAGATCTAATATATTGAGAGAAGTATAGACCATACTAGAATAAAATACCTTTTGGCAAGGGGGCATATAGGAGCACAACATAGAATTAGTCGAGGTGACTAATATTTTGAAGCAGAATCAAGGATGAGATGAAGTAATAATCAATAAGTCCTTAAAACGACCAATGCTACTCTAGGTCAGCGGTCCTACAGTCAGCACGGCTTTGATACCACTTATGTCACACCCGGTTTTAGAAGGTAAACCGAATGCGAACCATGTACGTGCCAGGATCAGAAATTCACGTACACAGCGATTACATAAATGACTCATCATAGCATAATGCTTCGAATTACAATAAAGAGTAAGTAGTAATATTACAGACTACAGCCATTTACATAATATAAATCAAAGTACACAGAATCGAAACGTAGACAACGTAAACAACCCACCACAGGCAGCTGACTGGGGGAGGTCGCTAGCCTAATCCTCGAACTCGTCGAAGTCCTGGAACTCATGGAAATCCGCCTCAACACCTTCTTTACCTGAGCATAGATTGCACCAAAGGCAACCTGGTGTTTTGTGAAAGCACGGGTGAGTACACATCAACGTACTCAACAAATGTCCCGTTTGGCTGTAGTGAACTAGCTTTATGTGGGGTTAAGTCAAGCAGTTGCTTTTAGTTGGTCAGGTTATTATTACTAGTAGAAAGCCAGGTTTTAGTATTAACCCAAGTTCTTAACCCAAAGTACCCTTTCCAAATGGAAAGAGTACCACTTACCATTACCATAAGCATGATCATAACCATCCTCATCATCATCTGTAAACCAACCGTCTCTAATCGAAATATCTAATCAATGGAGCTCCCTTGGCCGCTCATAACCGTGAGCACGGCTGATATATCAGTTTCATAACACTCTGCAGAGGTTGCGCACTTTACCCACAAGCCGTGATTCCCTCTTGCCTCGGGCCGATCAAACCCTTAAACACTACCAAGGTGAATAGGCAGGGTTTCACTAAGTAGCCTTTACAAAGATTTCCTGGGGCTATAGCCGCCCGTTAGGTTTCCTAAATGCACCGCACTCCTCCCCAAGGGGCGAACCAACCTTGGCAGAGCGAGCCGCATACACCGAGCCCCATTAACGGCACGACGGCGAAGCGAACTACACCCCAGTTCCTCTAATTACTCAGCTAAGGGCGTCCCATTCCACCCTCATGGTTGCACTGTTTTCCCGGACGGTCATCCAACGAACCAGTCCTTATGGAGAGGCACTCGAGAAACAGCTCGAGTCCCCTAAAGTAACACCAGTCCGACGTCATAATCATAATGACAACATCGTATCATAAGTGTTCACATCATGTTCATTGATTAGAGTAAAGCAATAGCATGAATCTAACCGTAGTAACCCAAAAGGTAATCAAGGACAAGGTAAATAGAAAGCTAGTCAATCCTTATGTTATTCATAGTATGCGGGACAGTGAATTATAAAGTAAATGGGATATAATGGGTCAGAGAACACTTGTCTTTACCAAACATATGCTCAGGGTCTTCGATCTCGTAGAACTCGAAGAGTGCGAACACTTGGTCGCCAAAGCTTGACTGTCGATTCCTCGAAGCTCAGAAACGAATCGCGATCTAATCGCAACACGAAGCGAAGACGAACAAGCACAAGCAAACAAACATAGATATATGCATAAGAACATTACACCATACAAGATAAAATGTTATAAAAACATGCAACATAAAATAGAGTTCGATTCTATGGTCACGCGAGGGAAATAAACGCGACGGTCGAAGCTACAGTCGAGGAGTTATCGCGTTTACGTTAAACAAATATAACATTTAATTCGACATTAACAAATATAATATTATACATCAGTCAGTTCGATTAATCTGCTACACTAACAAATATCAGTTAAATAAGTAATTTTATTAAAACGAGAGATTCTAAGTGAGGCGAATCTAGGACGTGCGAAACAACACGACAGCGCGCGAACGATGCGGGGACACACGCGACATAGCACACGAACGACGTACAAGACAACGCGCGCGACCAGCACGAACGACGCGCGAAACAGCACGCCACCGCGTGCTGAACAACACGCGCGACATAGGCGAGAAAGCTAAATCGGTAACGTGTTTATACTAAACGAGTCTTAATTAGAATATTAGTTCAACGTAATTATAATTACGTGAATTGACATTATCATATCAAATATAAATTAAAACTACTACTTAGTTTTGACTAACTATTTTAATAGTGGACAATTAAACAAATAGTTAACTAATTGACCTTAGTGATTATAATCGAACGACTTTATTATCGCGCGCGGACAGCGCGCGACACGCGACCCAGATGCGCGGCACGAACGCGCGAAGGAAAGTCGACAACGCGCAAACAGCACGCGAATAATATTATGCGACGACGCGCGGACACACGCGACGCACGCAAACAACGTGTGACGCGTGCGAACCGCACGCGCGACAACACGAGAGTAACGAATCAACTATACACACGAACAACAAGGCGACGGCGAGCGCCACACGTGCGAACAGTGTGTAGACAGTGTGACGACGGGCACGACTCACAAGAGTCGCTAATAGACATCGTGTTTATACTAAACACTAAATAGGTGTTAAATACCACATCTAAGTCGTTAAGATCACATTATCACATATTTACAATCGCCTAACTAAAATCATAATTTTAATCCAATTGAGTACTCAGTTTACTGATCGACAATCGAATAGGAAATTAATTAGCGCAGGGGAATAGACGAGGTAGACGGGGGGTAGACGAGAGTCGTTTAGGGGTAGACGAACGTCGTCTAAACTTCGACAGCACCCAATTCACATGCGGTTGCACAAGCACGACGACCGGTTTCGGGACTGGATTCGACGACCTGCGCATGATGCGCGGTGGCGGTGAGGTTGCTGTTGCACACATGACTGAGCGGATCGACTGACGGTGCGCACCGGGGAGCTTGGCCACGGGGCCTTGCCGCCGCAACGGGCTCGACCAAGGCCGGCCATGGTGAGCACCGAGAAGGGCACGAAAGAGAGAGAGGGGTAGGCGATGGGCTTCCCCTCACAGCGATGAACCACAGAGGGAGTACGAACTTCGGCGGTGTGGCTGCGCAGTGGCTCTATGGCGGCTTGGGCTGGTTCGGTCGGGCTTCGGCCACAGTGAGCGAGAGCAGCGCCGAGCACGGCAAGAGGCGAGGAGGGTTGGGATAGAGAGAGGAAGGGGCGAGCTCACCATGAGTGAATGAAGGGCGGGTCCGGGGAAACTTCAGGTGAGCTCAGGACTTCACACCCTGCGACGAACTCGACGAGGAAGAATTGTGGGTGCAGCTTACTCCGGGCGGACGACGAGGCTCGACGGTGCCGAGGCTCGGGCGAGCGTGCAGCTGCACGCGTGGGCGAGTGCGCTGGCGGCTGCGAGAGGGCACGGCGCGCTGGGCAGGTGCGAGCAGCGGCGACGCGCTAGGAAAGGCGCTGGGCGCGACGCGCTGGCGGCGGCGCGGGACAGTGGCTGCGCGCGCAGGAGCGCTAGGGTTCGAGAGGGAGGGCGCGGTCTGGTGGGCCGGGGAGGAGCACGGGGTGGGCCACCGGGGGAGATTGGGGATGGGTTGGCCCCTTGTTTTATTTTCTCTTTTTGTTTTTTTCTATTTTCTATTGAACTCAACTTCTAAAACAAATTTGCGGACTACATGAATCAACAACTAGAATAGATCATCATACAAAAAAAGAAAATATGATCCAACATGTTGTGCAACAATCATGACCCTTAGGGTTTTATTTTACCAGGCTCACACATATGTAAAGCAAAATAACTCTTCACTAGATAAGGAAAAAGAAAAGAAAAGCAAGGAAAAGAGAGGGTAACACCCGAATTTGGCGAATATTAGAAAAGAAATTTTATACCCCCCAAATTCAGGGTGTTACAAATACTCTCTGTACTAGCTCCACTTTTGTATGATGTTTAACTCACAAACTCTATGATATGCTCTCGATGTTTGTTAATGACTGTGTGTGTTATGTTTTCACCTTTGATGTTGTCACCAGTAGTTCAGTTCTTGTTCATGGATTTTATTTCATACTTATATGAACAAGAAACTTATGTTGTGTATGTGCTTATACTTACTATTCTATGACATGACTTTTTCTGTCAAAATTGGTGAATATCACTAACCATCTTCTCTATTGACAAAAAAACAAACAAACTACTCTCACCCACTTGTAGGGTTATCATCAATCAGCAAAAAGGGGGAGATTGAAAGCATCTAGGCCCTTGGTTGGTTTTAGTGATTAATGACAACATAAGATTATATGTGACTAACGTGTGTTTTTGCAGAGAAAATGGTGAGTTAGGTCACATTACAGGAAGTTGTGTTGCAATGGTGAAAACAATCCCTCATATGAGAACTTGAAGCGATGGCTGAAAAAGGCGAATCAAAAGATGAATGTCTTCATATTCCAAGTGTTGAAGGAGTTACGGGTGCTTGGTATAGAATTAGGTCTTCTATTTTTATTTTAGCCATACTATAAAAAGGGGTTGTGGATGAGTAGTTTGACCAAGAGATTTCTAGTGTAGTGTTGGTGCATATTCACAATCACATCTAGTGCTAGGTGTCACTCTATAACACACTCACAAGTTAGAACAAAAAACCGTTTATAAAACCTAAGGAATAGAATTTGGGTTGCCTGTCTTAGGGGCACGGGACTGTCCGGTGCACCCTCTGACAGTGGGGCCAGCCAGCCCCGTGACAGTGCCTCTGTCCCTAAGAAAGCCGAGAGCAACGAGTTCACGAAGTTGATTTTTAGCGGTTGCACCGGACTGTCTGGTGTGCATAGGACATCCACTTTTCATTGTCTAGTGCATTGTCAGTCCAATGGCTAGCTGTCAGAACTAGCCGTTGGCGCACCAGTGGCGCACCGGACTGTCCGGTGTGCCCATGCGTAGTGAACTTCAGCAACATCTAGTTTGGTGGTTGGGGCTATTTATACCCCTTCCACCTACCTCATTTATTGTCTTGCTGCCAGATTCAAGTCCATTCATTGCTAGAGCATTGCAAGCCCCACAAATCCTAGTGAGGTGATTAGAAAATCATAATCCTGTGTTAGGACCTCATTAGTGCAAGTGAGAGCCACCTAGAGCACACACCACATGCATTAGGCTTCTCTTGGTCAAGTGAAAGTCTATGGCTTGTTACTCTTGGTGATAGACAGGCCCCTCTCACGGGCACTGTGCAGGGGTATTTATAGGTACCTGAGCGCGCAGCACCTCGAGCTAAGGACGCATGTGCTCTCAGGTACCTAGGTTATCCCAAGAATATTCCCATAAAGTGGGGTTACAGACCGTAATTACAGGAATGCTTTTACAAAATAGGCCCGTAACGCGCGGCGGCCAAGCGGGGCCCGTTACGACGGGCCGGATTGCACGTGGGCCTCCGAGCTGGACGAGGCCGCACCGTGGGATGCCCTTCGTCGCTAGTCTTCGCCTAGAGTGGAAGAAGCGAAGGGTGTCCCTGCCTGTTTTGTTTCTGTCAGTTCAGCTGCTGCAGCGAAGGCTTCGAGCGAAGGGTGGCGCCTTTGCCTTCGCCCCAACATTTGCCCTCCGAGAGACCAGTTCGACAAAGTCACCTGGTGCCGAAGACGTCGTTAGATGGCGGAGACGCTGCCCTCGCTCGAAGTGGTTCCGCGGGGGTTTTTGATGTGACCGTTGATTGACGGCGTACTGTTGGATTGCGGGTTTCCCGAAGCGCCGCGCCCTGTTGGATTGCGGGTTTCCCTAAGAGCCGCACCCTGTCTATAAAAGGGGGCGGGGGTCGGCGCTTTTTGAACTTCACCTTCCGCGCTCCGCGAAAACCCTAGCCGCCCTTTCCGCCGTCTTGCTGCTCGTCTGCCCGCCGCGGTCTTGTTCGCCGGAGATCTGGCTCGAGTGAAGCAGACCGCCCCCCGCCGCTGACGGTACGTTGCGATGCCGTCCTCGTCTTCTTCCGCTGCCGCTACGCCGCCGGCCGTTCCCTCGCTGCCGGCCGCCGCCTCGTCTGAGGAGACGCTGAGTAGTTTAATGGCGGAGGAGTTGCACGCCGGCGATTCTGTTGATTTCGGCGTATCGCGGATGTCGTCGGCCCGCGTGCAAGATATGCAGCGGTTGGGTTACTTCGGCGGCGGAGTTGGTCGAGTCCCGGGGACGGAGGAAGTCCCCGAGCCAGAGGGCGAGTTGGTCGTTTTCGAGGCGTTCTTCGCCGCCGGACTCCGCTTGCCTGCGCACCGATTTGTTGGCGAAGTCCTGCGCAGGTTCAACGTTCAAATACACCAGCTGACACCGAATGCCATAGTGGCTCTGTCGAAGTATGTCTGGGCGACGACTTTGTACGGCGGACAGCCATCGGTGGAAGTTTTTGCGAAGTATTATTGTTTGCATTGGCAGAAGAGGATGATTGGAGGCGAAGTCGCTCAGTTTGGATCCTGCACATTCACGCCGAAGACCGGCAAAACCACGATGCAGGTAGTCGAGTTGGTTCCTTGCGCCCGCAACAAGTGGGGCAACTGGAATGAATTTTGGTTTTACGTCGCTGAGGGTACCATCGAAGGCCATGAGGGACTCCCCGTGTCCGCGATGTGTTCTCATTTTTACTCAGCGTATCCGCCCTTTGAAGTGGCGGAGGATGATGAGGACGTAGGGGCTCTTCGGTAAGCCGCCGGCCTGAGCAGTGGGCGCGACTTGGTTGAAGAATTTGTGGCGTACGGGGTGTGGCCATTGGCGCGTGGCTGGGCGTTGGGCGAAGTATGCCCTCGCTAGATGCCTTTTCATGGTGGAAGGGTGGTGCGGAGTCCCGCCTTCGCCCTGAATCTGCAAAATCGCGATCCGGCCGCCGTTGTGCGTGAGGCGGAGGATGGGGCGGTGCGGCTTGTTGGACGCTACGTGCCGAGGACAGAGGGCCAGCGCAGCTGGGATATCCGCGGGTCGAATGACCGCTTGAACAGGGTTTTTGAATTAAATCAATTGCCATATGATGGCTACCCTGGTCAAGACGATGTGGACCGCCGTGGGAAGAAACCGGCGGTGGAGACCGGAGACGACCCTGCGCCGGCGGCCGCCCCGTCCTCTAAAAAGAGAAAATTAGGTACTGCTATGGGAGGACTTGGGGTTTCTGATCGTTTTGCTAGAGAGTTGACGAAGACGTGCGCGGCCCCGGGGGAAAGGATGTCTTCGCCCGAGCTCCGGGAGTCTTCGGCTCGGATGCTGAGGGTTACCGGGGGTTGTTGGCCTAGGAATGTTCCTGTCCCCTGCGCGGCTAGCGAGGACTTTTTTACATCTCGCATGGTTCGTGAATGGAGGGTATTTCCTTACGGGCGGAATATTGCTGCTGTTGTGTCAGCAGTGATGGACAAGGATCGCCAGGGAGCTGCACAAAAGCGCCAGGCGGCTATCAGGCTCGTTGAAGCCAGGCCGAAGAGGCAGCGGGGGACTGCGAAGGCTGCGGCCTCTGGCGGAGGCCGGCCGCCGCTGGCGGCGAAGTCGGGCGTCCCTGCATCTAGCAAGACGCCGGAGGCAACGGCAGGCGCCGAAGGCTCGAAGTCGGCGAAGGCGGTGCCGCCGTCCAGCGGAGTGGCGGAGGTCGCGAAGGCGGCCCGAGCGTTGCCGCTGGCGGGCAAACGTGTCGCCGACTTCGTCACCGATATTAGTGTGGACGACTATCTCGGTGGTAGGTCGTTGGCTTTTCTTTCTTTTTTTTTAATCGGTTCATTGGTACGTTGCAGGGCTAGGCGAAGGCCAACTTGCTGTGGTTGCGCCTGGCGCGGCGACCACGACGGCTGCGGCAGCGCCGAAGGCGAAGGGCAAGGCTCTTAGCGCCGGAGGCGAGGCGTCGGCCCTCGCGGTTGTCATGGATGAGGCGGGCGCTGCGTCCCGCCGGCTGATGGAGGTGACGGAGGCGCTACGTCAGGTCCGCTGAGTTGGACTTCGTCCCCTTTTTTTTGGCTTGCTGGGACCGCAGTCTTACGATTGCTCTGCAGGTGGCTGACTTCGCTAGCCGCACTGCGTCGGGGGCCCTCACGGCAGCCGTGGCTGCCGAAGTCGAAAGACTTCGGACACAACACGCTGACGCCGTCCGCGAAAAATCGGCCGCCGACAGCAAGTGTCGCAAGCTGGCGGACAAGGTGGCCACACTGGAGGACGAGAAGGCCGCCCTCCGTCGCCAGCTGGCGGGGGGAAGGAGGGAGACCAACGAGGCCCTTGTCAAGGCGCAGGCTGCGCAGGCGGAGGCCAACCTGGCACGGGCGGAGGGCAATCTTGCCAGGGAGCACGCCGAGTAGTTGCAGGAGCGGCTCACCGCCCTGGAGAGCCGCGTGAAGGGGGCTGAGGCCGCGGCACGAGCGGAGGCAGAGCGGACGCGCCAACGGCTCGTAGATACATACCGTGGCCTGGGCGCGGGGACCGGCTGTAACACCCCAGGTGTTTATATTCCGCTCGACAACGAGTACGGATTTAAGCACACAATATCAGTGGATAAAACGGATTTTTAACTTTTAATCATCCTCGCTTATCGCGATTTTAATATCGCATCTGTTCCGTTTGTCGCGAGTGCGACATCATTTTTACTTCTATTTATTCAGGCTCTTCCAAAATTTTCGTGATGTTCGGAACATCGTCGTTCCGAAAATCGGGCGTCCGATGATTATTTAAAATTCGTCGCTCGCGCGAATACGAAATCGTAAGCTCGACCCACTCTTACGATTTTGATCCACAGCAAATTTATTTAGAACTCGACGAATAAAGTTTCGGGGCAAAATAATCCGAATCGCACATCATCCGAGAGAAATCGGGCGTGAGGTTAATAATTCAGATATGGTTTTGGCTAATTTTAGTCGAATCCCATAGAACAAATTCTCGAATATGAAATCCGTCTTATTCGGGCCGTCGTTTCTCATCCCGATCCAAAACTTTGGATATAAATAACGGCGCAAACTCATCTGATTCCAAAGCATTCGCTAAATCAAAACCATGTCATCCTTACTGTCTATATTGTATGCATTGTTAAGAAAATTAGAACCGAGCTGAGTATTCATAACTAATCTGTTTCCCTGTTCAGACTGCGGATAAAATTATTTGCTCTAAATTAAATCAAGCGTGGTCTATACTTGTTGACAGATATCTTTTGTTTTGCCCGGTTTACATCTCGTGCCGAGTTAATCAGAGAATTAAATTATCTTTGTGTTATCGTGAAAAGAAAAATATCTTCTATCTCTCGTCCCCACCGTTACCTTAATATTTTCTCAAAGCTGTACACTCTCTCTTCCTTGTCTACATGTCGAGTCTTTAAAAAAAATTCACGAGCCAATCCTATCTCCTGCCGCGTGGTGGAGATATTTGTTCTCTCTCCCGTGGCTCACATGGATTCATCCCCTTTATTCCCAATTCTTATCCGCTCAGCCTGTATGGATTTTTTTTCTTCACTGCAGCTTCCGCAGCCCGTCTCCACCGTCTTCGGCATAATTTTTCCAGCGCGCGTGCTTATCTTCTTCACTGCGCTCAGATTTTTCCTGGCCGCCGCCGTTTCCCTCGCTCTCATCCGCTCGGCGGATACAAATCCCGCCGGCCAGGTCCTGTCTTGCTCGCCGTGCCCCTGTTGCGAGCTTGCCCCAGGCGCTAGGCATCTCTCCATACCGCGCGCATCCTCTCAGCTGAGCCGCTCGCTCTGCTCTCTGCTCACCGCGGCTCTTCCCCAAGTCTGGTGCCATGGCGCTCCATTTTTGTTCTTGCGCATGAGCTCTACATCTCCCAGCTCGCCCAGCTTTGGTGGTCATCGTCTCCACCTCGACCTGAGCATCGCCGTGGAGTCCCTGCTTCTTCGGCTTTTCGTGGCGCTCTCTCTCTGGCGCGCTCGTCCGCCCCTGCTCCACTGCGCCGAGCAGCTCTCAGCCGAGCCCCTTCCCCTAACCTCCCATGGCGGCTCTCTCTCTTTCATCTCTGATTCCCCATCTCGCGCAGCTCCCTGTCGAGCTCCCATGGCGCGCCCTCCCTTCCTCTTCCCTGCTTGTCGGTTCTCCTTGCCGAGCTCCCCTACACGCTGAACTCTCAGCCATGGTGCCTATCTCCTCAGTCCTCTGGGCCACCGCTTCCCCATGCCGCTACTTGCTCTACTCGTTTTCTTCTCACCAACCATGGCGTCGCGTCTGCTCTTGCCCAGCCACGCGTATTTCCTGCCGCGCCTGGATCCTCTCCCCTCTGCCCTGGCCGCTGTGCCCTCTGCTCCAGCCGTGCCATGGCCGCCGTTCCCCGGCCGGAGTTTCTTCTAGCTCGGATTTCCCCTCTCCAGCGCTCATCTCCCTCCTCTCGGTGCTCGGCCGACTGTTTGCTCGCCGAGCTCGTCCATCCGTGTCGTGCGCTGTTCTCTGTGCGCGGCAGTGCCCTCTGCTCGGATTTCGCTTGGTCGCCTGCTGTTCCCAGCGCGCGCCTATTTCCCCTGCCGCTGCTCCCTGTTCCCGGCTGCCGAGCTCCCTCGCCTTCAATCCTTTAGCCATCGCGCCCCTCAGCTCGCTGGCCGTGACCTCGCCAAGGTTTTTTTCCATGGCCAGCTCACTGCTCAACCCAAACTGAGGTCCTATACGAAACAGCACCTCCCATGGCCGCTGCGTCGCGCTCCTTGTGCTTGCGCAGCTGAACGCTATACTGCGCAGTGTTTTGTCCGATGTCGAGCTTAGCTCAGTCTCTGTTTCTCTGCACACGTCGAGTTCCTTGCCGCGCGCTGAGCTTTCTGTCGGTCTCCAACTCGCCATGGTGTCCAACTCTTGTACCAACCGTGACCTATGCTTGGTCTTCCTAGCTGCATTGACCTGCGTCGACCTCTGCTCGCTTCGCTCGGGATGTCGTGCTGGGTCGCTCCATACTTGGTGCACACCCAGCCGGGCGTCGCGATGTTGTGCACCATGTGTCACCAGTCATCCTCATCCTCACCATGGCCAGCAGCTTCAAAAACATGGACGCCCAAGCCTTTTCCCCATCTTTCACGCCCACCTCGGTCTTCATCCTCAACCTTTGCCAGGAATTCGGTTAAATGGGCGAACCAGAAGATCTCCAGAATTTTATGGATGAAGAAGAAAATAAAGTCGAAGAGTGACGCTCGCTACATGCTCAACGAAAGGCGTGAACCGAAGATTTATCACTATTCCTCAATTGCCGAATTAAATTTTATTGAGGTGAGTGATTCGCTACTCCTCCATAATAGATCGAAGCATGGAATGGTTTCGTATATTAGATGCGATAATTTTCTTGTCGTGGTTAGGATGCGTTGTGGCTGTATTAAATATTCGTTGATGTATCATATGTGCGATGTATGTTTGAATTGGTGACGAGAAGGATAGGTCTAGTATTTTTATTGACTAGCCATCATATTTTTCAGGATTATGCTAGTTTTGTTTATTAAGATGTAGTCGATGCTCGGCTCTAGTAGTCATTATTTTCTATGTTCGGTGACCGATTAAATGTCTTAAGTTGATGAGAACGTAGATTAGACAAGGAGTGCTTAGGTAGACGTGTAGGTCTAGTACGCTTGAATCAGTTCTATGTTTACGACGTGAAGTATAACGATGATGCGTGGAATAAATTTAGTATTTAATTAATTAGCTGATGAATTGTGTTTAGGTTAATTATGTTTAATGTGTATAGTTTGTTAGTCGTGATGTTTGTGTTAGGTTCGAGAAGCATAATTATTGCGCTTAGTCGTACGCTAATAACTAGTGTTTCCGTATGAGATAGTTCAACGCCTCACTGTTAGGTGTTTTATTCGCTATCGTGTAGCACTATTTAGATTTGCGATATTCCTGTTTATATGCATTCATGTGCATTATGCAAATCATTTAGGTACGTTAAATAATCACGTGATGCGGAAGACAAGCCAAGTCGATCCCAAGCGCGGGCTAATCCGCAGGATGATGCTGATGGATAAACCTGAAGATGTTCGCCAAGTGGACGTCGTCTAACAACACTAACCTAGTGTTACTCAGGCAAGCCCCGGTGCATTTGCCACCTCCCTTGATATTTTTAAATCTTTCTCACTTGCTTGATGCATTAGGTGATAGGAGTTGATTGCTAAAACAATTCCTGCATTACCTTCCTTGAATTTGATTACCTTCCTTGATCACCTGTTTTACAAAAGCTTTTTGATGCTTAGCTTTGCTTTAGAAAAACAAAAGGTTTTGTTTTTACAAAAGATGTTGTGGCAAAAGTGGGTGGGATGTTTTAAAAAAAAATAAAACTTGATGGTGGATCCATCATGGTCGTGATGGATTCAACATCGGAAAAGATGTACCTCTGCCAGGTACCAAGTTTTGGGTTAAAAAGATTAAGCTGAGACCGGGCGGGTGACTTGCACGAGAAGAGAGTCTCGGTGTAGTGTCTCCGTCTGAGTCGGTTAAGGACCTTGTCGATGTAGGCTTGATGATCGAGGACCCTTTAACTGGTCACATGCCTCGTCATGGGTAAGCCTTGCCTCGGGCAGACTAAGGCCGGAATAAGATAACACGAAATGGGAGTGGAGCGGTGGCGAGAGTAGCGTGTACCCTCCGTGGCAAGAGGCTGGACGGTGGTGTATCTGTGCTCTCGGTTTGCGTGAACCTGATCCGGTCTTAAGAACCCCGGTGGCGGGTTGACATATGCAAGGGTTAAGTGCTACATATGTCGTGTGATTGGAGATCCTCAGCTGAGTATAATCGATTCGGATCGCCGTACCTTCGCGGTTATGAAGACTTGGTCACTGACTTACACGTAGCAATCCAGTGAAGATGAAGGGTTGATAAGAAATTGGCTAGTGAAGGTCAAGTGCTTGAACTAGGGTAGACAGAACTCTAGATGCAGGTAATTTTACATAATCTGACAATAAAATTGGATTTTAAGGATCCACTCGTAGTAAGCTTTTCTGCAAAACAGAGTCTTTGATTCTTGATAAGCCATACCTTGACTCCCTAAAGCCAGCATTCCCTTGAGAGTCTTTTCTTTAGTCGGGTAAGTCTTGCTGAGTAATTCCATACTCAGGGTTTTATTCCCTGTTGTTTTTCAGGTTCTAACTTTGTGATGCTATTGATGGTTTTAAGTGCCGGTGGGCTCGGCCTTCTTATAAGTCTAAGTACTCCTTCTATACTTCTTATTGAGGATGGTCATTTGAGCTAGCATATATTTCAAACTTATACTTTGTAACCACTCCGATAAAATAATATAAAATTTTTGTAACCTGTAAAATTTGGTAATAGTATTTCCGCTGCAAAAATGATGGTGTGTGTGATTTGTATTACTTAATCCCGCGGTTCTGGTTGAAAGTGGTTTATCCGATGTCCTTGGGGCAATCGGACAGATCCTGTTAAGTTATCTGGTGCACATGCATAGCCGTCTAAGGTCTTTGGGACAAGGACAGGTGCATGTGGGCCCAATAACTTGGAGGTTCTGCCACAGGCTGGTATCGGAGCTGGATTAAGTATATACGGTCACATACGTATTTTCAAAACAAAAGTTTTGGTTTTAAAAAACCTATTTTTAACTAAACACATTGTTTGGCTTTGAAAAACAGTTTTGAAAAACTATAATGCTAGCGACATCCTCTGTTAAGCCCTAAACTAAGGACTATCAGGTGGCTTAGTTGAAAACCATAACCCACAACCGGGTGGGTATTGCATACATGTGTATTGTTATTTTTGAGGCCATTCAGTTTTGAATGGATCGACGCTCAGGTAAGGTGAGATGTGAGAGCATGACCGAACAACCGTCGGTCTAGGGAAGAGTATAAAAAGCGCTTGATTATATACATGTTACACATATGTATATATGAAGGCTGCGATGTGGAGTAATTATTTTTCTGGGAATGCAGTATCCCATGAATTTGTATAGGTATACAGACATGGGAATACTGAGAAGTGTAATGTACTTATAACGACGCACCTACGCTCAGGTAAGAAGGTGAGTTACCATAATGAGTTGCCCTATGGTTAAAGTGTGGCAACGGCGCCTATGCGTGGCTCGGCGCTTAATGATGAGCTGGCCTCCATATAGCAATATATGGAGTATAAACTGTGATAAACTGTCATGTGTGACTTGCATCATTGGGAATTGGGCTGTAATGGATTTTCTGCAGGTACACTAACCTCGAAAACGTATGTGTAGCTGACGCCTAGCAAAATACCGTGAGAGTCATAAGTATGCCACCGAGATAGAACGCTATCGCCACATTATGTTGGCAAAATCAGTGAGGACGTATAGGACGAGCATGCATCCTGATTGTTGCATCATGTTTGTCACCTATACACCCAAAATGCTCCTCTCATCTTTATTCCAGTAACCATTGATTGTAGATAATCTAGTGTAATGTGAATTATGAACTTCGATGAAGTCGTTGTCCTTTGTTCTTTAGGTAATATATTTAGGTGTTATATATGTGTTTGCTCTAGTGTTTGATGTACTGATAGAAGGTTAGTAGTTCGTTTGCTTAAACCAAAAAACTAGGTCATATTCTTATTTAGTGAACCATGCCCAAATTTGAATTGTCCATTATTACTCCATGACAAAGCCCATACAAATGAATGCTTAGATAATTTCCTTATTGGACATAAAATTGTATCTAAGCTTAAAACAAGGATCTCAAGTCACGTCTCCTTCTAGAGCCATTCCCTTATTCAGTTGATGCAGGTTGAGGTCTCTATTGTATTTGGCCTCTCCTTGAGGATTACCTTGTTGCTTTATCAACCTAACCTAGGAAAGGTATGTCTGACCATTTTCTTGAGCTTGATGCCTTTGGTTTCCTCCTATCTCTCAAAGGCATACCAACTTAATCTTATGATTGTTTTCCCTCCGTATCTAATCAGATACTAATCCTTGACTTAGTAATCGTGCGATGTGCATAGAGATATGCTTGGGGCTGAATTGACAGTCTCCCATCGTACTCCTTTCATCAAGTTTAGGTTATGGCCATGCCTTGTTCATTTCATCGGGCCATGATCTATTTGGCCCTCTACTTGTAACCATTCTTACAGGTGGAGTATCTCTTTGTATATTGTCACCCTTGTCCAATCCATTGGTGTCGCGCGAGATTTCTTATTGATTGCATCCGGTATTGGCGTTATGACTAAAATTGATGATACCGCGACGAAACCGGGGGCCTTCTGTGTGTGCGCACACACGGTTGTGCTGCTCGGTACACGCTAGTATCACAGTTGGCAGTCATAATCCATTATGAGATTATATCGATATGTTATCTCTGCACAAATTGTTCTTACCACATGAGATTCATTATTGGTGCCAGTTTTATAATGGTGTCATGGTTAAGGATTTATGGTACCGCGGCGAAACTGAGAGCCTCCTGTGAATGCGCACACAGGATTCTGCTGCTTGGCGCATGCTGGTACCAAGGCCTCTGGTCATGATCCATTGTGGAACTACACTGATGTGTTATCTCCCGTAGATCTCTTCCTTGAAACAATAATCAAGCAACATCTATCCTCTTTGTTGGATCAAAAGGGCATACCACTTTTAGGTGTGATCACTTTTCTTTTGATCTTGGTAGTGACTACTCATACAAGTTCCCTTTACATCCTTTGTATAAATGAGTTTGTTCATTCGCTCTTTTATTTAATCCGTGTATTCTCTAACCAAGCCAGTTCATCTCGCATGAAGAAACGGATGAACAACCTAACCAAATGGATTTCTGCCCAAGTGCATGATCAACGGTTAGTATGAGTGAGCTCTCGACCGTTGGCTTACCGATGGTACTGAGAGAACCTACTCAATGTCAGAAGTAGTTCAACAAGTTGGTTTTGACTAACTTGTAACTGCATTTGAAACAAAGGTTGAGTTTAGAGATCGTTTTATCGATTTGCCTAAACTCACTTTGGTCTAACCCACTCTAAAGGAAGTACTTGCAAAAATCAAGTTAAGCCGACTGGTAACAACCTAGTCATCACTCTAGTCATGCCTCGATCGCGTCACGTGTGCTTTTCCAGCATGTGTGATCAAGTCGAGCCGTGCTAAGCATTTGATGAAATAGGTTGGTCGTGAAGTCAACATCAACGAAACTCTTCATTGATATTTTCTCAAGTCCCTATCATTTTTCTTGAACTTGGATTTTCTGGCTAGCCACGGGTCAACTGTGATGTTATTCGACATTCACACCCGTCTCGTGTGCTATGAACTTATCGTGACAACTTGTTGGTAAACCTCTTTCTGTGTGTTTTACCCAAGATGGTGCATCTGATTCTGTTTGGGTAAGATCGCGTAATTGCCACTCGCTCAACAGACTCAGATAGTACAGTGTCATCAGAAAAAGCAAACTGCACACATGGAACCTTATGTGTTCCTCTGGTAGACATCGTCTCTATTGGTGGACATTTCTAAATTAGCCTAAGGCGATACATGTTATGTCCACTAGAGAAACCACATCCTGAGACACTCGCTTTCGCTTCGGACTGTCTTAAGGTTACCGCTGATATGGATATGGGTTACATGCTTCTCTACTCTTGAAAGTCTTTCGCTCCGAATCTCGGGACGAGATTCTTTTAAGTGGGGAGGGCTGTAACACCCCAGGTGTTTATATTCCGCTCGACAACGAGTACGGATTTAAGCACGCAATATCAGTGGATAAAACGGATTTTTAACTTTTAATCATCCTCGCTTATCGCGATTTTAATATCGCATCTGTTCTGTTTGTCGCGAGTGCGACATCATTTTTACTTCTATTTATTCAGGCTCTTCCAAAATTTTCGTGATGTTCGGAACATCGTCGTTCCGAAAATCGGGCGTCCGATGATTATTTAAAATTCGTCGCTCGCGCGAATACGAAATCGTAAGCTCGACCCACTCTTACGATTTTGATCCACAGCAAATTTATTTAGAACTCGACGAATAAAGTTTCGGGGCAAAATAATCCGAATCGCACATCATCCGAGAGAAATCGGGCGTGAGGTTAATAATTCAGATATGGTTTTGGCTAATTTTAGTCGAATCCCATAGAACAAATTCTCGAATATGAAATCCGTCTTATTCGGGCCGTCGTTTCTCATCCCGATCCAAAACTTTGGATATAAATAACGGCGCAAACTCATCTGATTCCAAAGCATTCGCTAAATCAAAACCATGTCATCCTTACTGTCTATATTGTATGCATTGTTAAGAAAATTAGAACCGAGCTGAGTATTCATAACTAATCTGTTTCCCTGTTCAGACTGCGGATAAAATTATTTGCTCTAAATTAAATCAAGCGTGGTCTATACTTGTTGACGGATATCTTTTGTTTTGCCCGGTTTACATCTCGTGCCGAGTTAATCAGAGAATTAAATTATCTTTGTGTTATCGTGAAAAGAAAAATATCTTCTATCTCTCGTCCCCACCGTTACCTTAATATTTTCTCAAAGCTGTACACTCTCTCTTCCTTGTCTACATGTCGAGTCTTTAAAAAAAATTCACGAGCCAATCCTATCTCCTGCCGCGTGGTGGAGATATTTGTTCTCTCTCCCGTGGCTCACATGGATTCATCCCCTTTATTCCCAATTCTTATCCGCTCAGCCTGTATGGATTTTTTTTCTTCACTGCAGCTTCCGCAGCCCGTCTCCACCGTCTTCGGCATAATTTTTCCAGCGCGCGTGCTTATCTTCTTCACTGCGCTCAGATTTTTCCTGGCCGCCGCCGTTTCCCTCGCTCTCATCCGCTCGGCGGATACAAATCCCGCCGGCCAGGTCCTGTCTTGCTCGCCGTGCCCCTGTTGCGAGCTTGCCCCAGGCGCTAGGCATCTCTCCATACCGCGCGCATCCTCTCAGCTGAGCCGCTCGCTCTGCTCTCTGCTCACCGCGGCTCTTCCCCAAGTCTGGTGCCATGGCGCTCCATTTTTGTTCTTGCGCATGAGCTCTGCATCTCCCAGCTCGCCCAGCTTTGGTGGTCATCGTCTCCACCTCGACCTGAGCATCGCCGTGGAGTCCCTGCTTCTTCGGCTTTTCGTGGCGCTCTCTCTCTGGCGCGCTCGTCCGCCCCTGCTCCACTGCGCCGAGCAGCTCTCAGCCGAGCCCCTTCCCCTAACCTCCCATGGCGGCTCTCTCTCTTTCATCTCTGATTCCCCATCTCGCGCAGCTCCCTGTCGAGCTCCCATGGCGCGCCCTCCCTTCCTCTTCCCTGCTTGTCGGTTCTCCTTGCCGAGCTCCCCTACACGCTGAACTCTCAGCCATGGTGCCTATCTCCTCAGTCCTCTGGGCCACCGCTTCCCCATGCCGCTACTTGCTCTACTCGTTTTCTTCTCACCAACCATGGCGTCGCGTCTGCTCTTGCCCAGCCACGCGTATTTCCTGCCGCGCCTGGATCCTCTCCCCTCTGCCCTGGCCGCTGTGCCCTCTGCTCCAGCCGTGCCATGGCCGCCGTTCCCCGGCCAGAGTTTCTTCTAGCTCGGATTTCCCCTCTCCAGCGCTCATCTCCCTCCTCTCGGTGCTCGGCCGACTGTTTGCTCGCCGAGCTCGTCCATCCGTGTCGTGCGCTGTTCTCTGTGCGCGGCAGTGCCCTCTGCTCGGATTTCGCTTGGTCGCCTGCTGTTCCCAGCGCGCGCCTATTTCCCCTGCCGCTGCTCCCTGTTCCCGGCTGCCGAGCTCCCTCGCCTTCAATCCTTTAGCCATCGCGCCCCTCAGCTCGCTGGCCGTGACCTCGCCAAGGTTTTTTTCCATGGCCAGCTCACTGCTCAACCCAAACTGAGGTCCTATACGAAACAGCACCTCCCATGGCTGCTGCGTCGCGCTCCTTGTGCTTGCGCAGCTGAACGCTATACTGCGCAGTGTTTTGTCCGATGTCGAGCTTAGCTCAGTCTCTGTTTCTCTGCACACGTCGAGTTCCTTGCCGCGCGCTGAGCTTTCTGTCGGTCTCCAACTCGCCATGGTGTCCAACTCTTGTACCAACCGTGACCTATGCTTGGTCTTCCTAGCTGCATTGACCTGCGTCGACCTCTGCTCGCTTCGCTCGGGATGTCGTGCTGGGTCGCTCCATACTTGGTGCACACCCAGCCGGGCGTCGTGATGTTGTGCACCATGTGTCACCAGTCATCCTCATCCTCACCATGGCCAGCAGCTTCAAAAACATGGACGCCCAAGCCTTTTCCCCATCTTTCACGCCCACCTCGGTCTTCATCCTCAACCTTTGCCAGGAATTCGGTTAAATGGGCGAACCAGAAGATCTCCAGAATTTTATGGATGAAGAAGAAAATAAAGTCGAAGAGTGACGCTCGCTACATGCTCAACGAAAGGCGTGAACCGAAGATTTATCACTATTCCTCAATTGCCGAATTAAATTTTATTGAGGTGAGTGATTCGCTACTCCTCCATAATAGATCGAAGCATGGAATGGTTTCGTATATTAGATGCGATAATTTTCTTGTCGTGGTTAGGATGCGTTGTGGCTGTATTAAATATTCGTTGATGTATCATATGTGCGATGTATGTTTGAATTGGTGACGAGAAGGATAGGTCTAGTATTTTTATTGACTAGCCATCATATTTTTCAGGATTATGCTAGTTTTGTTTATTAAGATGTAGTCGATGCTCGGCTCTAGTAGTCATTATTTTCTATGTTCGGTGACCGATTAAATGTCTTAAGTTGATGAGAACGTAGATTAGACAAGGAGTGCTTAGGTAGACGTGTAGGTCTAGTACGCTTGAATCAGTTCTATGTTTACGACGTGAAGTATAACGATGATGCGTGGAATAAATTTAGTATTTAATTAATTAGCTGATGAATTGTGTTTAGGTTAATTATGTTTAATGTGTATAGTTTGTTAGTCGTGATGTTTGTGTTAGGTTCGAGAAGCATAATTATTGCGCTTAGTCGTACGCTAATAACTAGTGTTTCCGTATGAGATAGTTCAACGCCTCACTGTTAGGTGTTTTATTCGCTATCGTGTAGCACTATTTAGATTTGCGATATTCCTGTTTATATGCATTCATGTGCATTATGCAAATCATTTAGGTACGTTAAATAATCACGTGATGCGGAAGACAAGCCAAGTCGATCCCAAGCGCGGGCTAATCCGCAGGATGATGCTGATGGATAAACCTGAAGATGTTCGCCAAGTGGACGTCGTCTAACAACACTAACCTAGTGTTACTCAGGCAAGCCCCGGTGCATTTGCCACCTCCCTTGATATTTTTAAATCTTTCTCACTTGCTTGATGCATTAGGTGATAGGAGTTGATTGCTAAAACAATTCCTGCATTACCTTCCTTGAATTTGATTACCTTCCTTGATCACCTGTTTTACAAAAGCTTTTTGATGCTTAGCTTTGCTTTAGAAAAACAAAAGGTTTTGTTTTTACAAAAGATGTTGTGGCAAAAGTGGGTGGGATGTTTTAAAAAAAAATAAAACTTGATGGTGGATCCATCATGGCCGTGATGGATTCAACATCGGAAAAGATGTACCTCTGCCAGGTACCAAGTTTTGGGTTAAAAAGATTAAGCTGAGACCGGGCGGGTGACTTGCACGAGAAGAGAGTCTCGGTGTAGTGTCTCCGTCTGAGTCGGTTAAGGACCTTGTCGATGTAGGCTTGATGATCGAGGACCCTTTAACTGGTCACATGCCTCGTCATGGGTAAGCCTTGCCTCGGGCAGACTAAGGCCGGAATAAGATAACACGAAATGGGAGTGGAGCGGTGGCGAGAGTAGCGTGTACCCTCCGTGGCAAGAGGCTGGACGGTGGTGTATCTGTGCTCTCGGTTTGCGTGAACCTGATCCGGTCTTAAGAACCCCGGTGGCGGGTTGACATATGCAAGGGTTAAGTGCTACATATGTCGTGTGATTGGAGATCCTCAGCTGAGTATAATCGATTCGGATCGCCGTACCTTTGCGGTTATGAAGACTTGGTCACTGACTTACACGTAGCAATCCAGTGAAGATGAAGGGTTGATAAGAAATTGGCTAGTGAAGGTCAAGTGCTTGAACTAGGGTAGACAGAACTCTAGATGCAGGTAATTTTACCTAATCTGACAATAAAATTGGATTTTAAGGATCCACTCGTAGTAAGCTTTTCTGCAAAACAGAGTCTTTGATTCTTGATAAGCCATACCTTGACTCCCTAAAGCCAGCATTCCCTTGAGAGTCTTTTCTTTAGTCGGGTAAGTCTTGTTGAGTAATTCCATACTCAGGGTTTTATTCCCTGTTGTTTTTCAGGTTCTAACTTTGTGATGCTATTGATGGTTTTAAGTGCCGGTGGGCTCGGCCTTCTTATAAGTCTAAGTACTCCTTCTATACTTCTTATTGAGGATGGTCATTTGAGCTAGCATATATTTCAAACTTATACTTTGTAACCACTCCGATAAAATAATATAAAATTTTTGTAACCTGTAAAATTTGGTAATAGTATTTTCGCTGCAAAAATGATGGTGTGTGTGATTTGTATTACTTAATCTCGCGGTTCTGGTTGAAAGTGGTTTATCCGATGTCCTTGGGGCAATCGGACAGATCCTGTTAAGTTATCTGGTGCACATGCATAGCCGTCTAAGGTCTTTGGGACAAGGACAGGTGCATGTGGGCCCAATAACTTGGAGGTTCTGCCACACCGGTGAATTCGAAGTGCCGGACCGAGAGCCCGGACTTCGGTGCCTGGAGTGGGTGCAGGAGGAGTTGCAGGCGCTCCCCACTGTCGTGGAGGGGTTTATGGCGTATGCCTCCCTGGTCACCTGCGAGGGGGCGATGAACGCGCTCTCCCGCGAAGGGTGCCGGCACTTCGAGGTCTTCGACCAAGTCGAAGAAGACTTTGAGCAAGATATCTTCAAGGTTGAGGACCCCGTAGTGAAGGATTCTGCCGGAGCTATCTTCGACCGGCTGTGGGGTCCACATGGGCGCGAGGTGGTAAGGGAGCGTGCCGAGACGGCGAGGGCTCAGGTAACGTTTTCGCTTGTTTGGTATTTGTTGGACGTGGGCTGTGTTTGTGTTTAATGAATTTTGTGTGTTTTGGCTTAGGCGGCGCGTGGCGAGAGGGTCGACGACTTCGGGGCGCTAAACAGCATGCTGACTGACCCGGAGTCGACCCCGGCGGAGGCTGTGTCCGGGGTCGCCCTGGCGCTGACCCCGGCCGCATCCGCTGCGGCCGGCGAAGGCCTGCCCCCAGAGGTCGCCGAAGGCGCGCCTGATGCTTCTGCAGCTGCCGCGCCGAGTGCTGAGGATCCCGCAGCGGTAGCGGCGGAGATAACAGCGGAAGCAACGGCGGAGCCAACAGCGGAGGCTCCCGCAACGTCAGGGCCGTCGCAGGTGGCGTAGTAGGTGTAGAGGGTTGGGGAAATTTGTACATGTTACTGAATTTTGGTTGCTGCGCAGGTTCAAGATTTTGGGCCTGCGCACGCAACCGCTACTACTAAATTTTTGGCGGCTACGACCGCGGAAGATGGTAATGAATGTGGTGGTTCTGCATCTGAGTTTTTTGATTGTGCTGACTCTAGGAGCTCGATTGAGTGGACTGAGGAGTCGTCGGAGGACTTGGACTACTTCGCGGCCTTGGATGTGGCTGCGACGGAGGCCTCGCCGCACACCGCGGATGCAGGAGATGTGCCAGGTCCTAGCACCGGGCGACGGCGGCGAAGGGCAGTTGCGAAACGTAGAGTTGGTGGGGCGGAGGGGGCTCGGCTTCGTGTGAGTGGGGCTGGCCGGCAGGAACTGTTGTCTTTGCCGGCCGCCGAGAATATAGGTGAAGGGGAACTGCGAAGTCTTTTTGCGGGTGAGAAGCTCAGGATAATGTTATTTAATTATAGGGAGATGGGAATTATTCCTAAGGTTGAGCCGATGTAGAGTGTGGTGCCCTCGCTTGTATATGTAGAGGCTTGTATGATGAAATTGTGTGCCCTCGCTTGCATATGTGTGTGCGAAGGCGTTGTGTACTTTGTTTTGTTGCGCTGTGTTGGCGTGATTAAAGTTGGTCTTGGCGTGGACGGTTTGATTTTGTCGTTTCTGCCTTTGTTGTGCTAGTCCGGTTGCACCCTTAGGTGTCTTCTGCACGGATAGTCTTCGATTTTTTCGCACTTGTTGTGCTAATCTGGCTGCACCCTTAGGCGACTTCTGCGCGGATAGTCTTCGCGATAGACTTAGATTTTTTCGCACTTGTTGTGCTAATCCGGCTGCACCCTTAGGCGACTTCTGCGCGGATAGTCTTCGCGATAGACTTAGATTTTTTCGCACTTGTTGTGCTAGTCCGGCTGCACCCTTAGGCGACTTCTGCGCGGATAGTCTTCGCGATAGACTTAGATTTTTTTCGCACTTGTTGTGCTAATCTGGCTGCACCCTTAGGCGACTTCTGCGAGGATTTGTCGCACGCGAGGGTAGCTAGCGCTTAGCCTCGCGGTGACCTCGTGTTGGTCGAATGTCGAAGACTGTCGTCGCGGTCTTTTTCGACGCATGTCTTTGCGGGGGATTTTTCACACATATATTACATGGCTCTGCCTCGTTAAAAACCTCACCCCCCGGGAGGAAAAGAGTGCAGGCCGGTACAAGATTGTTTTTGCGAATTACAAGGGCGAAGACAGCCCTGAGGAATCAAACAAAAAATTTGCGGAGGTTGTCGATGTTCCAGGAGTGCTCCAGGTCCTCGTCGTTTGGCGTTGTGAGCCTGTAAGCGTTGGGGGAAGCTTTTGTCTTGACGATGAAGGGGCCCTCCCACCTGGGCTCCAGCTTGCCCTTGGACTCCGTCCGAGCTGTTCGAACGAGTACGAGGTCCCCCTCGCTGAACTCCCTCGGGATGACTGAGTGGTCGCGCCATGCTTTGGTCTGGGCTTGGTATTTGTTCAGGGCCTGTAGGGCGAAGACACGGTCTCCGTCGATGAGATCCTTTGAAGTTGGCTCGTCCACATCAGGGACGGCTGACGGAACTGTTCGCGGGGACCCGTGCTTTATTTCTTGCGGGGTCATGGCCTCCGATCCGTATAGAAGACGGAAGGGGGTAAACCCGGTCGCCCTGCACTCAGTCGTGTTTAGTGCCCAGACTGCCTCAGGTAAGAAATCGGTCCATCTGCCCTTTTTTTCATCAAGGAGCATTTTCTTGATAGCTGTGAAGATTTTCCCGTTGGCGTGCTCCACGACGCCGTTGGACTGCGGATGATAGACTGAGGCGAAGGCAAGCTTGGTGCCAATGGAGAAACAAAAATCCTTGAAGTCTTGGTTGTCAAACTGCTTGCCGTTGTCGACTGTTAGTTCGGACGGTACTCCGAAGCGGCAAACGATGTTCTGCCAGAAGAATTTTTGGGCAGTCTTTGATGTTATTGTAGAAACAGCCCGTGCCTCGATCCATTTGGTGAAGTACTCGACCGCGACGAGGCGAACTTAAGGTTCCCCTGAGCGGTGGGCAGGGGTCCGACAATGTCGAGACCCCAGCGCTGGAGAGGCCATGTATGGGCGATCAGCTTTGTATACTGCGAAGGGCCGCCTGACCGAGGAGAAAACTTCTGGCAGGCTTCGCAGGACCGAGTGACCCGATTTGCGGCGCAGATCATTGCGGGCCAGTAAAAGCCCTGGCGGATCACCTTAGCAGCTAGGGCCCTCGGCCCTGCGTCTGAGCCGCACGTGCCACTGTGGACTTCACGTAGAATCTGCATGCCTTCGGCCTCGGTGACGCACTTAAGCATTGGCTGACTGACCCCTTTTTTGTAGAGTTGGCCTTCAATCAGAGCGAAGTCTCGGCTTCGATGTCTGAGACGCTTGGCCTCACTGATGTCGGCTGGATGATAATACCCCTGCAGGAACAGGGTTATGGGTGCCCGCCAGTCTTCGGTCATGATAAGGTTGACTGTGCGGTGGCCCTCGCTGTCATTGGTTATTTGGAGCCCTTCGGGGCTCCGGACTGCTGGCGTGCCGATGACATGAAAGAACACGTCGGAGGGCAGAGTTTCGCCCCTGGCCGCGGCCTTGGCCAATGCGTCGGCCTCCTCATTCTTGGCCCGATCCACATGCTGCAAGGTGAACCCCTTGAACTGCCTCTCGAGACAACGGATGGCCGCAAGGTACTGCATGAGCGCGGGGTCCTTGGCTGCATAGTCTTTCTCGACTTGGCCGGCAACTACCTTGGAGTCTGTTTTGATGATGCAGGTGGTGACTCCGAGGGCCCTTAGCTTGCGGAGGCCAAGGATGACTGCTTCGTATTCTGCTATATTATTTGTGCATCTGTCGGATTCTAGATTGAAGCTGAGTCGTGCTGCATATCTGTGCTTGACCCCGACTGGTGAGGTGATGACTGCAGCGACGCCTGCCCCCGCATGGCACCATGCGCCGTCGCAATGGATCGTCCAAGTCTTCTCTGCAGACGGATCTGGCTGTGTTGTTGGCCCAGTCCAGTCGACGACGAAGTCTGCCAGGACTTGAGACTTGATAGCTGTCCTGGGCTCGAAGCAGATGTGGTAGCCGGAGAGTTCGGCCGCCCACTTGGCAATCCTCACCGACGCCTCCGGGTTTCTGAATAATTCGCCGAGCCCCCTGTTTGAGGTGACTTGGACCTTGAATGCTTCGAAGTAATGGCGCAGTTTGCGCGACGACATGATGACTGCGTAGGCAATCTTCTCCAGCTCTGTCATGTTGCACTTGGACGGTGTCAGCACTTCGGAGACATAATACACGGGGCACTGCCGGACCACGCCCTCGACAGTCTGCTCCTGCACTAGTGCCGCGCTGACCGCATGTGGCGAAGCCGCGACGTAGAGCAGCAGGGGGAGCGAGGGGTCGGGGCTGGTAAGGACGGCCAACTCTGTTAGGTACTGTTTTAATGAGGCGAAGGCCGCCGCCTGCTCTGGTCCCCAGGCGAAGTCTTTTGCACCATAGAGTGTCTTGAGGAAGGGGAGACTTCGCTCAGCGGACCTGGAGATGAATCTGTTGAGAGCGGCCAATCTGCCTGTCAGGCGCTGGACGTCCCTGACGGACTGCAGAGGCGTCATGTCCAAGATAGCCTGAATCTTGGTTGGGTTGGCCTCGATGCCGCGGTGTGATACCAGGTAGCCCAATATTTTGCCTTGGCGAACGCCGAAGACGCACTTTTCCGGGTTTAGGCGGAGTTATGCGTCCCGCATGTTCACGAATGTTTCGGCGAGGTCGGCGAGGTGGTCCACCTTGCTCTTGCTGGCGATGACAATGTCGTCTACATATGTGAATATGTTTCTGCCAACCTACCCCTCGAGCACTGTTTTGGTAAGCCTGGAGAAGGTGGACCCGGCGTTCTTGAGTCCCTCCGGCATTCTGATGAAGCAATATGTGCCGAAGGGTGTTATAAAGCTGGTGCTAGCCTTGTCTTCTTCCTTCATGTATATCTGGTGGTAACCGGAGAAGCAATCGAGGAGGGACATGACCTCGCATCCGGCCGCGCTATCGACTATTTTGTCGATCCACGGCAACGGGAAATTGTCCTTTGGGCAGGCTTTATTGAGACTGGTGAAGTCGATGCACATTCGCCACTTCCCGCTCTTTTTCTGCACCATTACGACATTGGAGAGCCATGTGGGGTAAGCCACCGGCTCGATGAATTTGGCCTCCAGGAGGCGGTGCACCTCTGCCTTGGCGGCCTCCGTCTTTTCGTCGGACATCTTGCGAAGCCGCTGCTTTCTCGGCCGTACCGAAGGGTCGATTCCCAGACTGTGCTCAATTATTGAACGGCTGACCCCGACCAGATCGAGGGCCGACCAGGCGAAGACATCTTTGTTCTTGGACAGGCAGCAGAGGAGCTTTTCTTCTTCATGCGAAGTAAGGTCTTCGCTGATAATGACTGTCTGCCTGGGCGTGGCCTGGTCGAGGGGGACAGTCTTGGTCCCGTCGTGGCTCTGCAGCTGCGCCTTGTCATGTTGCTTATTGGTTGGGCTGGCAGGCGCGGGGACTTCGCGTTGGGCCGTGAGGCAGTGCACGTTTCTTTGACTGGGCACGAAGTCCCGCTCTATGTTACGCGCAGTCTGTTGATTGCCGAAGACTGTGATAATGCCTAACGGACCTGGTATCTTCATACATAGGTACAGTCCGTGAATGGCTGCTTCGAACTTCTTGATGGAGCCCCGGCCCATGATGGCATTGTAAGGGTATACCATATCCACAATGTCAAAGGTTATTTGCTCGCTTCGGGCATTGGGTGCTACACCGAAGGAGAGAGGCAGCTCTATTTTGCCGACGGGGAAGGTGCCTTTGGCGCCGAAGCCATACAATGGGTTGTCCGAAGGCTTAAGCAGGCTGTGGCTTATGCCCATGCGATCGAAGGCGTGGAGGAAGATGATGTCCGCCTGGCTGCCGTTGTCAACGAGGACCTTGTGCAGGTCCCAGCCTGCCACGCTGCAATTGATAACCATGGCATCGCAGTGGGGGGCGCTGCGCAAGTCGACGTCCCGTGCGTCGAAGGTTAGCGGTATGTGGGACCACTTTGTCTGCACGACTGGGCCCGTGACGGCGACATGGTTGATGCTGCGGTAGTGGTCCCGCTTCTGCCGCTTGGTGTCGAAGTCGGTGCTGGACCCCCCAGTTATCATGTGGATGACTCCGCGATATGGTTGATCGGCGAAGTCTTCCTGCTTTGGGGCATGGGGGATGTTTTGATGTTGCTGGTGTGGTGGTGGGGGTGGAGGAGGTACGATTTGTACTTCCTGATGGTGTTGGTAAGCGTGGTGCGGTGGATGCGGGGCAGGAGCGTGGATATATGGCGGAGGGGGTTGCTGGTAATTGTGCGCGACAATTCTGGGGTTGTCGGCTGGCTGCGCCCGTGCCATTCTGTCTCTGGTAGCCTTCGTTTCGGGGCAGTCTTTGGTTTGGTGGGCGCAGTCTTCGCCATGGAAGAGGCAGTAGAATCGGCGCGGCGGCTGCGCACGCCCTCGGCCCCTGCCACGAGTGCCGTTTCCGCGGCCCTGGGGGGGATATTCCTGGCGACGAGGGGGGTCGGCAGCGGGATGCTGGTTGGCGATGTTGTGCACCTGCTGCTGATTGCGGCCGTCTCGACCGGAGTCTGGCTGCGGAGTCCTTGTCCACGTGCGGCTGGACTGTGGAGCATCTTTTGGCTTCCTCTGGGACTCAATCTTGCGCTGGTGGAGCTCTTCGGATCTGGCGTACTTTTCAAACAGCTGATATAACTCTTGGAGGTTCTTTGGCGGATCTCTGATGCAGTGGCTGTAAAGGACGCCGGCGCGAAGACCACTGATAGCATAGTGGATGGCAATCTGGTCATCGACTGAGGGCAGCTGTGACTTGAGTGTTAGAAATTTGCGGTAATACTCCCTCAGGGTCTCCTTTTCTAGCTACTTGCAGAGCGAAAGTTCGGCCAGGGCGTCGGTATCTGGGCGGTACCCTTGGAAGTTGAGCAGGAACTTGTCCCGGAGACTTCTCCAGGAATCAATGGACAGCGGAGGCAACCTGGTGAACCAGGTGAGTGCGGGGCCCTCGAGGGCGATGATGAAAGACTTCGCCATTGTGGCGCCGTCCCCCCCGGACGATGCAACGGCGACCTGATAACTCATTATGTATTGAGCCAGGTCGGTGCTGCCGTTGTACTTGGGATAGGTCCCTGCCCGGAAGTTAGCCGGCCACGGCGTCACTTGCAGGTGTGGCGCCAGGGGACTTCGCTCATCGAGATAGTTGACCCCTTGGAATGGCGCAGCGTGCGGGAAGGTGTGGTCGCGTTGGGGGAAACGCGGGTCCTCCGGTTGCGCGCTGTGTTGCAGGGGTGGCCCATGGTGTAGGCCGGGGTGGCCTTCGCGCGTGTTTTCGAGTTGTGCGCGCTGCTGGAGGGGTGACTCGTGCTGCAGGCCGAGGTGGCCTTCGCGCTGCATCAGCGCAATCTCCCGCTCGAGTTCCTGGGCCTTGTGCTCTTCATCGCGTATCATTTGCCGCACTTTGGCTAGTGCGGACACACGCTGGCGCTTGGCCTCCAGTATCTCCTTCTGCCTCTGGAGATTGTGGTTCTTGAGGCGCAGGGCGCGCAGCTGTAGCTGTTCTTCTGCTGAGACGCCGAGGATTTCACCGTCCTCGGCGAGGTCCGCGCCTTCCGGTGGTGCGAAGCCTGAGGGTGGCTGCGGTTGTCCCTCAGGGTCGCAGGTGCGGAGGGTGTCGTCTTCGCATGCGCGAGGGACATCGTCTTCAGTGGCTTCTTGGTGGGTGGATTGGGTGAGGGCGAGGGCCTTGCCCTTTCTTGCGGCGAGCAGTGCTGCCTTCGCAGCCTCGTCAGCCTTCGGGTTAGCTCTCTTGGGTGCCATCGTGGGTGGTTTTCTCATAGCACAAACGGTGGGCGCCAAATGTCGGAACTTGCTCTCAGTTGCAAAGGGATCCAACAGGGGTAAACAGTGATGACAACAGGGCACTCGCGCTAGATGGCAAAAGCTCTATTAATCTGGCCTCTCACGGGCACTGTGCAGGGGTATTTATAGGTACCTGAGCGCGCAGCACCTCGAGCTAAGGACGCATGTGCCCTCAGGTACCTAGGTTATCCCAAGAATATTCCCATAAAGCGGGGTTACAGACCGTAATTACAGGAATGCTTTTACAAAATAGGCCCGTAACGCGCGGCGGCCAAGCGGGGCCCGTTACGACGGGCCGGATTGCACGTGGGCCTCCGAGCTGGACGAGGCCGCACCGTGGGATGCCCTTCGTCGCCAGTCTTCGCCTAGAGCGGAGGAAGCGAAGGGTGTCCCCGCCTGTTTTGTTTCTGTCAGTTCAGCTGCTGCAGCGAAGGCTTCGAGCGAAGGGTGGCGCCTTTGCCTTCGCCCCAACAACCATAACCCCGCTTTTCTCCACTCGCACGCCTGAAAATGGTGCAATTCAAGAATAGATGGGTTATGCCGCCAAAACTACGCAGGAGCACATGCCTTTGTCATAAACACGGGTTATGTCGGTCACCCCTAGGTTGTCCAATAAAAGAACAATTCCAGCCGAACACACCTATCATGTGTCGCATGTGAGGTGTGTTGGCCCGAAATGTGTGACGTCTAGGTTTCGTTTGTTGACACTATGATACACTACGAACAACTAGAACCATCATAAATTATTACGTAGTTAAACTAATAAACCACACCAGCACAATATTATATAGAAAAAAGATTTCACGGGACCCTAAATCATATAAAATGACATTATTTCCGTGGGCATAATAATTACCCTCAGAAATTAAAGGTTTAAATTATCTAGAAACCACTAAATGAACTAAAACAAGCTAATTTAAATACATATTCAAACTCCAGCCGTCGGACATAAAAAACTAAACAATATTTAACAAATAAATCATTTAATACTAAAAATAACTACTAGCAAAGAATCTATATGCATCTACAAAATTATAGTACAAGCCAAAAATTACTCACTTAAAAGGCATCGAACGACGTGGGTAGGATGGACCTTGGAGCCGGCGAGGTGGTGAAGGTGGGGCAACTTTTTTGCATTTTAGCGCTTTTGGGTTTTTCTGCACAACTATGCCCTTTGCAGTTTCATTTCAAAAAATGGACCCTTAGCTCGGCGCCGTCAGTATTTCCGCATAGGTTCTGTGTGTCGGCGCCAATTTTTTGGTGTGCATATGTCAGATGGAGGGCTACGGTGGAACTGACGTGGCGCATACCTCGGCACCGTAGATCTTGGCGCCGAGGTAGGCGCCATTGATGTGACACCCCAGTGTCACCTAGGGTTTCTCTCAAGTGCTAACCCAAGAACCATCATCTTATGTGAACCAAATTGAGCATGAGCATCAAATTGACTTAAGAATAAAGGATCCACTAAGTTTAAACTTAAAAGCATCATGATTCAAAAACAAATGAGTTTTCAAAAGGGCAAAATGTTGGAACCCTAATAACAACCCTAATTGAGCTCTAAAAGCAAAAGTTAAGAGATAAGGCAAAAGAGTATGAAAAATGTAGAATCATGGCTTGGGCAAAATATAAACATTGAAGTATATTTAATAAGCAACAATAAAGATTGAGGAAGCTTGGCCAAAATAATTTAAATAAAACCCCAAGCAAGCTTCTCAAGTGGGGACTCAATAGGGAATTCTGAATTTCAGAATTCTGAATTTCAGACCTTGAGCCAAAGATCAAGCGTGTTCACCTTGATCCCTAGCTCAAATCCTAATGACCCATTGACAAAAACGTGTCTCACTCACCTCTCTGTCGCATGCCAGAAGATGGCATTGGGATGCGAGCCCAAGACACGACAAAACCTTGGATTTGCCTCGGGTTTGAGCAGAGAGACAGACCGGATTTCCGGGCTCCAAATCTCTGAAACCAGTAGGCAAAATCCTATGACCCCCACACAAGATCGGTAGCTTGTAGGGAGGAGAAGAGGTTTTGTGCACTGACCAAGGCGAAAGTAGGCTCGGATGAGTGACCGCACGCGCCAGAACTTGGGCAGAACGAACGGGCACATGTGTTCGACCCTGGTCGGCACGCCGGCGCTCGCCCAACCCGCGCGCGCGCTCGCCCCAGCGTTCAGTCAAGTTCGTCGTGCGCCCTCGCCCTTGGCCGTGCCCGCCCGCGCCAATAAAGCCTCCCCAGGCGCGTCTCATCCCACCCCGTGCTCACCTTCGCCGGCCAGACGCCCCTCCTTAACTCCGGCGAGCTCTTTTTCGCCCGCCATTACCGCAAGAGCCTCAGCCACCGTGGCCAGCCCACTCCAGTCACTTCTAAGCCGTGTCAGCCGCTCGGTTAGCTTCGCCATTAGCTTGTGAAGCTTTCCCAGCCCTCAGACCCGGCAGAACTTCACCGGAAGGCCAAGATCGCCCTCAACCGGACTTCGGTCGCCCGCCTGCACGCATAGACCGAGCAATCCGGTGAGCCATTCTTCAATTCCTTGCGCACACCCCTTCCTTGATCCCTGGTGAAGCTCTCGGACCCATTTGATTGGTCAATTGTGCCCTAGATAGGCCGGACTCCTCGCCGCCGACGAGCTCCCCCGCCTGCGCACATGGACCGGCCGACTCCGACCATCCCCGACGGCGGCCCGCACATCGCTGTGATCCTCAGGACCTCCCCTACACCCTCGGCCACCTCACCGGAGCAATTTCGCCGCCGGTAAGCCCCTCTACCCTTTCTTTCCGCCGCGGGTACTGTTTAAATTGGGGGAAGGACCTCGGGTTAGGATTAGAAGAATCCAGGGGGGTTTTCTGAACTGTCAGCGACACATTTAAATAGTAGCCGGAGGACTAGTCTGTAAGGAAAATTGAAAACACCCGCCAGGGACCCCGTTGCAAAGTAGTTTTCCATTTAATCATTTCTGTTTAAATCTTTTTAATGAACAGAGAACTTAGAAAATTCATAACTTGAAGAAAACCAAAAATTGTCAAACCAATTTTGCTGGATTGTAAATATTATGGACTACCAGTTAAAAATGCTAAACCTCATGCTTTCTGTTCTAAATTTTAGAGTTTAGAATTAAATACAGAAACTGACCAAACCTTGTTTAATTAAGGAAAATTAGTTATGCTTCTGTGCTGAACTTGAGAAAATTTGTAGATGTTCAAACCTCATTTAAACACTGTTTAAAAATAGTAAGAACCCCAGTACTGAAAAATTTAGTGGGGATATATATTAAAAGCCATTTTGCCCAAAACTTAGGAAAATCATAAAGACCTTAGAAATTAGTGACCAGTGGATGAAATTATTTTTTCTAGTCTACTTCAGTAGCAAAGAACGTAGGAAAAAATAGAAAGACCTCTAGTCCAGAACAGATTTAAAGTGGAAAGTTTTATTTAGCACTATTCCAACTAGAAAACAATTATTAGAGTAATAAAACCAGACCCAAAGTTATTAATAAAAATTCAGTGAACTTGTGATCACCAAAACCCCACTGCAAAAATAATAAACACCCCAGCCCATCATTTTAAGTAGGGTAGATAAATAGAACATGATAATGAGTCATATTTTGAATAAATCATTAGTAACCCAAATAATGCAATAATGGGCAAATAAAATTTTGTTGGATCACTAATGAGATAGGCCACCAGAGAAAAAATGCAAACCCATTTAAAGGATGCACAATAATGCCTATAATAAATACTTCATGAAAAAGGCTATTTAATCCAAAGAATTCCTACCACCCCTTCCTTTAAGCAAAAGGATGCCAAACTTCAAAATGATTGCACTTGTGCAAAATAGAAGCTAGGAAAATCAGAAATCTGTTGTTTGATGTCTTTCAAATATAGTAGAAGTAGAAAGCACCCCTTTGGCTAGAAACTTGGGAAAACATAATAAAATAACTGGTAAGTATTAATGGATAGAAAAATTTTCCAAGTCATGTTATAACATCTAAATGCCAGCAAAAATAAGTATTAGAAAATTTCCCACTATTAAATGGTAGTTGTAGTTCAAATTACCCCTTCTGCCCTAAAATTTGGTAATTTTGTCTAGGGAAAACTATTCATTTTTTGAACCCCAAATTTTGAGACAGAGAATTATACACCAGTAATAAGCCACTGTAAGTTTTACAGAATTTTTGAAAATTTATTAAGATAACTTGTAGTTCAAACCCACTCTAAAAACATAAAGGAAATCAAGGGAAAGAAAGGAAAGATAAACCTCGCCCCAATAAGTCCAACTTGAAATCTTGACAATTCTCACTAAGACTTAACAAGAATTCAGTGGAAAACCAAAATGAACTTACCACTTAGATTAACTGAGTGTGATCTAAATTACTAAGTATACCACCCAAAAATCTTGTGTAAACAAGATTTAACTCTATCTAATTTAAGTGGATCATTCACCATCAAAGTTTAATTGCTAAAGCACATATCATATCATGCATGTATCTTACTCATTGCATTCATTAGATTATAATCTCTCTGACGGAGAGTACGTGCCCATCCCCGAGCAAGGAACTGTCCAAGAGGAGGACCAGGAGCAAGCTCTCGAGGCCGCTATCGAGGATCTCCCCGCAGCCCCAGCTATTGAAGGCCAGCCCCGGTTTTTATGGATAACCATATTATTATATGCTACTTTACTACACTTAATGCTTGTAGGATTGAAATGTGCACTTAAGTGTAGGAGTTGCTTGAAACCTCTAGTTGCATGAACTTACGATTCCTTTTTGAGATGGATACTAGTATGCTAGGTCGAGTAGCTGCTATGCTAATTAGGATCTCGTTAGAAGTCGAGTGATTTTTCTAGCACTCGCGCGAGATCAGGAATTGATTGTATTCATCTTGATAACGGGATCTATGTTAGTCTATGGACTTGGATCCAGGGAGGATTCCTTGTCCATGAGACGGGAAAAAGGAATTAAGGATTAATGTGTGGATACCTGAGTCAAGCTTTTGAACGTACTAAGCACATGTCGAGAAATATGGTAACCGGTAAACCTAGTACCTGAGTGAAGCCGGGCGCGGACTTTATCCCTCATGCGACCTGAGACTGGGTCTCCCATGCTAGCTATGGTGGGTACAAGTGCGGTCACCGCACGGCGGCGGCCGGGGTCAGTGGGGCATTGTATGCCAAGGCGGTGAGGTCTGGACGCGAATGGGGAATCGATGGGGACAGAGTACCCTGACATGTCGTGTGTTTAGGTTTACCTTGCAAGGATAAAACTCGATTCGAATCGTCTGCTTCTCGCAGCTAATGAGACTGCTTGACCCCTTGTACTACATTGAGTAATAAGTGAAATGAGGTTACATGAGACAATTTGTTGATTGAACTAAATGCTTGTTACCATGTATGCTTAGAAGGAGCAAACTTAGTTAAAATAACGATACTAGAATTTGAAAAGCTAAGAATTGATTTTAGAAACGGCTAGTTCTTTTGGCAAACCAAACCCCTCAGCCAAACAGCTACATGGTCTAGAGGTAGAGGAGTAGATTCCTCACACCGGGTAAGTCTAGCTGAGTATTAGTATACTCAGCCTTGCTTGTGGCATAATTTTGCAGGTACGCTGCAGGATATGGTTGATGGTGTGACTTGGCCTACCACCCTGCCACAAGGTTGGACGGTCGAGTGGGATGTTGCTCTGGCAGGAGAGGAGCACGATGAGTAGTGGGCTAGGCCTTGCCCATTTCCTCGCTATCGACGACATCGATTATCCGCTGCATCTTATTTTATGAACTCTTATCTGCAATTTGAAAAACTTCGATATATGTAATAATTCAGTACTTAATTTGAGGTTTCCTGTTTTATTGTATTTCTTCTGTGACTCACCTTCGAGTGAGATTGTGGAATTTGATCCTGGATTAAGTGGCTCCATTAGACTAGATCTGAGGGACTGACGGGTTATTCCGATTTAAGTGTGTTACAGCCCTTGAGGCGTGACTTAGGCACTTACGCTGGAATAATTTGGGCGGTTCCGCCACAGTTGGTATCGGAGAAAATTCCACCACGGAGAAGGACAATAAACCATGAATACCAATTTTCAAAATCTAAAAACATGCTTAGAAACTGCTAAGAATCGTCAGGACTAGACCGCTAGACCTAGGACGAAAGGCCTTAGGGATAGTGGGAGAAATAGGTGGCTAATTAAGTAGGCCCTGTGGGTCAGTACTTAGATTTTTAAAAGGATTCCTTAAAGCACCTTATATTCGGAGAGGAGGCGTTACTTTCAGCATGCATGCATTATAAACACAAAAAGGAATTAAACTTGAGCTATCCCACTTCCTTTAAAAACCATCCAAGCTCTTTTATTTTTCTTCCTTCCACCATAATCTTTACCTTTGATACCCTTCCGCGGATGAATTCACCCACCCCCGCCAGTGGAGGAGACACTTGTTTCAGCTCTTACTTCCTTTCTCACGATGGCTTTCCTTCCATCTTGTGGGAAGTGCTTAACTCCGCCGGTTACCCTACACCCCCTTTGTACACGGTGCAGTTGTATGAGGAGCATCGGGTACCTCGTTGCCGAGTCTGGCTGACTTTGGAGGCTCATCCCCTTCAGCCGGGTTGGCGTTCTCTTGACTCCGAGATGATTGGGTTCAGGACGGACGACACCACTGAGGCAGCAGCCATGAAGACTCTAACGACCTTCTGTGGCTACCATCCCTTGGAGATGGTGATGCACCCCTTGGGACTCTTCCCTGCTGAGAAGAAGGATGACCCCATGTGGTGTAACCGCGTGAGCCATGTGAAAGATGTGTGGGCAATGTATCCTGACTTGGTTGGGAGGGTCACTGTTCAGTGCATGAGTGCGCTGTACCGCCTCCAGGCCCTGCAGAGTGACGCTATGGCACATCTCGCTAACATCGCTCAAACCACCAAGCTTACCCTCGACAGCCGAGAAGATTTTGTGGTCGATTTATCCTCCGAGTTGGTGGAGAAGGATCTGCAGGTGGAAAGGCTGAGCCAGCGCATTACCACCTTGGAGCAGCAGGTGGAGATCCGAGACAACACTATTGATGTCTTGGAGAACCAGCTCCATGATGTGCAGCGGGAACTCGAAGAAGCTAATGACCACCTGGACATGCACCACTTGGAAATGGAGGCCAATGAGGCCGGAAGAGAGGGAGAAAAGGCTCCCGAGGACCTAGGACCAGCCCCTGGTGCCAATGGGACAACCTCCGCGATGCCTCCTTCACCCGCATACAGTGTCGCTTCCACCGCTCAGGGTTGATCAGTCGCTTTGACGCTTTAGGTGGATAGAAAACTACACGAGCTTAGTTAATGTCAGATTTTGAACTAGGCTTACAGGTACTTTCCCCTAATTGATGTAACCCTATGAACTTTTGAAATCTGTGGGATGTTTTGTAACCACGTTATCTTCATTTCGAACCTCATACTATGATTATGGCATTATTTCCTTCTATATGAGACTAGGTGTATGCTCGTGCTTTGCTACGGAGCTAACCAACATGTAATAAAGATACATTGAGGTGTAAAAGCACTATTTGTCATTATATGCTCTCGTTAGCATCTTTTAAAAGTTAAGTAGGTTTACATATATACTTTAAACATCTGCTAGAGAATATAAGAAATCATATTTGCCAATGCAATAAAAATTTTTTGCTACAATGATTGAGTCAATAAATAGCATATCGGTGAATAAAATATAAACATTCAGACAACAGAGGTGTTATGGCTTTATGTCAGTGACAGTTTAAACCAACCAGAAGACTTAGACGATATCTCTGAAACTTATGTCCAATTATGATATCAGGCAATGCACCATTTGGGTAACTACAGAGGCACAAATAAATATTGTTTAAATAAGATATTTATTCAAACATAGATCAATTTAGTAGTGCACTTAGATACTCTTATCATAGTAATGTCAGATATTTGTGTTGGTTAGCTTGATTCAGATTTGCTAGTGCCACCGCCCGCGGTGGCCGTCGCTGCCGTCGGCGCGACGCTAGCTGTCGTGGTTCTTCGTTGGAGCCGTCAGCGTCGTACAACAAACTGCTACACGCTCCTCTTACTTCGATGGGAGCCACTGGCACAAGTGACGTCTGTGACTAACCACCCATGCTGGTGCAGCACTGTAGATGTGAAATGTTTCTACGAATATCCGATGCGCATACCTCAAATCAACACATCCCAATTTTTATCGGCAACAACAGAAAAAATGTTGAAAATTGGCAGTTCTTGGCTCATGGTTGGATATGTCCCCCAACAGCCTATTGTCTTATTGCTTAGAATTAAACCAATAATAGTTTTACAAAGGTGATCAAATCATCACTACAGCTCAACGAACAGACAACCATATCTGGCACAGCGCTACACAACTTACACTACAAACATTTTAATAACACTATGTTCGATTCAAGGTATTCAAAACGAATTAGATAATGTCTATCAAATAGAGGAGTAGATGAGACCCATTAGATATTTTGTTTCTTTAAAGAAATACCTTTTCAGCAGTAGGTACCCTGTCCTGTTCGTAGCCGCAGCGCTAATGGAAAGAACAACTATAATCCTAGGAAAATAGACCTGCATCCAAGAAGATTCCAAATTATATTCATAAAAAACAAGCTATATCCTGACAGTAGTTATAACTATCATATTAAAGCAGGTGTTCTGTAACAAATTTGTATTCATTTGTTAGCGGCCATGGAAAAGCAAAGGTACATGTATTGGCCTCATGAGCTCCGAAGAATGTAGACACAACTCCTATTCCACACGGGCACTTGTTCCTTTCGCTGTCAGACAAGACAACCAACGGAGGAAGCCGTTTGGAGGAATCCAGACCAGACAGACAGTTGTATTTGATGAGGGGGGAAGAATAGCGTAGAGCAACAGCTCAAGAAGAGATTCAGACTGAGAAGGTTGGACTGAGACTAAATTTTGTAGCTGGCAAGTGGCAACCATCATCGCGAATAGTAGTTCAGTTCAAACTTTACAAGAAACAAAAAGGAAAAAATAAAAAGAGAAAGGTAGTACTATCAAGTGTTTCATTCAGCTAACAACAGAGCTCTGACGAACTGACAAGAGTCGATTACGAAACCGAAGACCCTCACCTGCGGAAGGTAGACGAAGAGCTAGCTGAAGGACTCCCAAGAGCGCAAGCAGCAGAAGCTCCCTTCTCCCCATCATCTCCACAGCCCCTCCCTCCTCTCTGACCCTCACAGGCATAATCGGACAGACAGACAGAGGGCAACGCACGATCTGATGAGACTCCCTCCGCGCTGGGTGCTTCTTTATTCTAATTGCTGCAGCGCGACGAACTTACCGCAGTTGGCCTATGCGTGACGAATCCACCCGCGGCGCTCGCCATGACCGCGGTCGCGGAGACCGGAGGAGGGGGTGGACTTGGGATGGTGAGGGCGCGAGATCTGCGATGGGATGCGAGGGAGCCGTTGCGGGCATATGCGGCAACCGGTAAGGAGCCGTTGGGCGAGGACGGGTGGTCTGAGGGCAGGAGGAATCGAGGATGGAAAGGAGCACCACCGAAGGAAGGAGCGCGACAAACCGCGGTCGAGCGACGATGGAAGGGAGGCACAGAGTGTGGCGCGACCATGGAAGGCCAGCGACGGGCCCAACTTTCACGCCGGAGACCTCGGGTGGTTGACGGGGGGCTGAGGCGGAGGCACGGTGAAGAGGTGTGGACGCCCACACTAAACTCTTATATAGTAGTAAAGATAATGGCTTATCGTTGGAGATTATGAGATGGGATAACAATGGCAACAATCTCTGTTTTCAGATGGCAGCTAGGTAGTGTCGCGGGCATAACGAGCAGGTTCCCCCGCCACCTCCTCCAGCTCCCACAGTGTAGGAGCTGATGGCCTAGCAGAATGAGATTCTGCGATAGCTCTTGCAACGCCAGCCCTACCCTCACCAAGCATGGTGGAGGCCAGCATCAGCGACCTCCGGCAGCGGCAACCTACCAGGAGTTCCTGAGCACACAGCCACCCTTGTTCACCAAGGTAGAGGATCCATTGGACGCCGACGTATGGCTCCACGTCGTTGAGTCCAAGTTTCCCCTCCTCACGGGAGACTGCCCTGATGAAGCCAAGGCTCGCTTCGCCGCGCAGCAGCTTCGCGGCCCTGCTCGGACTTGGTGGGACCACTTCCGTGCTATGCTCCCAGCTGATCGGGAAGTGTCTTGGGAGGAATTCAAGACTGCTTTCAGAGGGCACCACATCCTAGCTGGCATTCTTGATCACATGTTGAATGAGTTTCTGGCACTTAATCAAGGAACCCGCACGGTATTGCAGTACGCTCAGGCCTTCAACGACCTATGCCAGTATGCATGTTACCATGCTGATTCTGATGAGAAGAAGAGAGACCGCTTCCACAGGGGTCTTAACACCAAGCTGCGGGAACGACTCAACACTGTTCGGGCAGATAGCTTCAATGAGTTGGTCAACCTGGCCATCTCCCAGGAGGATTGCATTGTAGCTCATCGAGCAGAGAAGAAGAGGAAGGCACCCATGGCAGCACCATCCGCTCAAGCCCAGAGGTTCAGGATTGTTTCTCACAATCAGAGCAGGGGTTTTCAGCAGCAGGCACGCAGATGGGTGATCAGGCCACCTCAGCAGCAGCAGCCGGCACCCAACCGCTTTCCAGCTCCCACTCCAAGGAACAACCAGCCTCAGCAGCAGGAACAGTTCCGCCAGGGCAATGGGAACAAGAGCTTCACTTGTGTCAATGTGGGCCACTATGCCAAGAATTGTCCTAGAAACCAGCAAAGGCAGATGCCAGCACTAAATCAAGACAAGGGAAGAAAGCAGAAGGTACAAGTCAGGCAAGGGAAGCTCAACTTCACTACTCTGGAGGAAGTACCTGAGGGAGCTCCCATCATGACCGGTATCTTTTTAGTTATAATCAACCCGCTTTAATTCTATTTGATTCTGGTGCATCTCATAGTTTCATTAGCCAAAAGTTCAGTGCTAAATGTGAACTGCCATTCTCTCACTCAAAAGGGTCATTTATGATAGCCACACCTGGGGGTAAAATCTCAACTAATCAATTAAACCGAAGTGTGCATATTTAACTGGGAAGCCACATAGTCAAAACCACCCTTCTTGTGTTGGGTTTGGAAAATGTGGATATTATTTTGGGAACTAATTGGATGACCCTGCACCAAGTAGTGCTTGATGTAGCCAGCCGCATCGTGGAAATCAACTCCCCGTTTTGTGGGAACTTCACCTTAATTCTGCCCAGTCAAGGTTCCACTTAGTCATGTGCTTTCTCTATGACGGAGTTACCTCTGAAGAAGATTCCATTGGTCTGTGAGTTTGCAGATGTCTTTCCGGATGAATTGCCAGGAATGCCACCAGACCGGATATTGAATTCGCCATCGAGTTGCAATCGAGAACGTCACCAATTTCCAAGAGGCCTTACGAATGCCACCCTCTAAGTTGGCAAAACTGAAGAAGCAATTGCATGAGTTGCTGGATAAGGGATTCATTCGCCCAAGTAGTTCGCCTTGGGGATGTCCAGCCCTATTTGTGAAGAAGAAAGATGAAAGCTTGAGGCTGTGTATAGATTACCGCCCTCTTAATGCGGTGACTATCAAAAACAAGTATCCTTTGCCACGTATTGATGTTCTTTTTGACCAGTTGGTCGGGGCTAAGGTGTTTTCCAAGATAGACCTTCGCTCCGGCTACCATCAGATCAAGATACGAGCAAGCAATATTCCGAAGACGGCTTTCTCAACCAGATAGGGCTATATGAATTCTTGGTGATGTCTTTCGGGCTCACTAATGCACCAGCATATTTCATGTATCTGATGAATTCTGTTTTTATGCCGGAATTGGACAAATTCGTAGTGGTTTTCATCGATGATATCTTGGTGTACTCGAAGAACGAAGAAGAACATGCCGGGCATTTGCATGTAGTGCTTCAACGTCTGCGAGAGCACCACCTTTATGCCTAGTTGTCAAAATGTGATTTTTGGCTAAAGGAAATCAAATTCTTGGGTCACACTATCTCTCAAGCAGGAATAGTTGTTGATCCTGATAAGGTGCAAGAGGTGATGAACTGGAAGCCACCAACGACTGTCCGTCAGATTTGGAGCTTTCTGGGATTAGCTGGTTATTACCGAATATTTATTTCAGATTTCTCTCGAATTGCGAAGCATATAACTGAGCTGCTAAAGAAAGAGGCCAAGTTTGTTTGGAGTCAGAAGTGCGAAGATGCCTTCCATGCATTGAGGCAGCATCTGACCACAGCACCAGTGTTAGCGCAACCCGACACCAGCAAGCCTTTTGATGTAGATTGTGATGCCTCTGGCACTGGACTAGGTTGTGTCTTGATGCAGGACAACCGAGTCATTGTGTATGCCTCAAGAGCACTCAAGCCTCATGAGCAGAATTATCCCACTCATGACCTAGAGTTGGCAGCAGTGGTTCATGCATTAAAAATGTGGAGGCACTATTTCATGGGAACCCACTGCAGCATCTTCACTGATCATAAGAGCCTTAAGTATATCTTTACTCAGGCTGATCTCAACATGAGGCAGAGAAGATGGCTAGAGCTGATCAAGGACTATGACCTGGAGGTACATTATCACCCAGGAAAAGCCAATGTGTAGCAGATGCCTTGAGTCAGAAATTGCAATGCAATTGTATCCTGATGGATTCTCGTATTAACACCTTGTGTGATGAGTTGAGCAAGATGCAGATTGAAGTGATTCCTTCTGGTGCTTTGTCTCACATTTCTGTTGAGCCAGCTTTGCAAGATCAGATCATCATGGCCTAGCTCAGTGACAAGGGGAGTGCAGATTATCAAGGAGAATCTCCATCAGAAGGTCGAGAAGTATAAATGTTTCCGCCAAGATGAAAAGGGTGTATTATGGTTTAAAGGCAGATTGGTGATTCCTAAAAACAAGGATCTCAAGAAGAAGATCTTGGACGAGGCTCATCTCTCCAAATTCTCTATGCATCCGGGAAGCACCAAAATGTACCATGATCTGAAGCCTTTGTATTGGTGGACCAGAATGAAGAGGGAGATAGCCCAATATGTATCAGAATGTGACACCTGTCAGAGGATAAAGGCAAGCAACTTGAAATCAGCTGGAGCCTTGCAACCCCTATCTATACCTTCGTGGAAATGGGATGACATCAGCATGGATTTCATCATGGGTCTGCCCAACACCTCTCGTCATCATGATTCGATTTGGGTTATTGTGGACCGACTAACGAAAGTGGCACATTTTCTCCATGTGCACACCACTGATAAGGCTCAAAAGTATGCAGAGTTGTACATTGAACGGATCGTGTTTTTGCACGGATTGCCTCGGACCATTGTTCTGACCGAGGAGCCCAATTTGTTGCCAGATTCTAGGAACAACTGTAGGAGTCTTTGGGAACAAAGCTAATTAGAAGTTCAGCTTACCACCCACAGACTGATGGTCAGACTGAAAGGGTAAACCAAATTCTTGAAGATATGCTTAGAGCTTGTGCAATCGATTGTGGCAAGAACTGGGATAAGCACCTCTCCTTGGCAGAGTTTGCTTATAACAACAGTTATCAATCCAGCCTCAGGATGGCACCTTTTGAAGCCCTCTATGGAAGAAGGTGTAAAACACCACTCAATTGGTCTCAGCCTGGAGAAAGAGAAGTTTTTGGACCTGACTTAGTGACTGAAGCCGAAAGGAAGGTCAAACTAATTAGGAAAAATCTAGAAGCTGCTCAGGCCAGGCAGAAGAGTTACCATGATAAGAGAAGGAAACCTCTCCAGTTTGAGGTGGGAGATTTTGTTTATCTCAAGGTATCACCCACCAAAGGAGTGCAGAGGTTTGGAATTAAAGGCAAGCTAGCCCATCGCTACATTGGACCTTATGAGATCATAGAAGCCTATGGACCCATGGCATATAAACTGAAGTTACCTTCAAAATGTCTGTCATTCACAGTGTGTTCCATGTATCTTAGCTGAAGAAGTGTGTTCGATTGCCGACCGAGATCATAGCAGAGCCAGAATTGGAGATAGAGCTAGATCTATCGTACCAAGAGTACCCTTCCAAGATTCTGGATTGCAAAGAAAGATCAACTCGGGCTAAATCGATCAAGATGTATAAGGTCCAGTGGAGTAATCACTTAGAGGAAGAGGCTACCTGGGAGACTAAGGAATTCTTGCGATCCAACTTTCCCGATTGCCTACCTAAGGGAACTGGTATGTAATCACACCCAACCCCTCCTCCTGCCCTTCGAATCTAAATTTCAGAAATATAATCTTAAATCAGAATGAAGTAATCATGAAACAAAATTTAAAAAGGACTTCCTTCTGAAGTTGCAAAGAGAATGACATTTGAAGAGCAGTTTGCCCTAATAATAATATGCACCCACTTCATGTAAGTCTCACCCTTCGCTCTACCCTAGGAGGACTCTAACCCAAATCTCGAGACGAGATTCCTTTAAGGGGGGAAGGCTGTGACACCCTAGTGTCACCTAGGGTTTCTCTCAAGTGCTAACCCAAGAACCATCATCTTATGTGAACCAAATTGAGCATGAGCATCAAATTGACTTAAGAATAAAGGATCCATTAAGTTTAAACTTAAAAGCATCATGATTCAAAAACAAATGAGTTTTCAAAAGGGCAAAATGTTGGAACCCTAATAACATCCCTAATTGAGCTCTAAAAGCAAAAGTTAAGAGATAAGGCAAAAGAGTATGAAAAATGTAGAATCATGGCTCGGGCCAAATATAAACATTGAAGTATATTTAATAAGCAACAATAAAGATTGAGGAAGCTTGGCTAAAATAATTTAAATAAAACCCCAAGCAAGCTTCTCAAGTGGGGGCTCAATAGGGAATCCTGAATTTCAGAATTCTGAATTTCAGACCTTGAGCCAAAGATCAAGCGTGTTCACCTTGATCCCTAGCTCAAATCCTAATGACCCATTGACAAAAAACGTGTCTCACTCACCCCTCTGTCGCATGCCAGAAGATGGCATTGGGACGCGAGCCCTAGACACGACAAAAACCTTGGATTTGCCTCGGGTTTGAGCAGAGAGACAGACCAGATTTCCGGGCTCCAAATCTCTGAAACCAGTAGGCAAAATCCTATGACCCCCACACAAGATCGGTAGCTTGTAGGGAGGAGAAGAGGTTTTGTACACTGACCAAGGGCCAGAGCAGGCTCGGATGAGTGACCGCACGCGCCAGAACTTGGGCAGAACGAACGGGCACATGTGTTCGACCCTGGTCGGCACGCCGGCGCTCGCCCAACCCGCGCGCGCAGCACTTCGCCCCAGCGTTCAGTCAAGTCCGTCGTGCGCCCTCGCCCTTGGCCGTGCCTGCCCGCGCCTATAAAGCTTCCCAGGCGCGTCTCATCCCCACCCCGTGCTCACCTTCACCGGGCAAAATGCCCCTCCTTAGCTCCGGCGAGCTCTTTTCCGCCCGCCATTGCCGCAAGAGCCTCAGCCACTGTGGCCAGCCCACTCTAGTCAATTTAAGTCATGCCAGCCACTCAGTTATCTTCGCCATTAGCTTGTGAAGCTTTCCCAGCCCTCGGACCCGACAGAACTTCACTGGAAGGCCAAGATCGCCCTCACCGGACTTCGGTCGCCCGCCTGCGCGCATAGACCGAGCAATCCGGTGAGCCATTCTTCAATTCCTCGCGCACACCCCTTCCTTGATCCTTGGTGAAGCTCTCTGACCCATTTGATTGGTCAATTGTGCCCTGGATAGGCTGGACTCCTCGCCGCCGACGAGCTCCCCCCCTGCGCACGTGGACCGGCCGACTCCGACCATCCCCGACGGCGACCCGCACATCGCCGTGACCCTCAGGACCTCCCCTACACCCTCGGCCACCTCACCGGAGCAGTCTCGCTGCCAGTAAGCCCCTCTGCCCTTTCTTGCGCCGCGGGTACTGTTTAAATTGGGGGAAGGACCTCGGGTTAGGATTAGAAGAATCCAGGGGGTTTACTGAACTGTTAGCGACACATTTGAATAGTAGCCCGAGGACTAGTATGTAAGGAAAATTGAAAACACCCGCCAGGGACCCCGTTGCAAAGTAGTTTTCCATTTAATCATTTCTGTTTAAATCTTTTTAATGAACAGAGAACTTAGAAAATTCATAACTTGAAGAATACTTAACCAAAAATTGTCAAACCAATTTTGCTGGATTGTAAATATTATGGACTACCAGTTAAAAATTCTAAACCTCATGCTTTCTGTTCTAAATTTTAGAGTTTGGAATTAAATACAGAAACTGACCAAACCTTGTTTAATTAAGGAAAATTAGTTATGCTTTTGTGCTGAACTTGAGAAAATTTGTAGATGTTCAAACCTCATTTAAACACTGTTTAAAAATAGTAAGAACCCCAGTATTGAAAAATTTAGTGGGGATATCTATTAAAAGCCATTTTTGCCCAAAACTTAAGAAAATCAAAAAGACCTTAGAAATTAGTGACCAGTGGATGAAATTATTTTTCCTAGTCTACTTCAGTAGCAAAGAACCTAGGAAAAATAGAAAGACCTCTAGTCCAGAACAGATTTAAAGTGGAATGTTTTATTTAGCATTATTTCAACTAGAAAACAATTATTAGAGTAATAAAACCAGACCCAAAGTTATTAATAAAAATTATGTGAACTTGTGATCACCAAAACCCCACTGCAAAATTAATAAACACCCCAACCCATCATTTTAAGTAGGGTAGATAAATAGAACATGATAATGAGTCATATTTTGAATAAATCATTAGTAACCCAAATAATGCAATAATCGACAAATAAAATTTTGCTAGATCACTAATGAGATAGGCCACTAGAGAAAATGCAAACCCATTTAAAGGATGCACAATAATGCCTATTATAAATACTTCATGAAAAAGGCCATTTAATCCAAAGAATTCCTACCACCCCTTCCTTTAAGCAAAAGGATGCCAAACTTCAGAATGATTGCTCTTGTGCAAAATAGAAGCTAGGAAAAATCAGAAATATGTTGTTTGATGTCTTTCAAATATAGTGCTAGTAGAAAGCACCCCTTTGGCTAGAAACTTGGGAAAAACATAATAAAATAACTGTAAGTATTAATTGATAGAAAATTTTTCCAAGTCATGTAATAACATCTAAATTCCAGCAAAAATAAGTATTAGAAAATTTCCCACTATTAAATGGTAGTTGTAGTTCAAATTACCCCTTCTGCCCTAAAATTTGGTAATTTTTTCTAGGGAAAACTATTCACTTTTTGAACCACAAATTTTGAGACAGAGAATTATACACCAGTAATAAGCCACTGTAATTTTTACAGAATTTTTGGAAATTTATTAAGATAACTTGTACTTCAAACCCACTCTAAAAGCATAAAGGAAATCAAGAGAAAGAAAAGAAAGATAAACCTCGCCCCAATAAGTCCAACTTGAAATCTTGACAATTCTCACTAAGACTTAAAAAGAATTCAGTGGAACACCAAAATGAACTTACCACTTAGTTTAATTGAGTGTGATCTAAATTACTAAGTATACCACCCAAAAATCTTGTGTAAACAAGATTTAACTACTATTAATTTAAGTGGATCATTCACCATCAAAGTTTAATTGCTAAAGCGCATATCATATCATGCATGTATCTTACTCATTGCATTCATTAGATTGTAATCTCGCTGACGGAGAGTACGTGCCCATCCCTGAGCAAGGAACTGTCCAAGAGGAGGACCAGGAGCAAGCTCCCGAGGCTGCTATCGAGGATCTCCCCACAGCCCCAGCTATTGAAGACAAGCCCAGTTTTTAAGCATAACCATATTATTATATGCTACTTTACTACACTTAATGCTTGTAGGATTGTAATGTGCACTTAAGTGTAGGAGTTGCTTGAAACCTCTAGTTGCATGAACTTACGATTCCTTTTTGAGATGGATACTAGTATGCTAGGTCGAGTAGCTGCTATGCTAATTAGGATCTCGGTAGAAGTCGAGTGATTTTTCTAGCACTCGCGCGAGGTCAGGAATTGATTGTATTCATCTTGATAACGGGATCTATGTTAGTCTATGGACTTGGATCCAGGGAGGATTCCTTGTCCATGAGACGGGAAAAAGGAATTAGGATTAATGTGTGGATACCTGAGTCAAGCTTTTGAACGTACTAAGCACATGTCGGGAAATATGGTAACCGGTAAACCTAGTACCTGAGTGAAGACGGGCGCGGACTTTATCCCTCATGCGACCTGAGAATGGGTCTCCCATGCTAGCTATGGTGGGTACAAGTGCGGTCACTGCACGACGGCGGCCGGGGTCAGTGGAGCATTGTATGCCAAGGCGGTGAGGCCTGGACGCGTATGGGGAATCGATGGGGACGGAGTACCCTGACATGTCGTGTGTTTAGGTTTACCTTGCAAGGATAAAACTCGATTCGAATCGTCTACTTCTCGCAGCTAATGAGACTGCATGACCCCTTGTACTACATTGAGTAATAAGTGAAATGAAGGTTACATGAGACAATTTGTTGATTGAACTAAATGCTTGTTACCATGTATGCTTAGAAGGAGCAAACTTAGCTAAATAACGATACTAGAATTTGAAAAGCTAAGAATTGATTTTAGAAATAGCTAGTGCTTTTGGCAAACCAATCCCCTCAGCCAAACAGCTGCATGGTCTAGAGGTAGAGGAGTAGATTCCTCACACCGGGTAAGTCTAGCTGAGTATTAGTATACTCGGCCTTGCTTGTGGCATAATTTTGCAGGTACGCTGCAGGATATGGTTGATGGTGTGACTTGGCCTACCACCCTGCCACCGGGTTGGAC